>QEPC01009884.1:129579-149332 GCA_003113815.1 Sphenodon punctatus | reverse complement strand
AACATTTATATAGCGTCGGTCATGTACCTGGCGCTGTACAGAACATAGAAATAGATGCGGTCCCTGCCTGTGGCTTACAATCTAAAAGACAAGGAAGGGGAGACAGGGAGAGGGGACAGTGGGAGAGACAGGGGAGAAGACAAACAAACATTCAAGCGGATGCGAAGTCTCCGGTGCGTGTGCTTGGCTTGTTTACAATCAGGTTGGTTGCAGCAGTCTGCAGAGGAGAGCAGACAGTAAGTATATGGGGAACGACTACCAGGCATTGGGAAAGGCGGCGAGGAAAAAGTGGGTCTTGAAGAGGGATTTGAAGGAGCAGAGGGAGGGGGCAAGGTGGATGTGGGTAGGGAGGGAGTTCCAGGCCTGGGGGGCAGCGAGGGAGAAGGGTCAGAGGCAGTTAGGTGAGCAGGAGAAATGAGGGAAAGTGAGGGAGGGGACAGAGGAAGAGCGGAGAGCGCTTGCAGGAGTGCATAGGGAGATTAGGTCCGAGAGGTAAGGGGGAGCTTGGTTGTGGAATGTTTTGAACGTGAGTACCAGGAGTTTAAACACTATACGTTCAGGAATGGGGAGCCAGTGAAGAGAGAAGAGGAGAGGCTGCACATGGTTGAAGCGATAGGTAGAGTGAATGACCTTGGCAGCAGAGTTTTGGATTGCGATAAGGGGGGACAGGTGAGAGTGAGGGAGCTCAGCAAGGAGGAGGTTGCAGTAATCGAGGCAAGAGATAACCATGGCATGAACAAGGGTTTTGGCTGAGGAGGTAGAGAGAAAGGGGCAGACCCGAGTAATGTTAAGGAAGGCGAATCGGCAGGATTTAGCAACAGAGTCAATGTAAGGTTTAAAAGAGAGGTGTGTGTCAAAGATGAAGCACAAGCTATGGGCTTGGAGAACAGTCATGCCCACCCATCCCAAGAACCATCAACCAAATTCTGGGACCATCATTCCAGTCATGGGGCTGCATTCCATTCCACTGCATCCAGAAGTCCAGTGCCCACACGGCAGGCTGCCCCCCCCAAAAGCCTACTCCTCCGCACCCACCCGCAGATGCCCGCTGAAGCTGCTGTAAATAATTAAAAGTCCCTCCAACAACCAGCTCCCGCCGCCTGCTGCCCACTGCCAAGGAGCCTGTCTCTTTCTCTCTGTCACACTCACCCACACAAACACAAGCCCTGCACCTCCTGGGGGACTGTCTGCTAGTTGAAACCCTGTTGCTAGCACAGCACATCTTTGGGTTAATAACTATGCTACATGGGGTGGCAGGTGCTGCTGGTAGGGATCAACAAGCTGTATGAGATTCTGCCACCTGCCAGCCAGAACTTAAACACAGAGGGATAAAAGTTTGGCAGGTCAACTCGTAACAACAACAAATATAACTTTAATTAATAAAACAAACAACAACAACAACAAATTTATAAAACCAAAACCAAACATTTTTAAATAGAAAGGAAATTTAATATGTACTAACAAATTAATCAGTCTTTTGGCCTGCCCCCTGGAACTTGGGGGAAAGACATGAGTGGTGCAGGGGACCTAGGGGCAGGGGCCACAACTGCTGGCATTTCATAGCTGTGGGCCATGGCATATTCTATGACCCCTGCCATGACTGACTGCCAGTTGCAGACCGACTGGCGGTGAGCTCCAGGTCAGTCCTCTCGATGGAGACGTACTTGGAGACGTACTCCGAGTACACCTCCACCTGCTTCTTCCCCAACTCGACCACCTGGTACTGTTCCACCAGTCGGTCTTCAGTTACCTGTAGGCTGGCAACAAAGTCCCGGCTGGTCTCCTGAACCTGTCGACGAAAGTCCCTTGCCGCTGCAGACTGCTCCTGGGGGGCTCCACATCTGTGCTGGAGGTGGGGGAAGGTCGTACATGCCTTTGCTTGTGGATTGCCTTCCCCCCCTTCTTCTGGCACTGAGGCGCCATGATCACACCAGACTCATCTTCCTGCTGCCTCACTGTGATGCCATGGGTGTGTTCTATGCGGGAGATGAGCCCTGATGTGGTCCCCTCTTTCTGCTGGCGCGTTTTTTTCTTGCAGTACTAAAAAGAGCAGAAAAAGATAGGAACATAAGGAGTGCCATACTTTGTCAGGCCAATGGTCTGTCAAGCCCTGCCTGCATTCTGACTCCACAAGTGGGTGAACTGGGTGGCCAATCTCTCTCTGCAGGGGACTTTCCTTCCTAACAGCTCAGGTCATCGGGCAATTCGTTCCCTGTTGTTCCAGTACCCATGCCATACCTTGCATGTGGCGATTCTGTTGCCCTTGTCGTAAAACCCCCAGACATCCGACTGCCGGTGCCGGATGTTTGGGGGTGTCACTGGCCATGGCAGCATCGGCGACCTCTGCCTAGGGGTCCTCCTGGTCCTCCTTGGCCTGGTCCTGGCAGAAGCACTGGGGCCGGCATCCGATTTCTCTCTGAAATGGGAACACATTAAGAACACCAAAGTTATATCATACATTGATGATGATGATGATGATGATGATGATGATGATGATGATGATGATGATGCCTCTAGTCCTCCCTCCTTGGGGTGCTAGGGATTGCAACTAGAAAGCACGTGCAAATTCTGCCCTTCTCCCTGGGGTGCTAGGGGATGCTAGGGATTGCAACTAGAAAAGGCTCTGGCTGGCATATGCAAATCCTGCCCTTATTTGAGGGTGCGTAGGGAATGGGATGGCAGCTGGAGAGTGGAAACTCTTGCTAGCCTGGCACATGTTTAGGTGGGGGTGCTGCTTGTGCCAGAGCCCCCCCGACTCCAGTACCCTCCCTCTCTGCCATACATCCACGGCCACCTGCTGATACCAACTGTTTGTGCCTGACTGATGCCCACCACCCACGCACCCACCCACACGCCATTGAGCTCGCTCTAATGGATCGAGCCTTTCTTGTCCTCAAAGTAAAAAAAACAGTTTACAAACCTGGTGGCAGCACGTCCTGAGATTTGCTCCTCATCCGAGGAGCCAGTCACCACCTTGGGAGGTGTAGTAGGTGGCGGGGCAGTGACCTCTTCCTCGTCCTTCTCAACCACAAAGTTGGCCTCTAGCCAGGGAAGCAACACTGCAGCCTTCTTCATTTTTTTTTAAAAATCACACACACAAAGCACACAGTCAGTCACCCACAATACACACCAACACTCACCAACCACAACAACCACAACAGCATACCCAAACACAGCCAAAACACACAAACCGAACACCAACACAGCCAAACACACACTCACTCGCCACACAGCTCCACACACACACAAATTATCCGTTTCCACCACACTCATGCTCTCGCAATAATTTTTCCGAATGGCGGACCCCAAACTGAATGACCGAACTGAACGGCCGAACCCAAACCCGGTGAACGAACTGAACAGTCGAACCCGAACTGCGATCTGTTCGCCCATCCCTAACAAGTAATCTTCAAAACAGAAATTATTTTTAAACTCCAGATATCTAGGAGCTATTTTGCATGTCTTAACCTGAGACAACCCATTTTGAGTAAAGACATTGTTAATTCTGCAGGTTAGCAGAGATTGCACCTTAGTTTTAATTTGGGGGCTAGACTTGAGCTCCTTCAGTGACAGACCATAAGCACTTATCAGCCCCTCCATTTTTTGGGCACATGCATTCCTCCTTTTAAGGCCTTCCTTTTCCCTGTAGCACATTTTAGTTAATCTTACATCATCCATGCTCTGCAACCGGGACCAGTATCTGAAGGTAGCTAGCCTAATTTTAGATTCCACAGGGAGCAGACCCAACTCTGCTCTTACCAAACTCGAGGGTGCAGAACAGGGAACCCCCAAAACCCGTTTACAAATTTTAAGTTGTATCGCTTCTAGACCAATAACATGTGCATAACCCCAAATCTCTGCTCCATAAATCATTTGAGGGATCAATTTTTGATTTATTAATGACACAATAGGCTTTACCAACTTGGCCCCCACAGTTCTCCAAAATCGTAGGATACCATTGGCAGTATGATCCGCTTTTAGCTTTACAGCCTCAATGTGCCTTGTCCAATTACCCAAGTAGTTAAACAGAACACCTAGATACCTGTAACTCTTGACCTGCTCGATTTCATGAGACCCAATTTGCCATTTGCTAGGGGAATAGTAATTAGCAAATACCAAAACCTTTGTCTTCAAATAATTAATTTCCAAATGATTGGAGACACAGTAATAATGCAGGTCTGCTAATGGTCTAGAATGCCTAGTAGTGGCCTGAAGTGTTCTGGAGTGCTGATGCCTCTGGACCCACTGCCGGAGCCTCCGCTGCTGGACCCAGCCCAGGGCCAGAGCCTCAGCACCACCAGGTAGGGCAATCCCTTGGGTGCGGGGGTTAATTTTTTTTTTATGAGGCTGAGCAGGTTGGGGGGGAGGTGCTCCCCAGAACCCCTTCCATGCACGCAGCCTGGAGGGGGGAGGGAAAGCCACCCCCCGCCCAAATGGGTTTGCCCCTCCTGAACCCGTTTGGTCTGAAAAAGGCTGAACTGAACAGTTTTGGGTTTGGCTGAACCCCGAATGGGCCAAACACTGAACCCCCCAGTGTTCGCACATCCCTATTAACCAGCAAGGACGGGCATGGGTAGAGTTCACAAAAGGTGGTCCTAACATCCTCAAGAACATCCCACGCCCCAGCGGATGACACCAGCTGAAATTGATCCCACAAAACTGGACAAGGTGGGGATTCCACAACCTCTGGTTCACCCACTGCAATAACCAATGTAAATCAAAAACGAAAATGAAATTTTTATATTTATAAAAATGAAAACAAAAACAAAAGAGTTAAATAACAAAAACAAAAACTACATGGGCTCCTAGTGCACAGCTCTACTGATTTTACAAGCCTGCCTTCAGTCTTTCCCAGCCAAAATAATGAAAGAGAAATCCTGACATTGTCATTATTTCGTTATTAACTTCTTTCATTTTTTGCGTTACTGAATAACAAAAACAAAAGAAGGCTCATTTGTTTTTGTTATTCTAATAATGAAAATAAAAGGCACATCCCTAGTGAGTTTGCCTCACTCTCCTGTCACTTCTGCTGCTGTCTCTTGGGTCTCTGGGGATTTAAATTCATACTGCTGCCACAGCAGAGAGGAGGAGGAGGTGGCTACATGCTCTGACACCTCCTGCCTCCTGCCCCCACTGACCCACTGGCAAGAGGCGGTGGTGGCTGCAGCATGTGACTCCTCCAAGCATTGCCCAGAAGCACTGATCCCCACAAGGCAAGGATCAAAGGGGAAAGTCACCCCTCTCCTCCCCTCCTCGGGGTTTCATTGTGTGGGCAGGAAGAGAGGATCTTGACTAGCTGCTGCGGTGGGTGGTGGAGAAAGGCTGCTTGCCCTAACAGCTCACAGAGATTCAAAGGTTCAAAAGAGAAATCCAGGAAACCTCTTCAAGCCAGATCTTGGAATATGGACCTCCCCTGCTTCAGAGAAACAAAGAGAGTGTAGTGCCTCTCCCCACTCACAACCCAGTCATTTTCTCATCTACCTGCCTGTCTCATTATTTTCATTTTGTCCACATTCAAATTTCAGTGAGTCTTTTTAACATTAAATTAAGTGCACACATTCAAATTTTCACGTGTCAGAGCTGGATTTCCCTGCCCTGACATCCATGATGTAACTCTCATTAATTTTGCTGCTGAATGGGAAAATGTGTATGTAGAAGTTACAATTTCTCACATAAGATTGGAATTAACAATAGATTGTGTAATATTGTGGGAAAGCAGGCTCTGTTTCTGACCTTGACTCTGTTTCTGCATTTGTGCCTGATTGTGGACTCTTGTCTCTACATCTGCATCTGATCTGAACCCAATCCTATCCTAGTTCCCTTGTGATGTATCCCGTATAAAAAACATATATTTTTGGCCATCCGTGTTTCAATGTATTGAAAATTAGAATTAACCTCTGTGTGGTGGGTTTCTAATGAACTGTCTCTATAATGACCTTTTTTACTGAACTCTTGACCATATACTGGGGAAGAGATATAATCAATCAGTCTGTCTCTTAAGGATTCAGAATTTTCTGTTGACCCATCTCAAGGGACATGACTTCCTTTGCAGGGCAGAAAAAAGACTTGTTTGTCTGGAAAAGCCTTACATCTAGTAATTTTTAAATCTTATCTCAGATGATATCTACCTGTTTTCTATGTATCAGCGGATTTTGTTTACAACTTACTTTGAGAAATCTCACTGTCAGCTATCTTGACCTGACATCATCTAAACTGACTTCTAAGCATTTTCAAACCATAAAAAGGCAGAGGAAAAATGAATTTTTTAGAAAGCTTGCATTCTTTGGAGTTTCCTCACTTTCCATATGGCAGTATGGGACACAGGGATGGGTGAATATGAAAGTATATTCTTTTGATGCATTGAGCCAACATACTTAAAGCATATGTTATTTCTTATAGAATTTAAGATCTTTTGAACTTATAATAGAACTCTTTCTCTGAACAGAAATGTCCTCTTAAATCATGTATTTGTAACTGACACTGTTTCTCTTTTGTACCATGTTTTTATTTGAACTTAAGTAAACTATGCTTTATATTTATAACATTCTTTGTCTCATGGCCTCATTTATAAATAATATTGTCTTTACAATATTTTGCTGAGCTGGTTGGCTTTTAGCACAGTGTAAACTGAGTTTCCACATATTGGAAGAGAGTCCCCCATTATCCAGACCAGATTATGTCAGGCCTGGACCACTAAGCACATTTTCCCTTTGAGGAAACTCAGGCACAATGTGACACCCTGGTCCACTCCTGGTTAACCACCCACATCTTGGGAAGTGGATCCTGACAGTTTGTTTCTGAATGTTATTGTTCTCAAGGAGCACCATAGCCAGAGCTTCTTTCTCCACCCGAGAATCATTAATGTGATTTTAAGTCTTCTTGAACTTTTCAGCCTAACTTAGAGATAAAATAAAAAAAATTATTCACAGATAGTTTTCTCATTTGAATCATCTGAAGTCATCTGAATTAAATATCCACACCTAAACTCATTCATTTGAGTTTTTTTATGATTCATTTTGAATACTCTGATTTTTCTGCTTCTTGTGGTCATTCCAGCTTGGCTATTCAGTTTTTCAAACAAATATGCAAATGAAACAACTGAAATAACCAGGAAAATGTAAAAATCACTCCCTCCCCCAAAAGTGAATCAAATATCCAAAATGAGGTAAATTAAGCAGAATTTAACAATGGTTTATATTCACTTCATCAGACCTAATTCAAAGTGGAAAATATTGTTGGATATGATATTCACCACAGATATTCATTTCAACTCTAGTCTACCTTTCCTTCTGCAGAACCACTTATATCTTGACCGTAGCCCCTGGACAAGTTACTATCAGATTCTTAGTACTTCAGGATGGGTAAAAGAGTGCATTCCTTTCCCTTTATATGTCAGGGAGCAGATGTCCCTGCATATGTAGGAGACATGCGGACATGCATATGGGGCAGAATCTGGCCCTTAATAACTCTATAAAACAAAATATTTCTATTGTGAGTTTTATTCTCTTTGGATGTATTGCTGTTCTATTTTCAATAAAGTTTTGTGAAGGTGCTGAGGATCAACAAGTTTGGTTGACAGATTAGGATGGCACAGATTCCTAAAAAAACACACTGGTAGTTTTAATTCAGTGTAATGAATTACTCTTAATGAAGAAGGTATTGTAGAGTTAGCTTTCTGTTGAATAACACACTGCAGAAGTTTCTTCAAAACAGAACTTTACTAAGAACTCGGAAGACATGCTTCCATACTGTACAGACTGCATGGGAAAAGACAGAGGACAGAGAGAGGAGAACAGAGGAGACAAGGAGAAACCCCCCCCCCCCACTGTTTCATCCCCTGACCCTCCCCCTGCTGGACAAGCCCCATATTGAGCTTGCAGGGCTTGCAATGGGCTTTTACTTGTGACTGTTGCATAATCCAACACCCCTTCTCAACAGTCACTAGTCAAACCCACTAGGTTCATTCTTCTTAATAGCTTGTGATAGTGTTCCCCTGCTAGTGGCTTCGTGAACACATCCACTGTCATATCCTCTGTAGAAACGATGTGTGCATGTGGTTCGGAGGTTCAGGGTTTGGCCCGAACTTGGGGTGTTCGGCCCATTTGAGAACACCCCGAATCTGAACCGACCCCCGCCCAAACTGACCTAACAAAGTTTGGGTTCTGAATGCATTCAGGAGAGGGGCAGGGGGTATTGTGATATGGCTTAGGCCTAACAAAGATGCTAATCTCCCTGCTACAATGTGACTGAATCAGAAGTGCTTCTTCTGACACAAATGTGCCAGAACAGACATTGAATGTTACTGTAACTCATTCTTTTATTAATGTAACCAAAAGTATACAATGTAACCAAAAGTATACAGTGGATTTATAAGTATGTAACTCTTTGAATGTAACTTTTGTGTAGGCCATGGTAGCTGTTATTTAACCTATGTAGTATGCTGGAAAGTAGGTAAGACATTATTCAGTACAAGTATTCATCCAGTGATCTAAAAGAACAGAAAGTGTTAGGAAGGATGGTCAAAAATGGTCAGAGGAAGCAGTGATGCTGAGAAGAGCAGAAACCCTGTGTTCCCAAACAATAATTCACAAGAACGTTGAGGGACAAAAGTGGAAGGTCAGAAACTGATAACAGAGTTAAACTGAACATTGGCCTTATCAGACAACCAGATGCCTCTAAGAAGGATGTGGGCAATCCAGGCCCATAAGGGCCAGACCCCACCCCCCTCCGGAGGGAGGGGTGAACCAGACTCTACCAGTGAGGGCAAGTCCGTGCGCCATGACTAAGCAGAAGGTACCCCAGATCTGAGCAACCAAGGGGAGTACTCCACAGGCTTAGTACTGACAGCCCCTTAACATGGATAAGTAATAAGGGAAACTTGTATATAAGGTGAGCCTCTGGATAAGTTCTCTGCCCTTCACGGTACTCGGTCGCTATCCCTTATCAAGGGAGCTGACGAGCTCAGTGATGTTGGCCCTCTCTGGGACTTCTCCTTAGGAAGTCCTGCAACGTGCCTGGCAGCTAGGTTTTCTCTCTCTCAGCATCGTTTGGGCCCCCTTCCTGCCTTCCTTCTGGAACCAGACCGTTGACCTCTGATCACGTAAGAATATATGCTTTTGTATGTATTTGAAAGAGTCAGAGTAGGTGAGGGCATATGTTGAATGCAAGTGTCTCTTTAATAATTGGTATGTTAATTGTTCTGCTATTATTGAATAAATGCCTATTTGATTGAACAAAAGACTCATTACTAGAAATAGAAGAGGAGTAATTTCCCACCCTCTCAAAACAGTAGTATTTCCACTTGATCCTGGGGAATTAAAAGGGATCTGCTTCACCAGGGTACTGGAAGGCAGATGAACCCCTTTTATTCTATTTCAGGGGCAGGGAGGAATCCGGTTTTCCCTCCCCCTCCAGACTGTGCAGGAGGAAGGGGCACCAGGGAGCACCTCCCACCCTGCCAAGCCTGGGATTTTTTTTTAACCCCCTCACCCCAGGGGTCGCCCTTCCAGGTGGTGCCGGAGCTACAGGTTTGCCAGTGGCGGTGGCAGTGGGTTCGGTGGTGCTCAAGAAAGCTTCAGGCAGCTACTAGACCTTCCGGGTAAAACCGGAAGGCCTAGTAGCAGCCTGAAGTGCTCCAGAGCACCCCACTGCTGGACCCGCCAGAGTCGCTGTCACTGCCATCACCGCTGCCAGAAATGGACCCTGACCTAGCTGGTGGTGCCAGGGCTCTGGCCCTGGGTCCGGTGGTGGCAGAGCTCTGGAGTGCTTCATGGCTGCTACTAGGCCTTCCGGTTTAACCCTGAAGGCCTAGTAGTGCCTGAAGCACTCCAGAGTGCCACTGCTGCTGGACCCGCTGCCGCTGCCACTGCTGCCAGATCCAGGGCTGGAGCCCCAGCACCACCAAGTAGGGCAATCCCTGGGGTGGGGGAGTTAAAAAAAAAACCCCAGGCTCGGCAGGGTGGGGGGGGAAGGTGCTCTCTGGTGCCCCTTCCACCCGTGCAGCCTGGAGGGGTGGGAACCCCCTGCCCCCCTCCCAAATAGGTTCGGCTCCCCCAAATGGGTTTGGCCCGAATGGGCCGAATTGAATAGTTCTGGGTTCGACTGAACCCCGAACGGGCCAAACCCCGAACCTCTGGGGGTTCGCACATCCCTACTCTGTAGGACAGTACTGCAGATCTATGAGTCCTTGTTCCTGTGAGTCTATGAAGTAATGGTATTTTACATCAATGTGCTTGGTTCTGAGGTTGATTCTTTCCATTTGCGCCAGCGCTATACATCCATGGTTGTCTTCAAGGATCAGCATGGGTCTGTCCAATTTTTGCCCCAGATTATTCAGAAGCTGTCACAACCAGATATCTTCTTGACTGGTGTGTGCCACTACCACATAACCTGCCTCCGTCAAGGAAAGTGTCACAGAGTCTTGTTTCCTACTGCACCAGCTGATGGGTCCTCCACCAAGCAAATTTACCCACTGGTAGATTTTCGGTCCGAATGGTCTCCAGCCCAATCTGCGTTCACGTACCCTATCAGGTCTGACACAGAAGTTGCTGGGAGCCATAGCTTGAGGTGCACAGTCCGTTTCAGGTACCGTCAGATCCTCTTCACTGCATTACAATCTCTTTGGGTTCGGGCTGAGACTTGTCTATACAGTATACCTATTAGGGATGGGCGAATGCAGTGTAGGGCTGTAGCGGAATATCGCAGCAGTAGCTATTTCCGGCGGAAACAGTGTTTCCACAATTAGTGGAATGGCATGGCAGAGGCTTTCATTCCGCGGTTTCATTCCGCGGTTCCGCGGTTCCGCGGTTCCGCTTATTTAATTCCACAACTTAGTGGAATCGTGGAAACATGACATTTTTGCTATTTCCGCAATTCCGCCAGCGCCACAAAATAGCGGAATAGCGGTTTTCCGCAATTTCTGCAATTTTTCCACAATTTTTCCGCAATTCCGTGATTTGCAGAATTCCGGCGGAATTAGCGGAATATCCACAGAAAAGTCGCGGTGTGGCGCGGGCAATTCCAAAATGGCGGAACAGAATCGCAGTGCGGTAAAAGCTGCTGCTGCATCAGCCCTAATGCAGTGTGGATGTTCGGAGTTCAGACCGAACTCAGTCTGTTTGGATGTCCGAACCAAATGTCCGAACCGAACTCTCGAATTACCGAACAGTTCGGTCATGTTCGGATTAGTTCAGATGAATTCGGGGGCAGGAAAAATGTCTTTTCAGGGAAAAAAAGGTTTTGGTTTTGGTTTTGGTTTCATTTCGGTTTTGGTTTCGTTTCGGTTTCGGTTTCAGTTTCGCTGTTTTTGACTGTTCGGCCAAGTTCGGCCAACCCGAACTCAGCTAAATCAAACTATCAAACCCGAACTTGGGTTTCGAACCCAACGACTGAACATCCGAACATCCGAACTGCATTCTGTTCACCCATCCCTAATACCTATTGCCACTGCAATGTCAGGCCTTGTAATTGTGGCAATGTACAAGCGATTTCCTATCACCTTTCTGTATTGCTTATTGTCTGGCAGCAATAAGCTCGGTTCTTTAATCTTCTTTGGATAGCTGGTTTACATACGGGTATTTGCTGCCTTCACATCCCCCCCCCCATGCTGAAACTTTCTATCATCTCTTCTATTGCCTGTCTTTGGTTGAGAAGATAACTTCCATCGTCTTCTCTTTCAATTTGTATTCCAAGGTAGTGTGTTATGTTACCCAGGTCCTTAGTTTCAAAATCCTGATTTAGAGCTTTCATTGTTTCGCACTTGTCCCCTTCTTGCTCAAAGCATATGATAAGGTCATCGACAAAAATTAATAGAAAGATCCACCTGCCCCTTAGTTTCTTTGTGTATAAGCAGGGATCTGCTTTGCTCCTGGTAAAATTTTCCCTTAGGAGCATCTTGTTTATTTTAGTGTTCTGTGCTCTGGCGGCCTGCTTAAGCCCATATATGCTTTTGTGCAGTTTGCATATAAGCTCCGGCCTTTCAACGTCTGCAATCCCCGGGGGTTGGTCCATGTAAATATTTCCTTCAACTCACCATTTAGGAACTCCGTTTTCACATCCATATGTTTGACTTGCATTCCTCTTCCCGCAGCTATACTTAACAATATTCTGATTGTAGTGTGATTAACTACAGGTGCAAATGTTTCATCAAAGTCTACTCCTTACTTCTGGGAGTATCCTTTCATGACAAGTCAGCCTTGTACCATTCAATATTTCCCTGCGCATTGTACTTTATTTTAAATGGCTATTTACAACCTATAGCCTTTCTCCCTGTGGCCAGTGGAGTAAGTGTCCACGTCACGTTGTCCTGCATGGACTTTACTTCTTCTTCAGCTGCTCTTACCCATTTTACTGCTTCCCCTTCTGACACTTGCAAGATGTCCTCCCAGGATGCTGGCTCTGACAATTTACTGTTGCTGACTTTGTAGGACAGACGAGTGGGGGGAATGCCTTTGTTAGACCTTGTCAACTTCCTTGGCTCAGCATCAGCAGCCGGCTGTGTCTGTTCCTGCACTTCTGTTACCTTTGTGCCGATTTTGACTATTTGTTCAGAGGTTTGCTCCCTTTCAGTGGTTTCATCCATGGTGGATTGTTCTCCTTCACCTGAACCTTGGAGAGTCATCACACTGTCACTTGATTTTTCCACAAAGGTCACACTGTTACTAATGTTTATTCTGTCTGTGCGTGGATCCAGGATCCTGTAGCCTTTGGAATCCTCACTCTATCCTATGAGAATACCTTCCACTATTCTGTTTTGCAGCTTCGTACGTTTGTCCTCTGGGATATATACATAAGTCTTACTTCCAAATACTCGGATGTGGCCCACACTAGTTTTTTGACCATGCCACGTTCATATGGAGTTTTCCTCACTGTTCTAGAATACAGCCGATTTTGTAGGAAGGTAGCAGAAACTGCTGCTTTGCCCCAATATCTTTCTGGTAGTCCAGAGTCTGTTAACATGCATCTAACCATATTGGTTAGCGTTCTGTTTTTTTTTCCAGCTGTTCCGTTCTACTCGAGTGTATATGACACTGTCTTTTGGTGCTCAATTCCATGGAGTGTCAGGAAGTCCTCTACTTCCTTTCCTGTGAACTCACCTCCATTGTCAGTCTGCAGTGTCTTTGGTCTGCGCTGGAACTTATTGCTTGTCATGGTCACATAGTCCTGAAGTTTGTCGAATATTTCATCTTTACTCTTCATGATGTATGTGATCGTGTACCTTGAATAGTCGTTAATGAAGGTTACCATATACCAGTTGCCTTCTGGTATGGGAACCTTCATTGGGCCTCAGATGTCACTGTGTACAAGATCAAGTGGTTCCGTGGCTCTAGTCTTAGAAAGTGTAGCACTCGTGGCTTTGGCTTTGATGCAACAGTCGCATTTCATGATCACAGGACACGTTGATACCTTAAGGTCTTTGGTCAACTGCTCTCTGTACATTTCCTTGATGCTGTCTGGGTGCCTATGTCTCATGCGTCTATGCCACAGGTGGAGGCAGTCATCGTGTGGTTTGTGTGCAGTGAGCTTCGCCTGTTCTTTCACTGTGCTCAGACGGTAGAGGTGCTCATCTTCAGTGGCTCTGGCCAGTACTATTGTCCCACTTTGAATTGTGCATTCATCTCCCTGGAAATGGATGGTGAGCCCCCTTGCTGCCAGATGCCTCATGGACAGGAGTCCCCCTCTATGTTGGGCAGATAGAGTACATCTTTCATGGGTATGGTCACTGTTGGTTGCAGTACAGGAATCCTTGTCCAATTCCTTCTGTGTTGATGCTCCTCTCATCTGCAAAGTAGATCCTTTTTTTACTGCTCAGGTCCAGTCCTGTGAAGAATACTTTATTGCTAGTCATGTGGCTCATTGCCCCGGAGTCTACACACCAATTTTGGGATGAGCTGTCTTGCGTTGCTCTGAAGCACCCACTCCATTGTTGAATGACTGTGTTGCTGTTTGTAATTTTAGCCCTCTGCTTAGGTGTTCGTGGAGACAGTTTCTGCTGTCCTGCTTTCCATATATAGCAGTCTTTCTTTAAATGTCCCTCCTTTTTGCATCTGAACCATACTCTGGTTTCCCTCTTAGGAGCTTTGTCTGAGGTTTTCAGTGCAGTCTCATTACCCTACTTTAGATCATTCTGCAGGTTCTCCCTTCTGTGCTGGAATTCATCTGCAAGTCTACCTTTAATAAATTCCAGACTCAGTTCAGCCTCTGGCCTTGTCTCCAGGGCATTGATGAGGGCACTGTAAGATTCAGGCAGGCTGCAGAGGAGTAGGGCTATGACATGGCTGTCCTTTACATCTTCTCCAATGCTGCACAGGTGTGCCACTACTTCCAACATGGCATTTATATGCCCCTGCATTTCACTTTTTTTTTGGTCAAGCCTCATTTTATATAGTTTCCTCAGTAGAAACAGTTTACTATTCAGGCTAGTTCTTTCATGCACGTTTTTCAATGCAATCCTCATGCTTCTTGCTGTAGTCTCATTTCTTATATGGATTAGCTGGTCATCTTCTACCAATAAATTTATTGTAGCCTTTGCTAACCTGTTCTTTTTATCCCATTCCTTTTTATTTTCTGCTGGTCTGTTCATGGTAATCACCTCCCATAGATCATCTTTAGACAGCAGCATTTGCACTTTACACTTCCACAATTGGTAGTTTACATTGTTCAGCTTTCCTACTGAAAGTCTGAGCTCTGAGCTGCTTGCCATACTTGTTTCCCTCCCTTTCCCCTTCTGGGATTTAGGTCTTCTTACTCACAGTCATTAGGCCTCTCTGTCTGGGAGTTTTCTTTCACAATTTGCACTCCTTCTGGGCTGCCTGTAGTTTTCAAAATTGCCTTAAAGATGTCCTGGGCCCATAACCTATTGTAGAGTTAGCTTTCTGTTGAATAACACACAGAAGAAGTTTCTTCAAAACAGAACTTTACTAAGAACTCAGAAGACATGCTTCCATATTGTACAGACTGCATGGGAAAAGATGGAAGACAGAGAGAAGAGAGGAGAGGAGACAAGGAGAAAAAAAACAACCTGTTTCATCCCCTGACCCTCCTCCAACTGGACAAGCCCCGTATTAAGTTTGCAGGGCTTGCAATGGGCTTCTACTTCTCTGACCGTTGCACAATCCAACAGAAGGAATGTCTTATGATGAAACCTACAGAGGCAAATGACACAGTAATTCTAGGCGAAATTAAAAACCTGCCCTCCCTCCCCTTTTTGCTAGGCAACATTTGATAAACTTGATGCTATTAAAACCTTAGCAGCACTAACAAATGGTATAGCTAGCTACAACTTTCCTCTAGTTCCACTGGTCATTTAGGGCACATGGCCATAGAGGTTACTTTGATTTGTCTCCATTACATTTTCTGCCACTTCTACCTCCTCAATGTTTTAAAGCAAAGACATAACTTAAACAAATGTTAATACTAGGTTTCTGACAAAAAACAACCAAACAAAAATACAACAAAAAGCCAGAAACTGATTCTGGGAACAAAAAAAGCATGATTAAGTCATGTTTTAACTCCGCTACTCTCTACTCAGACTGGGTAAGAAGAGCACTTTTACATTCAGTTATTCACTTAGGAAAACAATGCTCAGCTCTTGGGAAGAGTTAAATCTACTGCAGATCACATGAATATGCTTTGAATCAGAAAACCTAGGATTATGCAAATAAGGAAAACAGCTATGTCGTGTAAAATTATAGCAATGGTGTAAGCTGGTAAACATTCATTTCTCCTGGGAAATTAGCGTTTAATTTGTAATTGGGAATTTTCCATTACATTCTTTTCTAATGCTGAGGATTAATCAAATCCTATCTTTTATTGACACCAAAAGCACTTTAATATGGGAATACATTTGCAAACTCTCCACAGTGACCTGTGCTCTTCCAACACGAGACGAATTCTCAAGACTCAAATATTGCAAAGGCAGGAAATGACCAGCAAAACACAAGGAAATGCAGGGCTAAGATGATCTTTCTCTCATACAAACATTCAGCCCCAACTTTATCTGCTCAAATATGCACACATACAGTAAAATTAAACTCTAAATCATAAGAAATGGTCAGCTCTCACTTACCTGAAGTCAGACAGCAGTGCACTATAACGTCTGCTTTCCCACTACTCAGCTTTTTAATATACCTCATTTTCTTTTGTTGACTAAATTTGCCTCTTTATTGAACCTTCAGTCCTACAGCCTTCAGCATATCACTTTGAGATTTTTCAACAGTGCTCTTGAGCTCTAGCAGTAGATCGGTGTTTCACAATAAGGACACAATTCTCTGCCATTCAAAGATTGAGAGCTGATCTGTGGCTGCAGCACGTGGAGGACGGTGCTTTAAGTGTGCATTCCGCCACTCATCAAAGTCTATGGCAAATCTCCCACTGACATTAACGGTGCAAATTTGTGCCCTAAGAAAATTGGTGAAACATTGTCACTAGTGAGTAGTGAGAACCACTCATATGAATCATGAATTGATGTGAGAATTGGATCAAAACTTGTATTTGAAATGTCAGTGTCTGCATTATTGAAACAATCACTATTCAGGAGTCAGAGATTCTCAAGTTTGGAGGAACTCCTCTGTGATCCTCCTTGTAACAGGTGACTGAGGGAACTGTCAATCTGATGATCATTTCACTGCCAGCCTTTTCACAGATTCCAGTTCACAAACATGACATGCCAGTGAGTAAAGAGTGTCAGCCACCAAGAAAGTATGATGATTGTTAGAACACATACACAAGTGGACTTGAAATATTCAAAAATTATTCCCAACTAGGGCTGAAAGTCGATCTTGCATATCTTGAAAATGTTGTCTAGAACTGGGCTCGCAACGAGATTTTTGAGATCAATAACAAGCTGTAAATAAGCCATTCTCAACATTGTTTTCGTGAGATTCTTAAAAAAATTAAAGAATACATGTGCAACGTGGCCATTCTGTATAACCACCACCCTTTTCCAAGTTGGCGCAGACCACATTGGTGTCATTTTGGAAGAGGGCAGGCAGTTCTGTGCATGTTTTACTGTCCTTTGGTATTAAACAATTAAAGCATAAAATGGTATCTAAGTAGATGGGATTATAACAAAAAAATTCCTGTACAGCTCTTATTTTAATTCAAATTCATTTAAATGAAACCAGTAGTCATAGCTGGGTTATCGAGCAATCAGCAATGATTCACCGTTATTCATTTATTTTTGTACAGCCCATACATTTTAAATATAACTTTGAGCAACATGCCCTTCTTCATATTTGATACAGTTTGATCCCATTCTGTCTTTCCAGATTATCTGATCCAGTACTGAAGTGTATAGACATACAACATCTCAGAAATAATATCTGTCAGATGTCAAGTAAATTATTTTTGACAGTAAAATTGGAACTTTAATTTTGTATCATGACTTCTGAAGGCACCTCTTGTCTTAAAAAGACCCTGGTTTCTCTTGCTGATTGCAATACTAGGGGATAAAAGTACCTGGATTTTTTTCCCAATGAGCCATCCTGATTACCAAACAGTTTCTTTTGAATATTTTAAGTTCTTGATTACTAGGACTGAACTTTGGAAAAATATGTATGATCATGTGCTAGTTAGGTTGTCTGAGCCTCCATATATACACTAAGTCAATATCTTTCAGTTGAGATAATGGGTCGTTTACAGAATCCTGATATCTTTGTTGAGAGCAGTGCAATTTGTCTATAATATCATCCATGACAGTGTCCCATTCTCCTCCTATTAGCAGTGGCACATTAACTCTCTCAGAGAGAAAGTCAGTTATTTTTATGATAAAGGGTGAATTGCCACCCCTGGGATTATATATACTCTCCAGAATTAAAGTTTTAGTACTGAAAATTCCTTTAACTAATATACACCAGCCTTCTGAATCTGACCATTACGGAATAAACTGTAACTGAAATATCACAACTCCTCTATGTCTAGAATTGAAGGAAGAGTGATACTCATGTCCCTCCCACAACTTCTTAATTCTGTCTTCATCTTCATTCTTCAAATACGTTTCCTGTAGGAAAGCTACAGGACATTTGCCAGGGAGGTCCTCCAGAGCCCCTAGGGAGTGCTGGTGAGTCTCTTGGGAAATTAGCAAATCCTCCCAACCACACACAACTCTACCAAGTGCTGGGTACTGATCCTGGGGTAATTACCTACACTGCAGAGCCCTTACAAGCAGTGAGGTCTCTGGTCCTGGCCTCCTGCCTCCACTCTAGCCAGGCCTCCAGCCTCCACTCTAGCCAGGCCTATCACTATCAGTAGTGCACAAGTCAAAATAGTCCGTAGGGCTAAAAGCCCTTCCTAATTCCAATATGGATATAGATATATTAATATATAGGATATCTCACACCTGGGTGTCAGGGCTGGATTCTCCATGTAGCTTCACTCCAATTAGGATGCGGCTCCTGCTCCAACAACCTGTCCTTTGTTGTCTCAGGAGTTCCTGGAAACAGATCTTGTTCCCATACCTGTCAAGTGTCTGGACTTTCCAACACATTCCTGCTTTAAAATCCCTGATTTGTTTCATTGATGGTTTGCACATTGCTGTCTTTCACACTTCCCTTCCTAGAGACTCTGAAGCTGTTTTCTATGACTTCCAGACAGATAACAAAAGAGGTGCTAACTCAGGGATGTCCTGGAAAATCCAGGACACTTGAGAGAGGTATGCCTGCTCCTATGGTCACCACAGGCCAAGTAAACTCAGTCCTTTTATAAGACCCAGGCATTCCAAGTTCAGATCAGTCACATGGAGCATGCCTGGGTACTTAGACTCTAAGACCGCTTTTGGATGAGCGGTTGAAACCAGCACGTTGAAGAATGGTCTGACTGAAAAAACCCACAGGGTGTGTTTACATGTACTGGAAGTAACTGCCCCACAATCAGAATTGCCACTTGTGGGGTCTTTTCAAAGGTGCATTTTGGAAACCTCAATATTGAGTGGTTCAACTACTCATCTAAAAGCGGTCTCACAGTCTTCAAGTCCCTGACTGAACATGCTCAAGAACTTAGATTCTGTGAGTTCTCTTAACTCCATTAGAGCATGTTCAGGGACTTAGATTATGGCTGCTCTCATCAGTCACTATTGAGCAGTGGAAGACCCTCACTTTGGCGCTGGGGGCACTGACCTGCTTAGAGTCCCCAGCGCCAAAGCATCCTCTCTCAGCACCATTCTGGATGTGTGCAAACCCCCAGCACCGGCCCAGAACCATTCCAGATGCACATGGGTCCCCAGCACTGGCCTAGCACCATTCTGGATGCCCGGGGGCCGGTGCTGGAGACCCATGCGCATCCGGAATGGTGCTGTGCTGGCGCTGGGGGCTTTCGAGTCCCGGTGTCTCTTCCGTGCATGCGCGCCAGCCAGTGAGACTTTCCTCCCCGGCTGCCACGCATGTGCTGAAGAGATGCAGGGGGAGGTTTTTCTGTAGGTCGGCACTGCCGCCAACTTACGGAAAAGCTGTGCATGCAGCTTTGGGGGGGGGGGGCATGGCCAGCTTGTGCAATGGGTTCTAATGGAACCCATACCCCAATCTATTTCAATTGCACAGAGGGGCGGCTCAAAGCCACCCCTCTAGGCTCCACTGTGGCTGCACCAGGCCAGGCATGAAATTTGTGTGTGTGTGTGGGGGGGGGTGTCTCTCAGACCTTGCTACCTCACTCCCAGTGTTGCCGGAGGCCACACGTGTTCCTTCCTGCTGTAGCGCGAGCAGGTAGGTGGTAGTCTGGACTGGGGGGATTTGGTCTGGGAGGATGGGGGAGTGGGGTGGGG
>QEPC01009884.1:63966-129000 GCA_003113815.1 Sphenodon punctatus | reverse complement strand
GGGGGGTATGATGTGGTGGGGAGACATATGGGGGCATAATGGGGGTGGGGAGACATGGGGAGACACAGATTGATGGGGGCATGATGGGGGTGGGGAGACAGATGGGGGCATGATGGGGGTGTGGAGAGACAGATGGGGAGACAGATGGACATGATGGGGGAGACATGGTGTCAGGATCCATCCCCAGACCTTGCCGCGCCGCCGGCAGCCCCAACAACGAACCCCGCAACAGGAGCGCCCGGCAACAGACTCGGCGCACAGGCAACAGACTCAGCGCGGCTTCAGGCGTGTCAGGGGGGCGTGGCCTTTGCTTTAAACACTGGCGCTGCTTGGGACACAGCGCCGGTGATCTGTTAGACTGGCCCCTCTGTGATTGAGAAGGAGAGCTTTGAGCTAGTGTCTTCAGAGCTTGCTTGTCCCCCTTCCCTTTTCCTGGAACGTCGGTGCGGAATGATTCGGTGGGTGAGTGGTTGCGAGTGTGAGCCTACATCCCTTTTTCCTCCCTTGTACAAGTAAGTTTGAGCTACGTGTGGATTGCTGGGGCAGAGAGGGAGTGAGTCTGCCTTCCCCTCCTCGGGGTCCCTTTCCCCCTTTCCCCCCTGTAAGGATTGGGCTTCCCCCATCCCCTTGTCCCTGGAACCCTCTCCCTGGATCCCCCACTGTGCGCACTTCCTCCCCTTTTCCTGTGGATTATCTGAGGTGTGCCTGCAAGGTGGGAGGTAGGAGAGGAGGAGTGCACAGCACAGGTGATCCGGCGCCCTATGATGAGATAGGCCTAATCCCTTGCGGATTTCAAGGGCCAAACTATTATCCTGATGGGCAGCGTTCACCTGTGAGCATTCCTGGAAGCCGGGCGGGGGGGTTTCTCCCCCAGGGGATCATAGGAGAGAGTTTGTGGGCGAGTGTCAATCCCCTTTGGAATCCTTACCCTAAATCACTCCTTCCCCGTGACACATGGGGACATGATGGGGGTTAGGATTATCTGTTTTAATGGTGTTATATCTGGTTTATATGGTTTTATATCTGTTTTATATGGTTTTATATGTTTTATCTGTTTTATATCTGTTTTATATGGTTTTATATCTGTTTTTTAATCTATTTTTTTTGCTGTTTTATCTGGTTTTATAGCTGGTTTTTTGCTGGTTTATCTGGCTTTTAGCTGTTTTAATGGTTTTATAGATGTTTTTAGTTGTTTTATCTGGCTTTATAGCTGGTTTTTAGCTGTTTTATCTGGTTTTTAGCTGTTTTAATGGTTTTATAGCTGGTTTTTAGTTGATTTAATGGTTTTATAGCTGGTTTTTAACTGTTTTAATGGTTTTATAGCTGGTTTATATCTGGGTTTTAGCTGTTTTAATTGTTTTATAGCTGGTTTTTAGCTGTGCATGGTTTTATATATCTGGTTTTCTGTTTTTTATATATCTGTGCATTCCCTGGCCTGGGAATTTAATCACAGAACAATTGAGCTCTTTGCACAACTTAAAGACCGCCGTGTGGATTTTCTGTATAAGCAGTGATTTGTTCTGTGTTCAGTGCTTGCTTACCCCCTTATATGTATTGAAATCTTAATGATATTTTTGGTAGGTGTTCTGATAAGTTATATATGTATTGAAATCCTAATGATGTTTTTGGTAAGTGTTCTCACAAGTTATGTAAGTATTTATAAATGGGGTATTTATTTAAAAATAAGGAGGGGACTGTAAAAATAAAGTTGTTCTTAATTTCCACGTTATCTCTTATTCATGTTCGATAGCACGCTGTGCATGATGATAGAGCCCTATTTGTTTGGGCACTCATTGGCTCCACCTACTGTTGCCCTGGATCCACCCCTAGGCTAGGCTCCGTCCCTATTTTCGCCAGCCTGTCGCTGGCTTCACCAGCAGCAGCCCCGCCAGCCTTAGTGACCCACCAACCTCAAAATCCACCAGTCGCTACTGCTATTGAGCATGCCTGGGAACTTAAAATCTCAGTCCCACTGTCAAGTCAAGTTTGTTTCCAGCGTAGCCAAAGGCCATTGCCAAACATTCAATACAACACAATACAAAATTTACATTAAACTATTTCTACAGATTACAACATAAATAATTTGTATCCAATACCAACAATCTTATCATATCTTATCATTAAAATTAATTTAAATTATAATTATATTGACCTCTCAGCTTTGTACTTCTCGCATCCCTATGGAAATAACACAATAAATCACCAAAAAAGGAAATACAATTAAATCCATACAAATAAATAACCCTGGTTGGCAAAATGTTTTGTCAAACCTGGTTTCATTTACCCAAAGAAACCACACAACCAAAATCAAGTTCTTTTAGGACAAATGTTGAAAATTTAGGAATTTCATCCTTCGGACAAAAGCCTGAGTAAGGAAGCTAGCAACCGCCAAAGTGATATCTTGATGTTTGTCCTCCAGGAAGAGCCTCACATATTCAAAAGAAGTTCTTCCTGGTATCTTTTCTATATAAGGGGCAAGTAGCAAAGCTCTGATCTCAGAGTATAAAGTACAATATAATAATATATGTTCTATAGACTCAGTCTCCAGCATATCAAAAGGGCATAATCTTAATGCATATGGAATATTACATAATCTACCTATCGCTGGTGCTATATAAATAAAATATAATAATAATAATAATAATAATAATAATAATAATAATAGAGCATTTACCCTGGCGCAAAATAAAAGATAAGAAGCTCTTTTGGGGAGATGCTTGGTGAAAAAATCAGCCAGGCACCTATGTTTTGGAATTAATGTATTATAAATCAAGAGCACAGATGCTTCTGTGATAGAAGCTAAATCCATTTGCCTATGAGATCTCCTATTCTTTCAAGAACTTCTGCTTTGGCTGCTAAAAAATTCCCTTAGTAGGGATGTACGAACAGAACCAAGTTCGGAAATTCGGTTCAGTTCAGTTTGATTTGAAAATCGAGTTCAGTTCGAAAGTTCGGTTCAGTCAACCGAACTATTCTAGTTCGGTCGAATTCCGAACTTCTGAACCGAGTTCATACATTCAAAACCGGGTTTTTTGTCCTTACGAATTGGTTTGGATTCGACCAAACAGTTCAGTTGAATTCGAGTTCGGTTTGAAATTTCAGTTCGGTTGACCAAACTATTCGATTTTGGTCCGAACTGTGAACTTCCGAACCACGTTGACACATCCCTAATTCTTAGCCCAGAGCTATTCTGGAGAGAAACCAATCTGTCTTATTTTTTCCACCAATACCTGATTCCAGTTAGGCCCTTTTTACACAGATACTCTTACACCCATAAAATAGGTGTTACATTTTATTATACATGTTGTAGGGCACCACTGCAGCCAATCATCATGTGCCCTGTGCACACATGATGCCTCCACCCAGTTCCTCTGAGTGGAGATGGGTGTTGGCCAGTGGGTGGGGAGCATTTCCCTCGGTGGAGATGGGTGGGGGCATCTGTGTAAACAACACTTTTGGTGGGTGTTGATGGGTGTTTGCTCCCAGCCAACACGCATCTCCACCCACACCTACCCACGGAGCAACTGGCAGTGGCATCAGTTGCTCAGTGGGTGGGTGTGGGTGGAAATGGGTGTTGGCCGGGAGCAAACACTCACCAACACCCACCGAAAGTGGCGTTTACACAGATGCCCTCACCCATCTCCACCCAGGGAAATGGTCCCCACCCACCAGCCAATACACATCTCCACCCAGAGGAACTGGGTGGAGGCATCATGTGTGCACAGGGCCCATGGTGATTGGCTGCAGTGGTGCCCTGCAACACGTATAATAAAATGTAACACCTATTTTATGGGTGTTAGAGTGTCTGTGTAAAAAGGGCCTTTGACAAAACCCCGTCTTGAGCCAGGTGGATATACAATCCAGGAGGATTTGGAAAATTCATCTGCAGCCATAATTTGATGGCACCTTTCCATAATTCAGAAAGCCAGGTAGCCAGGCCCAACTCTACTCTAATGGCTGCAGATGGTACTTTTTAGATTGGATTTAGATTTGATACTATTTAAATTATGGGAGCATAAAATAGCCCATAATGCAGCTCCATAATTAATCAAAACGCTGATCTCATCTGTACTTCTCGTTTTCAACTGACCCAGGTCCTGCTGTCTAGTTACTCTCCCAATGTTTGGAGGCCGTGGCGGATTGGATGCGGCAGAGCAGACTGAAGCTCACTCCTGATGAGACATAGGTGATGGTGGTGGGAAGGGCGAGGGAGGTGCTGGCCCCACCTGTTGCTCTTCAGGTTCGGAGTCTGGGGATGGTTTTGGATTCAGGCCTCCGTCTGGATCGGTAGGTGGAGGCAGTGGCTAAAGTCACCTTTCGCCAGCTGTATCTGGTACGGGGGCTTCGACCTTACCTCTCCGGGCCTGATCTGGCCACTCTCATCCATGCCTTCATCACCTTGAGGCTAGACTACTGCAACGCACTCTACATGGGACTTCCCTTGTTTCTGGTTCGGAGGCTGCAGCTAGTGCAGAATGCGGCGGCCAGTCTCCTGACGGGGACGGGGCGTCGTGAGAACATAACACCAGTGCTCCGTGCTCTGCACTGGCTGCCTATAGTGTACCGAGCCAGATTCAAGGTGTTAGTATTGATTTACAAAACCCTGCACGGTCTGGGCCCCTCATATCTCGGGGACCGCCTCGCCCTCCATGCCTCAGAGCGATCCCTTCAGTTCACCGGCGGTGCCTTTCTGGAGGTCCCCCATGTAAGACGGGGGGCCACAATGGAGAGGGCATTCTCGATGGCCGGGCCACGTTTATGGAATTCCCTCCCGGAGGAGACTCACCTGGCCCCGGGCCTGTTGACCTTTCAATGTGTCTGTAAGACCTGGCTGTTCGCCCAGGCCTTCGGAGGGGAGGGTGGGGTGTGGGGTAGGGAGTGGGGGTTGGTTTTTAGTGATGTTTTTAAATTTCTGGGAGTTGATTTATTGTTGTTTTTTATTGTTATACTGGGTTTTATAATATTGTACGCTGCCCTGAGATGCCGTAGGTATAAGGGGGTGGCTAACAAATGGAATGAAATAAATAAATAAAAATAAATCTTAGCATTGAAGGTCAGGATTGCCAAAGGGACATTGCCTTCTCCCTTCCGGGATAAAAAGCAAAGAATTGTGAAAGCCACACCTTGCGCTTTATTGTGTACCATAAAACAGTCCCACTGTGAAAGGGTGCATCTTGTTATAGAATCCGTATGATTTTAAGTGGCTCCAAATTTTAATTCTCTTGGAGGGCTCATTTAGAGTTAATTCAAAATCAGTGGCTGCAATTCCAAACCTCCTGCCTGGGGGATCCATGGGGGTATCTCACAGGTCCTGCATGGCGTAATATTCCTGCAATGGGTGCACGCGGGGGTTGTGCACATGTGCGTGTGCGCATACCATGCAGCACATGTGAGACATGGGATTGGCCCCACTGACTGTCCAGCTGCTAGATAGTACCAGGTACCAGGCTAGGTAGTACCAGGTAAATTGACAGCCTCTAGGAATGGACTTTAGTATTTATATTTACTTCTGTTTTGTTTTTCTGTTTCATTTTCCATTGAAGTCAATGGGAGCCTTTTTCCACTGAAGTCAAGATTCAATATTTTTCTGTTATCAGAATAACAACACTAGCTCCTGAAGGTCTAGAAATGGAAGTTGGCAATATCATAATCATCAATCAATCATCAATCATCAATTATAAATCAATCATCATCTCCAATCAGGTTCCAGTTTTGCTTCACATAGGTGCTACTAGTCATAATACTACAAGAACCTCCAGATAGAGATTAAATGTACATTTACTTAGGGAACCTAAATTTCAGGAGATGGTTGGTTATCGATTACAAACTTCATGAAGGAAAATGTAGTCTGTCTCTCCTACTACAACTTTATGGGGAGTATACCTGAAACTAAAAATCTTGGAGAGTGCTGCTTCCATTGGAAGCAGGGAATTCACCGAGATTCACGAGGCATGGAAACTTATTGGTTTTCCTGAAGTTTTTGCCATTTTCAGTTATTTTTCGCAAGTTGAATGGAAGTTGTTGGCCATTGGGAGAGGGGAGGAACCAGCTCAAGCATCAAATCCAAATCTCGCCCCAAGGGATGGGATGGAATGATCCCAAGCCCTGTGTGTGCCCCAAGGTCTGTGAAGATGAAAACCTGTTGCCTAAGAATGGGGGAAGTATTGGAAATTGCAATAAAAATGCAGTAAAACTGCTGGAAAACTGTCATAAAATTCCTAGAAAGTAAGAAAAAGTCCCAGAAAGTGGGGGGGAAAGTTCCAGAAAGTGACAAAAATGATGAAAAAATGGTAGAAGTGTGGATTCATTGGAAACTGACAAAGTACTGAGATCTCGGCAAGACCGATATCGGAGGTGCTTGCAAGACTCGTATATGCCTCTGTATTTTGGGCATATTCAAGGATTTATCTTTTCCAAGCAATGTAAAGAAATGGATTGCAGTAACACTTATGGTGGCCAAAAGGGTCATTTTAAGAAACTGGAAATCTCCTATGCCTGCCCCCCCCCCTCGCATTTTTAGACAGGCTAGCTGAGCTTACCAACATCATCCACATGGAAAACTTGACACTGAGTCTTTATAGAAGTACAAGATCCAGCTATGAAGCTACTTGGTCTTTCATGAGAGCACTGGAACCCAACTCGATGTAGATTCAACCCTTTGTCGCTTCAACTCAGGTGGTGTCACATTCTCTAGCAATGACAATGTAGGTGGTTGACACTCTGTCTCAATTGCTAGTGTGGCAGGACCCAGACAATCCTCTTGGAGGATTGCTTTCTCAGTTCTGGGGAATTAACTGGGGAATTCCATTCAACTAACTCAGGGCACCCACCACATTAGACCAGTCCCTATATTCAGGTTAGCACAGGCCAGAGTTTGGTCCTAGTCAAAGCTAGTAAGTCCCTCTCAACCTCCTGGGTATATAAGCAAAAGGAGTTTGGGGGTTCTGGATTTCTCCACTATAGTCTTCCCAGTCTACCAGTGAGGACCTTCTCCCACTAACCATGTGGGTCCCCAACATACCAAATAAACACAAGGTCCTCCTGAGTGAAAACAAAACAAGAATAGATACCACCTGTACCACTGTAGGATCTGTAGCCACATGGGCACCTCATTGCATCTTTGCTGCCTCTCTCTTTCCAGGCTAGGTTTCAGGCAGAACCTCCTGAGGCTCAGCAAGAGTCCACAATCTGTCTCCTTGGGTGACCTCTCCCTCTTTGGCTCCTGCTCCAGCCCAATTCTCCAGAGCTACTTCTGCTTCTCTCCCACTGAGCACAATGAGCATCCTACTTTTATGCTCATGTGACTCCTCAGGTGTCTCTAGTCAGAGCTGGTGTGAGGATATTTGCCACCCTAAGTGGCCTCAGGCAGCCGCCACCCCCGTTCCTGCCATGAAGCTTGACAATGGCTGGAGGGGGGCAGGAGAAGCAGTGTCAACAACTGGGACGCAGTTTACCCCATTCCTGCCTGCCCATTGTCTTCACCCCCATCCAGGGCCAGTCCATGACTTACATTGCTGCTAGGGATCCCAACCACTGACTATCTCTGCAGGGTCAGGCAGCCGCTACCCCACCCCCACTGCAAACATGTGTGATGACTGGAGGGGGGCAAGAGAAGCAGTGGAAACATCTGGGAGGGGGGCAACTTCCCACCATAGGCGGCCCTTCCATCAGTCCATAATGGAATCTAGTGGTGGTAGCAGCAGGATTCCCCTCAATCCTGCTGCTGCCACTGCTAAACTCCACACTGGATTGGGGGAAAGGATGCCTCTCTCACCATCCTCCAGTGCAGAACTTTTTGACAGCAGAACAGTTGGATGCAGGGGCAAAAGAGCTGCTCCCTTTACGTTGTCAGCCCAGGCTGCAGCCTGAATTGTCTAATAATAAAGTTGGTCCTGTCTCTACTGCAGTGCTATCCTTTGCTGCCACCACACATACATTCTGTGGGCATTTTTACATGAGATGCTACTATACAGGTCCACCAAGTGGACATGTGTGGTAGTGCCCGTGTAAAAGTGGGTATGGGTGTGCGTTCCCATGACCGACATACCCCCACTTACCTCCACCAATGTCACTGCACAGAGCACGTCAGAAAATCCTGGTTTCCACCATGTGGGGCATGGGTGGATGGTGGGTGGATGGGTGTGCACATTGTGTGCACACCAATTCACTGCCATCTAAACCCTCCCCCACCCACCAGATGTGTGTGTATGCTCCACTGAGCACACATGGACCTGGTCCCCTGCACCCTCCCACCCGTTTAAAAAAGACTTTATCTCAGGCAAGGGCAATGGGATGGGATTATCAGTGAATTATCAGTTACCGGTTTTATTGGTATCAGATTAATCCAATACTGGATTTATTGGTATAAGCATATTGGTTTTTTAACATTGCCGTTTTTTCAGATCTTTAACATTGCGGCCATTTTAAAAATGGCCGCAATGTTGAAGATCCAAAAAATCGGCAATGTTAAAAAACTGATATGCCGATACCGATATTACTGGTATTATCGGATTAATCTGATATCGCCAATTATCCGCATTATCGGATTAATTAGATACTGATAGTCCCATCCCTAAAGGGCATGGTCCTAGCATTTATGACACCTGTGCTAAACATCCCATCACAACTGATGATGATGATGGAGTTCATTGAAATCAAGGATGAGGATGACTGAGCACTTTTGTGCCTCATTGTAGTGAGGACTCTCTCAAGAGATAGCTATTGTAGCCGTGAAGGGAGTGGCTGTGTATGAATAACATCTGTAACACAGACAAACATGACCTGTGGTATCTGAGCCCAGAGATAGGTGGGCACTGAAGTTCCAGATGTGAGAAGCATAGCTATTGAGCTTTAGTCAATGGTGTCCATGTGCCTATTGGTGACGTTTTGAGAAGACCAGGAAAGCCCAAGCAGCCACTGACTGACTATGCCATGATACCTGGCTGCATCAGATGAGAGAGTCTGCATTTCTGTCTATAACCAAGCAGGCGTGACTTTTGGATAACCATTTTGTAACAATCTACACATAATCCCAGGAACAGAAGAAATATGTTTTAAACTAAAAACAAGTGAATGTCGATATGTCTGCTCTGGTAATATCCATAAAGTGACCGTTCCCTTGTTATATCTACATATGAACATCCAAATGCTCTTTCTAAGGGCTTTGCTGGCAACATCATCAGCAGGATTGTTTGAGAAGCAGGTTGCCCATGCAAAATACAACCCATCATTGTTTTTAGCTCCTTATTTTATCAATTACTACTCCACATGCAATAGTTTGCATAATGACATCTTACCTTTTAGCCTCTACTGGCTACTGTACAAGGTATTCCTGATGAAGCCATATGTCACACAGCATGAAAATGTCACCAAGCAACGTTTTCCAATTTATACTTCCATTACTATTTTCTCCTCATTATTCCAACCTCAGTCTAGCCACTGCTGACTACAATAATTAAGACAAGCTGCTTCTCCCATAATTAAGCTCCTGTAATATTACCTAGCACAACCTGGTATGTCAGATCGTAATGTGGTAGTCAAACTCCTCTTCTAAAATGCCTTTAGCCACCTTGGGAACTATTCCAGCTAATGATTGTTTGCTTGCTTGCTTGCTTGCTGTTTAGTGTATTTGATACATCTATTGCAGCTAAGAAATGAGACAGACACAGAGCTTCAGGACACATACTGTAATCAATTTTAGTATGTTGGTTTTGTTTGTTGAATAAGGCTAGGAGAAATCTATATTCATGAATTATGTTTAATTCTCCCTTTAAATCACAGTAATGTGAAGCATGCAAGGGTCTACCATACTGCCATAAGGCTTTGTTGACAAACCTTCATAAATGCGTTTCTGTTTGATCCACCAGTTGTAATGAGTTGAAAATTAACCTTGTACTTAGTTACTATAGGGTTTTATTAATATCAGGACATTAAATAGTAATTAGGGATGTGTGACCGGGGTTCGGGCATTAGGGGTTTGGCTCAAACTTGGTTGGTTCAGACGGCTGAACTGAACGTTCGAACTGAACGCCCGAAGCTCCGAACAGTTTGGCCACGTTTGGATGCGTTCGACAGTGTTCGGGCGGGAAAAACAGGGCTGGAAGGCCCAGAGAGAGGGGGCGGGAGCAGCTGAGGAGTAGAATTCCTGGTGCCAGGGGTGGAGAGACTTGGACTAGCAGTCAGCCTGCCCAATCACCATCCCTTTCTTTCTCAGACCACTGGCTTCGCAGTCTGTGATTGGCATGGGGCTAGGTTGCACAGAGCCAATGGGGCTTGTGGTAAGGCAGGCGCAGCAAGTAACAAAAGTCATTGCCCTCCCCCCTTCCAATTCATTCTGAGCTAGCCACTGATGCTGTCAGCAGGCATTTTCAGAAGTCTCCCTCTCCCAGCACTTTGGGTTCCTAATCCATTGCAATCCTCCTCCTATTTCACCCATTCCCACACATTTACCTCAATGGTTTCATTTATTTAGATTAGATTAGATAGATTTAGGTGTTATTTTTATTTTTTTACCCCTCCCCATGTTCTTTCTCCCTACCCTCTATTGAATCCTTTCCTCCTCCCACTATATATTCCATCCCTGATTCCCTACCCCTGCTTTTGGATTTATTTAGAGTAGGATTGGATTGATTTAAGTTTCATTTCAGTTTTGCACCCCTCCCTGTGTTGTTTGTTGCGAGCTGTCTGTGTCTTCTCCCATCCCTGTGTTTAGATAGATAGATAGATAGATAGATAGATAGATAGATAGATAGTGTGTAGTGGGTGCGGATGAGTGGGGGTGTGTGAGTGGGGATGCATGTGCAGCCGTGTGCATGCCCCACCAATGACCAGCGCACTCATGGACCCACCACCCGGTGTAGCCATGTAAATAGGGCCTGTGAGGAGCCACTCGAAGAAGAACCGAAGGTTGCTACCTTGTAAACAAGGTTCTTTGAGATGGCTCCAACATTCTCACAAAACCCTCCTTCTCAGCCCCACATGGAATTTTTTTCTTATATGCCTAGAAACGGTTGGAAGGAATTGTCATTCTGAGGGGGAGAGTGCCTTTATACTAGAGGAGCTCGAGACCATCATGTGATTGAATAGGGTGAACATGCACAACCCAAGTGTGAGAATGTCAGGAGCCATCTCGAAGAACCTTCTTTACAAGGTAACAATTTTCTGGTCACTCACAGGGGGAGGAGGTGTTTGTAAACAAACAGATTTATCTCCAAGTCCTATCACTGTGTCCTTGCCACTGCTGCTTCTGGGTCTCTGACAGCCTGTCATGCCACCATGGGCATCCCTGGTGGTCCCTGGAGGACCCCAAGCCTCCCGGCGGGTCCGAACTCTGCTGAACGTTCAGCGGGACCAAACTCTGCCAGACCGAACCCCTGAACCCGAACTAGGTTTTCAGGCCAAACAGCTGACATCCCTAATAGTAATAGAGGACCCAATGTGAAATAAAGAACAATTTGAACCTTTACTCATTCCCTGAGTTGTAACAGAAAATGAGTGAAGTTTCCTATAAACTCCCTTGTCCATTCAAGACTGTAAGCACTTCAGGGCTGGGACCTGTCCCTAATTACAACTGTTTATCACCAGGCACATTGCTAATGCTATGTAAACAAAGAAGGAGGAGGAGAAAGGGCTGTTAATCCACTTAACTGACAATAAGCGAGTTATCTGATTATGACAATGTTTATGAATGATGATCTGCTTATGACATGATTATGACAATCAGGTGACTTATATAAATCATCTGATTGTCATAATCACCTTGTTATCTCTCAGTCCTTCTATACTCACACCCCTGCTTTCCCATCTCAAGTCTCCATGAAAGATTCCTGATCCTCTAACAAACATTTACACTGTCAAGCTATTGGATACCAGCACTGGTCCTTAGAACTGACAATGGATATTAACAGATGTGACACTGGCTCAGTTTGCCTGCCCTTGCTCACCTGGGACAGCGCTGAGCTCTGCACATCTGTCCCGGGACCGCCAGATGTGAGACCAGTTCAGACCCCTGCAGGGTTGGTGGCTGGACAAGAAACGTGGACCCAGAAAAAAAAAAACAGGCGCATGTTCCAGCTCTACAAGTTGCCCAGGAAGACTAGAACAGGGCAAACTGGGTGGCTGCATCTTTTTTGGTGCCCACCAGGCCCGGGGGGGTGGGGAGGAACAGATATGGCTGCTTGTGATTGGCAGCCATGGTTGGCTATCATGTCAGGGGGTGGGGCACCTGCCGCAGCATGGGGACAGAGCCAGCCAGCTGCATGTTGCTCCCTGCCCTCCCTCCCTGGCTGAATCAGACTGGGGAATGTTTGACTTCATCCTCCAGTCTTCCCCAGTCACGGGTTGTGGGGGTGACCATCCTACCACTGGATGTGCAGCAGGCTGCATGTATGTCACATAGTCATATTGGATGCAACTCTGTGGCCGGCGTCATCCAGATGGCAGGCGCTCAGATGCCCATGCACACCATCCACACAGCAAGTCATGAAGGGCAAAGGCGTGACCCTGGCTGATGTGACCTCCCCAAGCCCACACACCCTGTGGGCCTGGAGATGGAGCAGGCACAGATCCTGCTCCATCCCCTGGGCCACAGTGTGTGTGGACTTGGGGGGTTGCATCAGCAGCTGTAGCCAATATTTCTGAAATTTGGTAGGAATGAGCCCTTTCATGATGGGAGAAAATGAGTCCAAATGCCATCCAAAGTGGATGGAAAACAAAGAGGTTACAGCTCAAGATGTGTGCACAAAGTATGATATTAAATTGCTTCTAAAATCAGAACCCTTTATCCAATAGTTATGAAATTTGGCAGAGATGGACCCTTTGGTGAGGGGTACAATATGGCTATGATTCATGAATATTGGATGACAAGATTAGACGTTACAGCCAAAGATTCATTTCCCATTGAAATCAATGAAAAACAACAAAACTTAATGGTTGCAATTCCAAACCCCTTCCACGTGGAATTTTCACAGGATCTACATGGAATTCAACATTGCACAATGTACTTGCAATGGACATGTGCACAGTTTACGCATATGGGATGAACGCAACGCACGCAGGGTATAGGATCAGCCCCACCAACAAAAAATCTGAATTCTCGATAATGAAAAATGAGAAAAATAAAAATTTAATAATGAAAATAAAAATTAAAAACAAAAAACAAAATAGGTCTCTGGTGCACACCCCTATTACTCCAACAGAGTGGTAATAACATGTCATGGCATGTAACAGAGCTTAGAGAGGGAGTTGAAATGGAAGTGTGAAGAAGAAAATAGGTAGGCTTTTAGGGCTGAGACAAGAGCAAGTGTTCTTGTTCCAAAAGGAAATACCAGCCTTTCAGGAGTGCTTGCAAGTGTCTGTCAGTACTTTGTCCTTGTCTGGTGATTCCAAGCTTCTGTCATTTCCCCCATCAATTTTGTCACTTTCCAGGACTTTTTTGGCACTTTTGTCACTTTTCCAAAAAATGTTTGGCACTTTTAGGAGGTGGGCTGCTACTCGACGTGTCATCTGGAGAAGATGGTTGACACAGTGTGGGCTAATGCTGGTTCAGCCAAGCTATTCTGGGCTAATGTGCATTCTCCCATCTCTTGGGTTCCAAGCAGCCCCTGTGTGTGGTGAGGTCTGTCAGCATTGTGGACACAACCACTATGTGATCGAGTATCAGGCCCAGGAGCAGTGGCCACTGGCCATCTGTCAGCTGATGGCATGGACTGGGAGTGAGCAGATTCCCCCTGGGCCACTTGTCAGCTGATGACATGGCTGGGAGAAGCTGCCACCAGCAGCGAGGGAAGGAAGAACTGAGGGAGGTTACCCTCACCCACAAGTGGTGAGTCCCAGAGCCAAGCCCAGTCCAGCTCAGCCCTTCAAGGTACATCCCTCTTGGTGTTCCGCCCCACACGGCAGAGGAACCTGCTCCTGGGGCAGCAATGGTGGTGATCCCGGACACACAGTGTGTGGTACTGGCGCTGCCTCCGACCATGTGCCCGGTTGGGACTCGCCACCCCTGGGCAAGGGAGACCAGCCTACGGGGCACTCTTCAGGTGTAGCTCTGCATAGGCAGATCTACTGGTTTCCCTGTGTGACAGACACTGACCAGGGGGAGCCAGACAGGGATGACAGCACGCTGAGTTCAGATTAGGGCCATGTACGGCCCCTGGAAGGGATCGCTCTGGCCTGGAGTCTAAGAGCGATTTGCTGTTACCAGCCACATTTTACAGGCTTGGTCCTACTTCTATCAGCCAGTGGCTAATGTTCCTGAGCCCAAGTCCTGCACATGTGTTCAGTTCCTTGGCCCATTCCTTGCCCCCCACTGCATGGGGGCAGTGTGGAGGCTGCATGTGTGTTCTCCTATACGCACCGGCCCAATGGGTGGTGGCTGCATTGCTGCTTCATGGTTCAAACAGGGGATCCAGCAGGCCACTGTCTCATATATTTTCACAAACAAACTAAAATAGGTGGCTGAGCTGTGAGAGGTTTTTGAATGACGGTGAATGGAAGGGAAAGGATTAGCTCATGGACTGACATGGTAGGTTAATCTCAGTGGTATTATGCAAATGTTGCTTCCCATAAGCCATCACACAACAGTACTGTGTGCAACTTTCTGTGCTCTCAAGCAGATGGTGATTGAGTATTATTCTTCTTGCAGACCTTGTTGGCTTATGGGAAGCAGAATTTAAGTTTTAACTATAACATTATGGGGACATTTGTTGGGAATGAAGATGGGAAGGATTATTGATTTCATCTTTGCTTCACACATTTGGATGCAAATAATATGAATTATTCAAATTTGGTATTCACACGGAGTATGCATTTTGGTCCTAATAGGGATAAAACTTGCATACATTGAGAAACTTGGAAAGTTCAAAGCAATAGCCTCAATAAGATCAATATTAGAATGGATTCAACAGGAACTGACATAGGAGGAGCTCATAATGCTATTTACCTGTCAAAAGCATTATGAGCTCCTCCTACCAGCACATAGCTAATAGTAAGGGTGTCTTCAGATGCGACCGTGCTGAAGCGCTGTCATGCCCTCTGGGGTTGGACCACCACCGTTGTCAGGATCTGGCCAGCCCCAGCCAGGCCCCTGAACTGATGTGACGGACTCCTGGCTGTTGAGGAGGTGGGGGGAGCTGGGTGGATGTGCATCTTTCCATCCCTGCCCCTGCGCTGTGTGCAGTGGCCCTCCTCCGACAAGCAGCCATGGTGACCAATGATAGCATAGGCAGTGATTTGGGAATTTTCCTGAGTCACAGCTTGGGCTAGCCATCACCACAGCCAGGACCTGGTGCCTGTGATGCATCCGCTTTGGACCTGGGCCAAATCAAGGGAAATAGTGGAAAACTGGTTTGAAAGCACCCTAAAACTGTTTCAAGAAGTTAACATGGAATAAGCTTCACATTTGTTCTGAAACCTGAAATTAATGTACAGTTGGCTTCTGTGAAGTATTTTCCAGTGCCCTTAGTTATATATATATTGGTTTAAAATATAAATGCTTAGAGTAGGTATTCAAAATGACTCTTTTACTGAATTAAATAACGCTTAATTAGGTATTTTTAATTAACTATTCACCATTCACTTTCTAAATTAGTTGAAAATTAAGGCTGCAATCCACAAAACAGTTACTTCAGACTACTTACTACTCCAGATTAAGTGATTTGTGAATCATGGCTGAAATTTCTCAGATCAACCTAAGAAAAATGTGCAATGGAATTGGTGTGAGGTAAACAAAAAAGTTACATACTGGAAGTGATTTTTCTTCCCTCCTCCTAACTTAGAAGTAAGATTAAAGTCCTTTATATTGTTTGATACTGTTGCTCTGGAGGGCCTGGCTAGGAACTCTCACAAATTTTTTTCTCTCTAGGTTGTGACATAAATGTCAATTTACTTCAGCTGAAACAGACTTCTGAAATCGATAGCACGGTTCACTGTCTGGGGTGGGGGTCGGGGGGAGTAAATCTTGCCAGTTCTCACAAATAAGTGGCCAGTTGTAGAAAAGCATTAAGTGAATTGAATACCCCATTCTAGTAATGGTGTCAGTAAAATTTCCAATTCCAGTTGAAGAACCCTATATTGAATGCTAAAGTACTGAGTCTATCCTCCATTCCCATTACTATATATTATCTATCTACAGCATGTTACCTCAGTTTGCTTGGCTTCTCCTTGCTTGAATGTTTCACTCATATCATGACTGCAGTAGATTTAAACAGAAATCTTGCCCATAGGGATGTGTGAGAATGTAAGAATGTATTTACCTCTGACTGAGCAAGCACTGTAAAACAACAAAGGAATGACATTTTTAAGGTAGGCAACCAAATGCCATTTTTGCCTGTTCCCTTCTTTACACTTTATAGAGTGGATAAAATCCCCTATGCTAAAGTCATCATGGGGTATCTACCATTGTTATCACCAAATGTGTGCACACTCCAGAGTTAGTATAGTGGTAGCTGGTGTTTATGATTACCCAGAATCACTTTTCCATTACTAATGGGTCTTTGCATCCCTCATCCATATGTTTAGAGTGTAGAGCCTAATAAACAGGCAGTCCCACATACATATTTCATGGGCATATGGGCAGCCCCAGTCATCCCCCATTAACACATTTAGTGCAACAAACAGAACACACAAGTGGGCATTCTTCATTACTGCACTCAGCTGACCAACTCCCCCATTTTGGGAAGGAGGGTGGAATGTTGTCCTTCCCCCTTGCAGGTAACCATCTTCTACAAAGGGGAACTGCCTTGAGGGTGTGTACAGACTGGGAAGGAGGGTGGGGTGTTGGCTCCCTGGCCAAGGCCCTGGGAATCCTCCCCACTCTGCAACCACTCTGCTGTCCCTCCCCCCTGCAGGTAGCCATCTCTTACAAAGGGGAGCTGCCCCTGAGGGCATGTAAGGACTGGGAAGGAGGGTGGGGTGTGAGCTCCCTGGCCAAGGCCCTGGGAATCCTCCCCACCTGAAACCACTCTGCAACCACCCTGCTGTCCCTCCCCCTTGCAGTTAACCATCTCTTACAAAGGTGAGCTTCCCCTGAGGGCATGTAAGGACTGGGAAGGAGGGTAGGGTGTGGGCTCCCTGGCCAAGGCCCTGGGAATCCTCCTCACCTGCAACCACTCTGCAGCCACTCTGCTATCCCTCCCCCTTCAGGTAACCATCTTCTACAAAGGAGAGCTGCCTTGAGGGAGTGTAAGGACTGGGAAGGAGGGTGGGGTGTTGGCTCTCTGGCCAAGGCCCTGGGAATCCTTACCACCTACAACCACTCTGCTGTCCCTCCCCCTTCAGGTAACCATCTTCTACAAAGGGGTGCTGTCCTGAGGGCGGCACCCTCTGGGTGGTGACTGAAGGGTGCTGCCAAAGGGCAAAGTACCATTGGCGGGCCGTTGGTGGATGGAGGCGGCAGAGGTGGCCACAATTTACAGCATTCTTGTTCTGCAGAGTGACCCCTGTATGACAGCAGCTTGGACGGTGCCTTCTCCCTCCTTCCCCTATGTGGGTGGAAGTAGGGGGGCAAAGATATAGGCTGAGGGGTGGGGTGGGCTCCTATAAGTATTTTGAGGGGAATTTTGATTGTGGAGGGATAGAAGGTTGGGCTTGGGGTATGGTGTGGGGTAAACTGCCTCCCTCTGGTGGCAGGAGAGGGAGGGTGGGGGATGGTGTGGAGGGGAACCCCTGGTGTGAGCAGGGGTGATCCTCCCAGGGGGAGGGTGCCCGCCAGTGGCAGAGGTGGGATGGGGGGAATTGGGGGGTGGGGTCCCTCTTGCCGGCCGGTCAGAGCAGCCTATGGAGGGTGGGTGTCTAACGAGGTTCTCTGAGGAGGGGAGGGGTTCCACAGCTATCGGGGTTGTTATGGACCGGGGGAGATATGGCCCAAAGGGGAGATGTGTTCCATCAGTGAGGAGGGAGCGGTGCTGTGTGCCCGTTCCCCTCTCAACCCCCCATATGGGTAGGTTGTGGGTCAAGGCCCAAGAGACCCCAGGTTTTGGTTTGGTGCTGCTGAACATGAGGTCAGTTGTCAATAAATCATCTCCCATCTGGGAGTTAATCCCAGAGTGGGACGCCAACATCATGTGTATTACAGAGACCTGGCTGGACAATGAATCGGGCCCTATTCTGGCTGATTTTGTTCCAGCTGGGTCCTCTGTGCAGCATCAGCCTCGGCTGGCGGGATGGAGGGGTGGTGTAGCTGTTGTTATCAAGGATGCATTGTCTTCTAGGAGGTATCCGGTGCAGGCTCCACCAGGTGTTGAATGCCTCCATCTTGAGTTGGATTTGGCCAGAGACAGATTAGGGTGCTGCTGGTATACCATGCACCTGATCATCTGGTGTCAGACGTGATCCTCCGGACCCCTAGAATAGGGGTCCTGGGGGATTTTAACATCCATGCTGACGCTGATCTTGGAGGAGTGAGGCATGAGTTCATGACCTCCATGACAACCATGGGTCTGTCCCAAATCATCTGTGGCCCCACACATGAGGAGGGACATGCACTGGATTTGGTTTTCTGCACCGGTGGGGGGTCAGTTACTAGAAGTTACGGGGGGTAGAGCCGTTGTCATGGTCTGACCATTACCTCCTTAATGCATGCATCCTGGTGCATGTCAGCCCCAAATGGGGCATGGGACCTATTAGATCAGTCTGCCCCCAGAAACTTATGGAAACAGATCAGTTCCGGAATGCTCTGGGGAAGTTTCGCCTGGACCTTGACACCCACTCTGTTGATGATCTCGTAGCCTTCTGGAACACCTTGTTGGCTGAGACCATTGACAGAGTGGCTTGCAAGCATCTGCTGCCCTCCCGAGTCTCCCGCAGGACAGGTCTCCTTGGTTTACTGAGGGCATGTGGCGTTTGAAGCTGGAGAGCAGGCAGTTAGAGCGTCGGTGGCGCTGGACTTGTGACCAATATGATTGATTGCAGCACAAGAGCAGTTTAAAGGCCTGTGATGTGGCAGTGCAGGCAGCAAAGAAGCAGTTCTTTGCTGCCCTTATTGCATCTGAAAAGTCACATCCAACTGAGCTTTTTCAGGTGGTGAAAGGCTTGGTCAGTCCTGCCTGCCTCCACCTGGACATGGAGCAATCCAGTGACTGCTGTGACTGGTTTATTGAGTACTTTGTAGATAAGATTGCTCACATCCGCCACAATTTCGGTACCACAGTTATTACAGAAGATCCTCTTGGGGCTATGGATGCCCTGTCCTGTCCTGTTTTGTGGGATCGGTTTCAGATGGTGACACCTGCCGATGTGGAAACCTTGTTGGGATCTGTTCATGCCACAACTTGTGAGCAAGATCCATGCTTGTTCTGGCTGGTGGAAGCCAGCCAGAAGACATTACGGTCGTTGCTGGATGGGGTGATTAGTGCCTCACTTCAGGAGGGCAGGGTGCCTGACTAGCTGAAGGAGGCTGTGTATAGACCCCTGCTCAAGAAACCATCTCTTGATGCTGATGCTCCTGCTAGTTATTGGCCGGTCTCTAACCTTCCCTTTTTAGGGAAGGTTATTGAATGGGAAGTGTCACAGCAGCTCCAGGAACATCTGAACCGCACCAGTTTCCGTGATCCTTCCCAGTCTGGGTTTCGGCCTGGGTATAGTACGGAGACTGCATTGGTGGCCTTGGTTGATGATCTCTGACAGGCATTGGACAAGGGTCATCAGACCTTACCAGTCCTGCTAGATCTTTCGGCTGCATTTGATACAGTTGATCATGAGATGTTGGTGACCTGCCTGCGGGACCATACCAGGAGGGCAGGATTTGCAAATGCCAGCCAGTGTTTTTATATTGCCATCCCTCCCTAGCAGCACCCCAAGGAGGGAAGGATTTTCATGTGCCAGCCAGGGTCACCATCTCCCGTTGCCATCCCTAGCACCCCAAGGAGGGAGGACTAGAGGTATCATCATAAATGCATGATATTACTTAGGTGTTGTTTATGTGTTCCTGTTTCAGAGAGGAAACAGATGCTGGCCCCAGCAGTGGTGCCACGCCACCATGCAGGACAAAGAGGCGGAGGTCGGACTCACCAGTGTCACCCCCAGACAGTCAGCGTACAAGGTCCAATGTCTGGAAGTGGTTTGAGAAGCAAGAAAAATGTGCTGTCTGCAAGGTAAGGCACGGGGGCTGGAACAAGAGAGAATGGATTTCCCAATGCCCTATGACCTGTTAGAAACAGAAGTCCCCTGAAGAGAGAGATTGGCCACCCACCCACTTGTGGAGGAAACAGAATGCAGGCAGGGCTTGACACAGACCATTGGTCTGATGCAGTATGGCACTTCTTATGTTCCTATCTTTTTATGTTCTTTAGTTCTGCTTCAAAAGATTAAGGAGGCAGAGAGAGGGGACCACATCAGGGCTAATCGCCCATATTGAAAAGTTCCACAGCCTGTTGGTGGTGCAGCATGACGGTTCTGGCATGGCCATGGAGCCCGAGCAACAGCATCAGAAGAAGGGGAGGAAGGCAACCTGGAAGCGCTGGCACATAAGCCCTTCCCCCTCCTCCAGCCCCAATGTGGGTCCCGCGTGAGCTGGGAGTCTGCCGAGGACAAGGTCTTTCAGATGGAGGTGGAGAGGCCCACCTGGGACATTGTGGCTGCCCTAAAGTTCCAAGTAGCCACCATGGAGAACCGACTGATGGAACGGTTCCAGGCAGTCAAGGTGCAGGAACAGATGGTGGAGGCGTACGCAGAGTACGTCTCAAAGTATGTCTCCACCGAGATGGCGAACCTGGAACACTTCCGCCAGTGGGTCTCCAACTGGCAGGCGGCAGTGGCAGGGGCTCTCGACTATGCCGTCAAGCACGGCTATGAAATGCTGGCAGGTGTGATGCCCCCTGCCCCTAACCTCCCATGCACCCCTTCTGCCTTTCCCCCAACTTCTGGGGGGCAGTCCCAAAGACTGAATAAATAGATACATGTTTCTTTTCTAGTTTAAAATATTTGGGTTTTCTTTTAAGTTGTTGTTGTTCTTGTTGTTGTTGTTTTGTTAATAGAAGTTATATGTTATTGTTACAAGCTTTGTTTTAACTTTCCAATCTTTTATCCCTCTGTGCGGAAGTCCAGGCTGACAGGTGGCAGAATGTCGTACAGCTTGTTGATCCCTAGCAGCAGCACCTGGCACCACATGTAGCGTAGTTAAGGTATTAACCCAAAGATGTGCAAGCAGCAGGGTCTCAACTTGCAGACAGCCCCCAGGAGGGGCAGGGCTTGTGTTTGTATGGGTGTGCCAGAGAGAAAGAGAAACAGGCTCCTTGGCAGTGGGCAGCAGGCAGCGGGAGCTGGTGGCCGGAGGGGCTTTTATTTTCATCAGCTTCAGCGGGCATCCACGGGTGGGTGAGAAGGACTAGGATGTTGGGGGGAGGCAGGCTGGCGTGTGGACACTGGGAATCTGGATGCAGTGGAATGGAAAGCAGCCCCCAGTAACTGGAATGATGGTCCAAGAATCTCATTGATGGTTCCAGGCATGGGCGGGCATGACTGATTCAGGTACAATGGAATGACAGCCTATGTGAGTTTAATGATAATATGTCCCTAGAATTAGTGCATGTTTGGGCACACTTCATTCAATCAAGAGATAGGTGGTAGCAGCAGGTACAGGAATGCACACAGGCAGGCAGGCACAGAATCTCATACAGCTTGAGTTGTCGATCCCTACACGAAGCACCTAGCACCACATGTAGTGTAGGTAAGGTACATTGACCCCAAGATGTGCCAGCAGCAGGGTCTCAACTTCCAGACAGCCCCCCAGGAAGGGCAGGGTTTGTGTCTGTGTGGGTGTGCCAGAGAGAAAGAGAGACAGGCTCCTTGGCAGCGGGTGGTGGGTGCTGGTGGTTAGACAGTGGATTGCTGGTTTCCAGGGTACAGAAACCTTTGCACAGACAGCATATATGCTGGGGGGGTGGGGGCCTTTGGAAGCACAGAAGCAAAAATGGGTTGCTCAGGCAGGCAGGTAGCATGGCATGAGCGGCATTCATGCAGGATTTGAGCTTGGCAACCTGGGTGGGCAGGCAGGCAGTCACGGAAGCTTGGCATGAGAGGCAGGCAGGCAGGCTGAGGCAAGCTTTGAGCTGGCAATGGCAACCTGGGCAGGCAGGCAGGCAGCATGGCATGTGTGGCGATTGGGCAGGCTTTGAGCTTCGCAGTCTGGGCAGGCAGACAGACTACATGGCATGATTGGGAGCAGCAGCAGCCATCGGGTTTCTTGGATACAGACCCCTTGGCTGTCACAGATGACATATAGGATTGGGGACCATTGTCACTAGCAGCAGCAGACAGTGGGTTGCCAAGGTACAGAACCATTGGCAGCAGCAGCAGACATATGGTGGAATGAGAGGGAGCCCTGTGCAAGGAATGATGGCCCCAGGCCCATGATGGTGGGTCCTGGGGCTAGAGTGGCTGCTTCTAGGTATTGGCCACAGCCCTCCCTGCCAATAACATAGGCCCCAGAACCCTGACGGTGGGTCCTGGGGCTGGAGTGGCTGTTTCTTGATGTGGTGGAATGACATCGCCTCCGTGTGAGGAATGATGGCCCCAGACCCATGATGGTGGGTCCTAGGGATAGAGTGGAAGCTTCTAGGTATTGGCCACAGCCCTCCCTGCCAGTAACTTGGCCCCAAAACCCTGATGGCGGGTCCTGGGGCTCGAGTGGCTGTTTCTTGATACGGTGGAATGACATCGCCTCCATGCGAGGAATTATGGCCCCAGACCCATGACGGTGGGTCCTGGGACTAGAGTGGCAGCTTTTAGATATTGGACACAGCCCTCCCTGCCAGTAATGTAGGCCCCAGAACCCTGACGTGGGTCCTGGGGCTCGAGTGGCTGTTTCTTTATTTTATATATCTATCTATCTCTACATTAAATCTAACTGCTATTAACTATTCTAAAACCTATTGAACTAAATGGTATATCCAAATAATTAACTACAAAGGCCTTGTCCTACAAATACACTGTATATCTATCCATCTATCTCTATAAGTAAGCTAACTACTATGTATATCTATCTAGTAAGTATCTATCTAATAACAATCTATCTATATATACAATATTGCACAGGGGGAAACACAAAGAACACAGGGAGGGGTAGAAAACTGAAATGAAAATCAATCTAATAATAATCCTACTCTACATAAGTCCAAAACTTAAAACAGGGGAAGGGAATCAGGGATGGAATAAGAGGGAGAGGGAAAGGATTCAATGGTGGGGGGAGGGAGGAAGTGAGATTGAACACAAGGAACAAAGGGAGCGGTAAAAACCAAAAATAACACCTAAATCTATCTAATCTAAGATTAATAAATGATAATATGGAGGTAGATGGGTTGGATGGGTGAAATAGGAGGAGGATTGTAATGGACTGAGGGGACCAAAACTGCTGGGAGAGGGAGCCTTCTGAAATGCCTGCTGTTCAGGAACAGTGACTAGCTAGAAGGTGTTGGGAAGGGGGGAGGCAATCAGTTTTGTTTCTTGCTGAGCCCGCCTCACCGCAAGCCCCATTGGCTCTGCGCAGCCTAGCCCGTGGCTAATCGCAGACTGCGAAGCCAATGGTCTGAGGTGAAAAGGGATGGTGATTGGGCAGACTGGCTGCTTCTCCAAGAACCTCCAGCCCTGGTGCCTGGAAGTCTGTTCCTCAGCTGACTCCCCCTCCCGGTCACGTTTTGCCTTCCAGTGACACATTTTTGCCACCCGAACTCACCCAAACGCAATCCAAACTGGCTGAGCTGTTCAGTCATTTCAGAACTCGGAATTGAGTTCGGTTCGGTCAGTTCGTGTTCGGATTCGGGTTCGGGCTCAGTCGTCCGAACAGGCCGAGTTTGGGTCTAACTTCCAAACCACGTTTGCCCATCCCAATGTTCTGAAGATAAGCATGCATGGTTTCTTAGCATACACTAGGAAATGCTATCATGTTCACAGATATCCCAGGGTAAAAGTCTAATGGTTTCATTACTACTGGGTATTCCATCCATCAATATAAAATGTGAATAAGGACTGTTAATCTATTCTAAAATGTAAATTCAGTGAGTATATTTCAGACAAGAGGAAAAATACAAACATGATTGACCACGAATCCTTCACTTTGTCTTCCATTGCAAAGTACCAAGAGACTTGGGAACTACTACATTTTTTCTACTTATCATATCTCACCATTTCCCCTTCTTCACCCGTATTTCTCTTCCTGATGCTATTGTATCTTGTTAATCACAACAATAGCTGTGATATTCACCACCTCCTTTGCTTTCATGTTCCGTCTGACGCTTGAGAAGGGTGCTGCTTCATCTTCTGGAGCTGCCTGGGATACACAGGAAGATATTTTTAATCAATCTTCTGTTGGTGTAATCTATTGAAATTAATGAAAATACACCAGCAGAGGAGTTGACCCTCTTTTCTAGTAAGGTTTGATTTCTTGCTTCTTTGCTAGCCTTAAAATGTGCTACCTTACTTTTTCCTCAGATTTTTTTTTGTAACTGATGCAATCAACTTGTACCTCAATATTACAAAGAGCATATGTCTAAATAACAGCATAGTGAATGAGAAGTCACCTTCTGAAAACTGGCCTCAGTCAGAAAGAACAATACTTAGCCAAAATCAAAAATGCGTCTGACTTTCTAAATGAATTTGCAGTCCTAAAAGATCTCCATACATAGCCACACATAAATTGGGCAAATAAGCAACAAACGTGGAATAAGCTTGTGGTTCATGATAAGGCTACTTTTTATTAAAACAACTTTTTATGAGAACTGCATAGAACTTCTCTTTTTATTTTATTGCTGGGGGCACTGCAAGCTACAGCTTGGAATTTTGCACATTCCAAAATTTGGGAGTGTTCTTGTTAGGTTTAATTTTGCTTATTATAGGGTAAAAACAAATGTGATGACTGACTGGCCACCACCCGATCTGCATCAGGCAGCTGCGGTGGACACAGTCCAGCCTGGGTTGGGGCACAGACATGGTGGGTCATGATCCTGGATACCACAGACCAGGCTAGCCTCCAACATGCTCCAGAGCAAATATTTGGTGGTCTCCCAACAGAGAGGTTTCCAGGCAGAAGCATGAAAACATGGGCCACAGTGGGCCATCGTCTCCTCTGTTTTTACCCATCTCTAGGGGTGTTTTTACACATACATTTCTCCTGCAAGTTTGTTGTTACATCNTCCGGATCTTTGAACTTCTGCGTTGAACTTCTCCCAGAACTTGTGTGTGTAAAAAGTTCTCCTGGTAAACTGCTTTGCTCCAGGCAGCTGTGGTCACTTGGTTTCCATGGCAGCCTGTCACGTCTACAGCTGCGGCTACTTTAGGCTGCCTCAGGGCAATGTTTGTCTGAAGAATGCATCCAGAAACTGCCGCAGGGCAGTGTGTGTGTAAAAAATGGATCCGGAACTTACTTGTGGGCTTGTAAACCCAGAAATTGAAAAATCCAAAACTTTAAGGTGTGTGTAAAAATGCCCAATATTTGGATTTGAAGCCAGATTCAAGCTAGTTTGCATTATGTGCATGTGCAGCATCCATCATAATAGTACTACAACCCAATTTAGGCTTCCTTGATTAGACGGTTCTACATAATAAATTAATCTGAAAGAGGCAGCAATTTCAATGTTATCCAGAATGGGGATTTTTCTAGTTATCCAAAACTGAGGTTTTCTAGTTTAAACAGTGGAGTTTGCTTAAGTTGAATTTCTCAGGACATGCAAAATAATCAGTTTTATAAATTCTACTTAAACAGATCTTTAGGAAATAGTCCTGAAGTTTGAGAAAACTGGTGCTCAGGGTAAGCAAGCAGACACCAGGTTCATCCATCTGTCAGGCACCAGGCACCTGCTAAGCAGGCACCAGGGTTCTAAATATGCTCAGCAGTCAGTGTGGCATGTCTGTATGTTCACTGAAATACAACCCTGCCACATTGACAGCTGAGTCTGTGCGGGTGGAACAGGAGCCCCAGGGGCTCAGCTTTCAGCACAGTTCACAAACACACAGCTCTGCCATGCTCAGCTGTCAGGCCAGCAGGGTTGTGCATTCACTAACATGCACAACCCTGCCTCACTGACAACTAATTCCCCAGAGTCTGGGAGGGGGACAGCAAGGTGGGTTACTGAGAAAGTGTTAAGGAATTCAGACATTGGGTGTCTTTAAATGTAATCTTAACATGTGTCCCAAACTGTGTTGGGATATTGACAAGACACTGGGCTGTTCCCCGTGTTCAAATGTGCCCCACGTTTAGACATGCAAGCAACTACAGAAGCAATGGGTGTTCCTGTCCCTACTTTTCCTCAGGGAGCCGGTGCAGTCTCCCGACAGGTGGTAATTCTAAGGAGCTGTGAAAGCACTTTTTCCTATGCTTTGTCTTGTAGAGTACGTGCTAATGTCCCTTGCAGAAGTTGTCACTGCGAGAGAAATGCAAACAGCATTACAGCAGGACATAATTTCAGGAGTGCTTTCATAGTAAACAAATGATAAACTGAGCTTACAACTCTCTTTCAACCAGCACCTTTATTTATGTTGTTCCTGTTAAGGGAAATAATGCCTGTGCTTCAAACAATGAGAACAAGGATGGGCAGGAAGGAGACGGCCAGAGAAAACCCGAGTCCCCTCCAGAAGACACAGTTCTCTACCGATCCAATAACCAGAAGTTGATGCAAACACACCCTCAATATCTTTAAACAAAATGCTCCTGACGTGTCTGTGAACAACACGTGAATTGACATTGCAATTCAATCTTGTTCACATGCCAGGTTCACCAGGTGACCAACATGTGGCTGGAAAGATGTTCAAGTGTTATACTGCTTACATGCAAGGGACAAACACATGCTGGGGGCACTTGCCACCCAATTGATGTTATGTTTAAAGATGCCCAGTGAGACTGAAACCCTGATTGTTTTCTCAGCAGCTCACTTCACGCCTGCAGGGGCACAGCTATCAGTACAGTAGGGCCTGATGTCACTGAAATACAGCCCAGCTGTGATGGCAGCTACTGTTCAGCCAGTCTGGTTAGAGATATATAGAATTTTCCATATAAAAATTTAAGATATACTTATTACAATACATTACATTGTATTGATTACCAGCTGGGCAGAAAGAGGAATTTGAGAGAGCCCATTTTTTTGCATTTAATGAGTTCAAGTTATCTGAATTCCATTGTTACATAGATACATTTTTCATTTCCTTTAGGGATGTGCGAACGCGGTTCAGATGTTCGGAGTTCGGGTCAAACTCGGCCTGTTCGGACGACTGAACGGACGTCCGAACTGAACGTTTGAACAACCGAACAATTTGGAAAAGTTTGGATGAGTTTGGATGAGTTCGGGGTCGGGATTTTTTTTTAAAAAAAATTATTTTATTTATTTAAAATTTATATCCCGTCCCTCCTCCTATATAGGCAGCCAGTGCAGAGCCCAGAACACTGGTGTCTCATGTGCTCCCTGCGACCCACCCCCATAAGGAGATGGGCCACAGCATTCTGCACCAGCTGCAGCCTCCGGACCAGCTTCTCAGGCAGCCCCACGTAGAGAGCGTTGCAGTAATCCAGCCTCGAGGTGATGAAGGCATGGATGACAGTGGCGAGGTCGGAGTCTGAGAGATACGGTCGAAGCCACCGGACAAGATGTAACTGCCTAAATGCACTCCCCGCCACGGCCGCAACCTGAAATTCCAGGCTGAGCTGTGAATCTAGGAGCACTCCCAGAGTCCGTACTTGAGAGACCATGGGAGGGCAAACCCCCCCAACAAGAGGAGATCCAACCACCCCCAGGTCCCCCAAGCCCTCTCCCAGCAACATCACCTCTGTCTTGTCAGGATTCAATTGCAGATGGCTCTACCTCATCCAAGCCCCCACATCGGACAGGCACTGGGAGAATAAGGAGACTGCATGGTCTGGGTTGCTGGAAAAGGAGAGGTAGATCTGAGTGTCATTGCATGTCCTGAAACCCCCTCACGATCTCCCCTAATGTCTGCATATAGATGTTAAACAAGAGGGGGGACAAAATGGCACCCTGTGGTACTCCACACGTGAGGTTCCGGGGGGACGATGTACACTCCCCCAAGACCACTCGATGAGTTCTCCCAGCCAGGAACGAATGAAACCAGTCCAAGACCATTCCGCCAATTCCAGCACGGTCCCGCAGGCGAGTCACCAACACCTCATGATCGACTGTCGAATGCAGCCGAAAGGTCTAGCAGGACCAGTAAGGTCTGATGACCCTGGTCCAACGCCAGACGGAGATCATCAACCAAGGCCACCAATGCAGTCTCCGTACCATACCCAGGCTGAAACCCAGACTGGGAGGGATCAAGGAAACCGGTGTGGTCCAGATGTTCCTGGAGCTGCCATGTCACAGCCCGTTCAATAACCTTCCCTAAAAAGGGAAGGTTAGAGACCGGCCGATAACTGACAGGAGCGTCAGCGTCAAGAGATGGTTTCTTGAGCAGGGGTCTAACCACAGCTTCTTTTGACAATCAGACACCCTGCCCTCCCGAAGGGAGGCACTAACCACCCTAGCCAGCAACGGCCGTAACGTCTCCTGGCTAGCTTTCACCAAACAGGACGGGCATGGATCTTGCTCACAAGTAGTGGCATGAACAGATCCCCACAAGGACTCCACATCGGCAGGCGACACCATCTGAAACCGATCCCACAAAACAGGACAGGACGGGGCATCCATAGCCCCAAGATGATCCTCTGCAATAACTGTGGTACTGAAATCGTGGCGGATGCGAGTGATCTTATCTACAAAGTACTCGATAAACCAGTCACAGCGGACACTGAATTGCTCCAGGTCCAGGTGGAGGCAGGCAGGACTGACCAAGCCCTTCACCACCCAGTAAACCTCCACTGGACATGACTTTGCAGATGCAATAAGGGCAGCAAAGAACTGCTTCTTTGCTGCCTGCACAGCCACATCATAGGCCTTTAAACTACTCTTATGCTGCGATCGATCATACTGGTTGCGAGTCCGGCTCCACCATCTCTCTAACCTTCTGCTCTCCCGCTTCAAACACTGCAGGCCCTCAGTAAACCAAGGAGACCTGCGGGAGACTCAGGAGGGCAGTGGATGCCTGGGAGCCACTCTGTCCATGGTCTCGGCCAACAAAGTGTTCCAAAAGGCTATGAGATCATCGACAGAGCGGGTGTCAAGGTCCAAGGAAAACTCCCCCAGAGCATTGTGGAACTGATCTGGTTCCATAAGTCTCCGGGGGCGGACCAATCTAATAGGTCCTACACCTTGCTGGGGGCTAACATGAGCCAGGATGCACGCCTTAAGGAGGTAATGGTCAGACCACGACAAAGGCTCTACCCCCTGACTTCTACTAACTGACCCCCCGCTTCAAGGCCAATGCAGAAAACCAAATGCAGTGTATGTCCCTCCTCATATGTGGGACAACAGATGATTTGGGACAGGCTCATGGTTGTTATGGAGGCCATGAACTCATGCCTCGTTCCTCCAAGATCGGTGTCAGTGTGGATATTAAAGTCCCCCAGGACAACTAGTCTAGGGGTCCGGAGGATCACATCTGACACCATATCAGCAAGAACATGTAGGGATGCCGCTGGGCAGTTGGGTGCATGGTACACCAGCAGTACCCCTAATCTTCCCCTGGCCAAATCCAACACAAGATGGAGACACTCAACACCTGGTGGAGCCTGCACCAGATATCTCCTAAAAGACAATGCATCCTTGATAACAATGGCCACACCGTCTCCCACCCATCCCTCAAGCCGAGACTGATGCTGCACAGAGAACCCAGCCGGAACAAGATCGGCCAAGATACGGCCCGATTCATTGTCCAGCCACGACATGGGGCGGGAAAAACATGTCTGAAAGGGGGAGGCAGCTGAAGAGCAGACTTCCTGGCACCAGAGGTGGAGACCAGGGGTAGTTTCAGGGCCAAATGATACTGATACCCCCCAAAAATGTTAGATTTCGGTATCGGAATCGGTATTGATGGCGCTATTTTCTGATGTTCGGGTGAGTTCAGCCAAACCGAACTCCACCGAACCAAACAACCAAACCTGAACTCGGGTTTTGAACCAAACGACTGAACTTCTGAACATCTGAACCGCATTCTGTTCGCACATCCCTAATTTCCTTTTCTATAGAATTATGACTCTGTTGTATTGAAAGCCTGGCATTTATAGTTTCACATTATTGCAAAACTACTCTATTGCACACAAGAATCAAGGTGTCTGGGCTTCTGTCTCAGCTTAGAAACTGCATTTTAGCTGTGTTCTTATTGTCTAGATAATATTTAACAGCAGACACATATTTGTGATGGGCCAGTAGATTTTCAGCTTTCCATAGGTTTCTCCTATTCCACTTACCTCACTCTATTTGACACAGTGGTTACTAGCTTATGTTTCTTTCTTTGCTTTCTGTATATTCAGTCATGATTTCTACTTCTCTCTTTCATTCTCCATATCCATAAGCCCCTCTCATCGCTGTGATCATAGCACCATGGTAAATTAAGCACAGAAGCTTATAATAGGTGATATCAAGTTGACTGTAAATGATTTGATTTTACAGTGCAAGGGAACATGCAACAATGTTTTAAGAATATCTACCTGCTATCACTAGAGAAAATCTAGTCTCCAGTATATTTACCAATGGGTGAAAACAAATGACACAGGGGTAAGCCAAATCCCCTACCCACCACAGGGATGTCCACTGCAGCCACCACACTTTGGGTCAGCAGGATATTTATTAATTTTTTGTTTATTTCACATAATTTCTACCCACCTCTCCTGCACATGCAGCTTGAGGTGGCATACAAAACATAATTTAAAATATCATTAAAACCATAAAAAACAATTAAAAACCATAAAACAAATCAAGTAAAAAAAGGGGGGTAGCATAAAACCCTAACCCACCTCCCACCCACCCTACTCACTGTCCTCACAAAAGGCCCAGTGGAACAGCCAGGTATTTCACTGATGTCCAAGTGAGGCAAGGTCCGGGGCCACCCCGGCCTCCACTGGAAGGGAGTTCCACCGCCTAGGCGCGGCTACCGAGAACATGTTTTAACCTGTTTATAATTTTTGTTAAATTTTTAAAAATTATTTTGTAAGCCACCTCGAGTCTCTTGACACAAGAGAGGCAGGGTAGAAATACAAAGAGAAAGCAAGAAAGCAAGCAAGAAAGAAAATGTTAGCCCAGATTAACCCGACTGGCCGAGCCTTAGCCCTGGCTGCACCGCCAAGCTTCTTTGGATGACACATCCAATTGTATACGCCCTCCCACCCCCGGGCAGGTGTGTGTGTACATCTGGCATCTACTGAAGTGACAAGCAGGTAACTCATAGGCTACTGTGGGCTACTGCAGACTACTGTCTCATTTTTTTCACCCAATGAGGAGTGCAAGTTGGAGAACTCTTAGTCACATAAACAACAAAGATCTAAACATGACTTCCAAATGGAATAAAAGGGCTTCTACACTTCATGTTCATTCCAATGTATGCAGACAGTTTATTCTAAGATTGGTTTTCTAATTTTTGTTCTGGTTGCATTCTTAGATGCATTAGGTTGCATTCTTGCATTCTGGGAGCAGCTAAAAGGACGTGGGGGAGGGGGTCTTGGTGGAATGGTGGGTACAAGACCATTGTGCCAAGTCCTTTCAGCTGCTCCCGGTGTCCTTACCATTCCACCCAGTTCCATGTCATTCCAGATGCACCTGCTATCCTCACACCCATCGTTCACCCAGCCCCCTGTAACTCACCCGCTCCATTCCAACATTTGTTTTAGATAATCATTGGCCATTTTATTGATTTACTAGTCATTAAGAGCTATGGTTAATACTTTTACCATTACTTATAATTGGAATTCCTGTTGTGGCTATTGTTTACAATCAGCATTCCTTGTCATTTATTTTATTACATCCTGCACCTTCTGACAGACCAACCAAACCAATCGGAACTGGACACCCCAGGGACCAGACCAAACCCAGACATCTAGACCAAACCAGCAAACAGACCAAATCCCAGACAAACTCATTTTGATTTGTGACAGCTCTTCTGATTCATCACCTACAAAGAACAGTTCTGACATGGGTACCTCCCCAGCATCCTCTGCAGTGAATTCTGAAGCAAGGAAATCATTTAGCTTCTCTGCAATGGCCTTATCTTTCCTAAGCACCACTTTTACTCCCTGATCATCTAATGGCTGAACTGACTCACTAGAAGGCTTCTTCCTTCTGAAGTACTTAAAAAAAAAAATTAGTTCTTGCCTCTTTAGCAAGTCTCCCTCTTGGCCTGCCTTATTAACAATTTACATCTAATTTTACAGTGCTTGTGTTCTTTCCTATTTTACTCATTAGGAAAATTCCTCATTCTTTACCAATGCCCCTTCAGTCCCATCAGTTGCATTTCATGTGTTCCAAAATGAGAAAGGAAGGGGTACTGCAGTATGGAGACATCTGGGATATTGAAAGCATCATGGGGTCACAGAACAGAGCTCCTGTTGGGAAATCACCAGAGCCACCTAATGAAGAAAGTGATGGGAAAAATTCCTATCCCCAGATATCTCTCTCCTACATTACCTGCAGGACATGGACTAAGCAGATTGAACTAATCTCCACTGGTTCGCAGAGAAAGATCCTTCCAACGAAATCAATGAATACAGGGAACAGAAATAGATTTTAAAAGGAAGATTAAACAAACAACAGAAAATAAGTTCTTCATTAATCAAATCCTCCTTTTTAAAAAATATTTTGAGCAGAATTCAAAATTTGAAATGAGCTGGGGAGATTGTACCACTAATGGAGGGCACTATGTGAATCATATTTTGGAAAGATTGGATAAAGGAAATAGATTTTATCAGCAATTGAATGTTGTGATTTTAAGAAAAGCTGCATACACTTTCCTGGCTACAACTTCTTTATCTTCCTTCCAATTTGCATAAAACCTTAGAATATTATGTCCCTTCAGCCAAATTTTAGAAAGATTGGATAAAGGGTTCTGATGTTATAAACCATTAACTTAGAAATGCATTTCTGTCTGTAACATTTTTATATTCCATCCTGCTTAGAAGATATTTGACAGGACTGTACCCCACACCTTCCTAATAATCTCTGCCAAAGTACAGGATGATTTTATAAAGGGACCTAATTTTATAAGTATTTGAAGTTGTCTCGTTGAAGACCATTATTCAGATAAATAGCAGCACATGCAGTGCCAGTCAGAGGCAGGCACCTGGCATGGCAGGGGGAGGGAGACTATAGGAGGGAGGATGGGGAGCAACCCAACAGACTCACAGACACATTCACTGGCCAATTATTGCATGCATCTAGAATTAAAGAACCAATAGGTGGTGGCTTCGAGGAGGGCATAGGGGGCGGCTCTGAGGCAGGAATATAAGGGACATACCTGGGACTTTGGGGATAACATCCCAGCAATCAGGAGACATGGTTTACACATCCAGGCTGGCCAATTATCATCACAATCACATCCTGCAGCACTGTGACAGAGGACATAAGAGAATCTCTATTGGTTCTTTTCTAAACAGATGCTTCCAACTTCCCAGTAACAAGTGTGGGAAAGAAGTTGGGGTGGTCACAGCACAGAATAAGGATATTTGGTTGACATTTCTACTGTCCAGTTGGCATCACCAATAGATCTTATATCACATTGACACATAAGAAAAGTCCTGGCATCAGCTCCTTCTCAGCATATGCTTATATAAATTATATAATTTATAATGATTATAAAAGTGGGAACTTTTATCACATCTTTCTGATATTTTACAGAGATGATCCTTATGGTATGAGACACATCCCTCCCAAATTACATGTATACTGGTTGGACTACAAAGATTTTACAGTCAGACATAAATTTATAAGTTAATTACTTATACCACCAGGACCCTTTATTACTATTACTATTACTATTACTATTACTATTACTATTACTATTACTATTACTATTAATATTAATATTAATATTAATAGCGCCAGTCATATGACCTGGTGCTGTACAGAACATATAATTAGACGCAGTCCCTGCCTGTGGCTAACAATCTAGAAGACAAAGGGGGGGAGACAGGGAGAGGGGACAGTGGGAGAGACAGGGGAGAAGACAAACAAAAATTCAAGCGGATGTGAAGTCTCAGGTGCGTGTGCTTGGCTTGGTTACAAAGAAGTTGTTAGCAGCAGTCAGCAGAGGAGGGCCGACAGTAAGAGTAAGGGGAAAGACTAGTGGGCATTGGGAAAGGCAGCAAGGAAAAGGTGGGTCTTGAGGAGGGATTTGAAGGAGTGGAGGGAGGAGGCAAGGTGGATGTGGGCAGGGAGGGAGTGCCAGGCATGGGGGGCAGCGAGGGAGAAGGGTCGAAGGCGATTAGGCGAGCAGGAGAAATGAGGGAGAGTAAGGGAGGGGACAACGGAAGAGCGGAGAGCGCGTGCAGGAGTGCGTAGGGAAATTAGGTCAGAGAGATAAGGGGGAACTTGGTCGTGGAGCGTTTTGAATGTGAAAACCAGGAGTTTAAACAGGATACGTTCAGGAAGGGGGAGCCAGTGAAGGGAGAGGAGGAGAGGCTGCATGTGGTCGAAGCGACGGGCAGAGTGAATGACCTTGGCGGCGGAGTTTTGGAAAGCGATAAGGGGGGACAGGTGAGAGCGAGGGAGGCCAGCAAGGAGGAGGTTGCAGAAGTCGAGGCGAGAGATAACCATGGCATGAACAAGGATTTTGGCCGAGGAGATAGATAGAAAGGGGCGGATGCAGGCAATGTTGTGGAGAGCGAATCAGCAGGATTTGACCACAGAGTCAATGTAAAGTTTAAAAGTGAGGTGCGTGTCAAACACAAAGCCCAAGCTGCAGGCTTGGAGAACAGGATGGATGGTTACCCCATCGATGCAGATGGTCAGGTTAGAGGGAGAGGAAGGGGAGGGAGGAAAAATGAGGAGTTCAGTCTTGACCATGTTTAGTTTGAGTTGACGTCGGGACATCCAGGTGGAGATATCAGAGAGGCAGTCAACGAGGCATGAGCAGATAGACGAGGAAAGAGACGAGGAAAGAGATGGGGTAGAGAGATAGAGTTGGGTGTCATCAGTTTAGAGTTGGTATTGGAATCCATGGGAGGCAATAATTATGCCAAGACAGGGTGTAGATAGAGAAGAGGAGGGGGCCAAGGACAGAACCTTGGGGGATCCCAACCGAAAGGGGAAGGGAGGGGGAGGTCGACTCAGGGAGGGAGACATTGAAGGAGCGGTCAGAGAGGTAGGAGGATAACCAGTCAAGGACAGAGCCACAGAAGCCCAAAGAGTAAAGTGAGTCCAAGAGGAGTGAGTGATCGACAGTGTCAAAGGCAGCAGAGAGGTCAAGGAGGACAAGAATGGAGTAGTGGTGTTTAGATTTAGCGACAAGTAGTTCCAGTTCTTCTGAAAACTGGCATAGATAGTAAACCTGGGGAGGGGTATAAACTTGCCAAGTTTCATCCACATTAGATTGGAGACAAAGACGTTACAGCTGGGAATGTATACATAATTCAACTGCTATGAAATCAGATTCCTTTATCCAACCTTTTTGAAATTTGGTACACATAATGTCTTCCATTTGTGGTACACTCTTGCCATGTTTAATCCAAATATAATAAAACCCCAAAAAGCTACATCTGGAAATGTGTTTGGAAATTGACTGAAATGGAAAATGAAAGCAAAAACGAAAACAAAATTCCAATATTTATGAAAATGAAATTGAAAGATTTAAATAAATAAAATGAAAAATGAAAACAAATAATGACATGGGTCCCTAGTTCAGACCTCCAAGGATTACATTTTTAGTTAGTTTAGTTTAGTTCCAACTTGCCCTATGCCAAGGACTGAGGATGACTTATGTTATATTAAAATATTTTTTAAAATACACAGAAAAAAACAAAGTAAAGTTTTCTATCCTAAATCTCTACAAAATCTACCCTTGTTGGCCAAATGCCCAAAGCTTCCTGCAAGATGAACAGGCTTGGGCTTAGATAAACCTCCAGGAGAAGGGAGTTTCACAGTTGTGTGGAAACCTTGGGAACGTCTCTTTGCAAGCTCTTGCTGTACACATTTGATGGACAGATGGTACATGCAAGATAGTCATACATGTAAAATTTTGGGATCCACTGCACTAAAGACAAAACTAATACCCTCAAACATGCTACTTTGTTATTTAGATCAGGAACCAAAATCTTGATATACATGTTTGGAATTTGACAATGACAACTTAGCCCCCATCCAGTGTATAAATTGTTTTCTGCTATAGAGTGTGACCTATGTTGATTAAGAATTGCTTAGTTAAAATGACTGACAGCTAAGTTCAATTTTGTGGCTTTTTACCCCATATAATTCCACTTTTCCCCATTATTTATAATGTGTTTACTTGATCTGTTAAGATTAATCTATTTAGCTGGGTATCAATTACATACTTGCATTTTTTTGTAGTTTTCTGGCAAATAGTTTTTTTTTCCACCTTTCCTTTTTCTTTTTTTGGCATACAGTACATAAGAATGTAAGTATTTCCATACTCACTCAGGCCAGTAGTCCATCAAACCCAGCATCCTGTCTCTGACAGTGTCCAATCTTGGTCACTTGGGAGAGTAGAGGTATGCCCCAGGGGTCCATGTTGTTTTCATTTTTCATTTTTGTTATTTAAATCTGTCATTTTTGTTTTCATAAAAATCAAATTTTGTTTTTTGTTTTTGATTTCATTTTAATTTTCCGTTGGTTTCAATGGAAAACACATCTTTGGCTGTAACATTTTTACTTTTCATTATATTTGGCTGATACTTGGCAGGAGTGTACCTCCAATGGAAGGCGTTATGTGTACCAAATTTCAAAAATATTGAAAAAAAAGGAATCCAATTGTATAAGCATTTGAATTATATTATTTTGCAAATATCTTCATATACATTCTTAGGGGTAACCTCATTGCCTCATATTTAATTTAGATGAAATTTGGCATGTTTATACTGCTTCACATATTTACTATCTCTACCAATTTTCAAAAGGATTGGATAAAGGGTCCTGGTGGTATAAGAAATTCAATTATAAATTTATGACTGACTGTAATATCTTTGTAGTCCAACCAGTGTACATAAAATTTTGCAGAGCTGTATATCATACTTTCATGATCATCTCTGCCAAATTTCAGAAAGATTTCATAGAGGGTTACAATTGTATATGCCTACACAGCATATGTAGAGAAGGAGCATATGCCAGGGCTTCTCTTACGTGTCACTGTGGTATAAGATCAGTTTGTGATGACAATTGACCAGCAGAAATGTCAACCAAATATCCTCATTATGTGCTGTGACCATCCCAACATCTCCCCCCCCACTTGTTACTGGGAAGCCAGAAGCATCGGTTTAGGAAAGAGCCAATAGAGATTACCTTATGACCTCTGTCACAGTGCTGCAGGATGTGATTGTGATGACAATTGTAGCCCCAAAAGAGACTGTAGCCACAACAGGTGGCACTAGGTGTACCAATATTTGACACAATTAGATAAAGGGAACCAATTTTAGAAGCAATTGAACATTGTGATTTTAAGAAAAGCTCCATACACATTCATGGCTACACCTTTTTTAACCTCCATTCAATTTTCATGAAACCTGTAAATATTATGTTCTACACAAGTTTAACACTCCTGCCAAATTTCAGAAAAATTGGATAAAAGATCCTGATGGTATAAGACATTAACTTGAAAATACATTTCCAGCTGTAACATTTTTATATTCCATCTTGTTTAGAAGATATTTGGCAGGAATGTGTCACATACCTTCCCTGTCATCTCTGACAAACCAAAGGACAATTTGATAAAAGGACCAAATTTTATAAGCAATTGACGTTGTCCTCTTGAAGACCATTATTCAGATAAATAGCAGCACATGCAGTGCCAGTCAGAGGCAGGCACCTGGATTGGCAGGAGAATGGAGACTGTAGTAGGGAGGATGTGGAGCAAGCCAAAAGACTGATGGACACATTCATTGACCAAATTTTATAAGCAATTGACGTTGTCCTCTTGAAGACCATTATTCAGATAAATAGCAGCACATGCAGTGCCAGTCAGAGGCAGGCACCTGGCTTGGAAGTGGGAGGGAGGATGTCAGAGGTAGGATGTGGAGCAACCCAAAAAACGGACAGATACATTCACTGGCCAATTAATGCATGCATCCAGCTGCACAGAACTAATCAATAGTGGCTACAAGGCAGGCATAGAGGGCGGCCCTGAGGCGGGCATAGAAGGGACATAACTGGTCATTTGGGGATAGCATCCCAGCAATCAGGAGACATAGTTTACACATCCAGGCTGACCAATTATCATCACAATCACATCCTGCAGCACTGTGACAGAGGTCATAAGAGAATCTCTCTTGGGTCTTTTCTAAACAGATGCTTCTGACTTCCCAGTAACAAGTGCGGGGGAGATGTTGGGATTGTCACAGTCCAGAATGAGGATATTTGGTTGACATTTCATCTGGCCAATTGGCACCACAAACCGATCTTATACCACAGTGACAAGTAAGAGAATCCCTGGCATAGGCTCCTTATCTGCTTACGCTGTGCAGGCATATAAAATTGGGACCCTTTATGACATCTTTCTGATATTTGGCAGAGAGGACCGTGAAAGTGTTATATACAGTCCTGCCAAATTTCATGTACACTGGTTGGACTACAAAGATGTTACAGTCAGACATAAAATTATAAGTTAATTGCTTATACCACCAGTACCCTTTAACCAAGCCTTCTGAAAGTTGGAAGAGATAGTAAATATGGGAAGGGGTATAATTTTGCCAAGTTTAATCTTCATTAAATGTGAGGCAAAAAAGCTACACCTAAGAATGCATATGAAGATTTTTGTAAAATAAAATAATTCAACTGCTTCTAAAATTTGATTCCTTTTTCCAATATTTTTGGAAATTGGTACAAATAATGCCTTCCATTGGAGGTATAAGAACTCCAAGTGTCAGCTAAATATAGTGAAAAACAAAAAAGGTACAGCCAAAAATGTGTTTTCCATTGAAACCAATCCAATTGTATAAGCAGTTGAATTATATTCTTTTGCAAAAATCTTCATATACATTCTTAAGGGTAATTTCTTTGCCTCACACTTAATTTAGTTGAAACTTGGCATGTTTATACCGCTTCCCATATTTTCTATCTCTGGCAATTTTCAGAAGAATTGGATAAAGGGTCCTGGTGGTATTGAAACCAATGGAAAACAAAAATGAAAGCAAAAAAGAAAACAAAAATATGATATTTATGAAAATGAAAATTACAGATTTACATAACGAAAATGCAAAATCAAAATGAAATGAGCCCCTGGTGCACACCACTATCATATATATCAATGTAGCCTCCTATGAGTAAGGTGCTACATAAATAACAGTAGTTGCAGTATATATAGACTGCAATCTTTATAGTCTAAACATACCTTCTTTGTATTCCTCTCCTTCCCCCCTGCTTGAGGACTGGAAGACGTTCATGCTTCCTTCTTTGTTACACATTATTATCACAGCACTTTCATTAAGGAGTTCAATTCATCATCATGGTGTACCAGAAACATGCACAAGATAATCACTTGGAGGTAGTGGTGGCATCTCCCCAACGGTATTGGGGAAGACGCCCCCCCAAGCTCCTATGGGGTCCCCCCCATGCTTTCTGGGGAGCCAGGAGATGCTCCTCAGCTGATCCAGTGGCAGCACTATCAGTTTCCTTGCTTTTCTGAAGGCTTTGTTTACATTTTAACTCTCCTCCTGGAGAGCCGATGAGTCATAGGTAAACAAAGCCTGCAGGGAAAGAACTCTGCAAGGGGAGGAGGGGATGAGACAAACATCCTGCCCCTGCTCCCCCCCCTCCGTCTAGCTTTCCACTTACTGGCCAGAGAGCTAAAGGGAGGTGGGGACTTAGAGGGTCTCCCCAAAACCTCAGGGAGCATACGCTGGTTGTCGACCCAGAAAAGCACTGCTTTCTTGAGGACTGGGGTGGGAGTAGCGGAGGTACTATGTGCTCCTTGGCAGGGTTCCTATGGAGAAACCCAGCCAATCAGCAAGGCCTAGGGGGTATGTCCAGGTGCCTTTTCTAAATGCTCTGGCCACTCTATAGCTCACTCTTCTTTCTCCCACTGACCCCTCCTCTACCAGAGTGGGAGGGAAAGAGTTCACTCTTCCTTGCTCCTTCCTCCCTATGTTCACTGGAGGGGAGGGGGGAGAGAGAGACAGAGACAGAGAGAGGGCACTCCCCCCCTCTTTTTTTTTTTTACAAGAGGGGAGATGTCAGGGACTTGTTTGGAGTCCCTGGCCTCCTTGTTTGGAAGGAAGAACAACAGAAGGTGGTTATCAGAGTCAGACTAGAGTGATAAGGAGGTCTCATCCTTTCAGAAACCTGGTAAGTTTTGAAATAAAACAAATCCCCTGCCCGGATCTCCTGTACATTGTTTGTTTTCTTGTGCTTTCTTTTGTCCTCTTCACTCCCTCCCAACCCCCATGCATTACAGGCAGGGGTAATTACTAATTTTGTGAGCCCAGTTGGAAGGGCTGTGTTGCCTCACCTCCTATTCTTTAAAATATTTTCTACGCACTTGCTGTTTTTCATCCTGTGTGAGACCCTGTCACGCTAATTATCTGCTTTCTGTTTGTTTTGGGGGTGTTTTTGGAGGGGGATGGATGGAAGGGTTTTTAATCTTTGCTGGAACGTTCGCTACATGTAAAATGGCCCTTTTTTTCAGTACCAGTTTCAAGGCTTTTCTGCTGCAAGGAGGCTACCATGCCACATGTTGGTTCACTAATGACTAGTCTTTGCATGAATGTTTGTTTCCTGTCTGATAAGTTTAGTTTGCAACAGAACTGCGTAGCATGTTCTGGGGGATAAGTGGAATTTCATGCTGCTACTTTTGTGGTGTGCTAAAGACTTAACATAATATTGTTGACTTCAGATGGTTTGCTTTGCTTGCTTTGTGTTTGCATGTGCATAAGGGCTGTGCAACTACCTTTTATATTGCAAATTTAGTTTGCAACAGAACTGTGTAGCATGTTCTGGGGGACAAGTGGAATTTCATGCTGCTGCTTTTGTGATGTGCTAAAGACTTAACATAGGGTGTCTTTAGACATAATGTGAACGGGTGTCTGAATATTTGTTTTGACCTTGATATGAACACAGGTTTGGCCCTATGTTCACCATGTGGCACTGCTTAGACACACAGTCCATCTTTCGACAAATTGGTGTTTTGCTTGCCACCCGATGTCAGCACACAAACACTGCTGCCTCATTCCCCATGTTGTACCTACTAACATGCCACGTGATATCATCTGCATACTCTCCCAGCTGCCTCAGCTGTCATCACCTGAGGATGCCGCAACCCTCCTGGAGCTTGACCTTTCTGCCACCCGAGTTCCAGCGACCAGCGAGCCATAAGATCACTCACCAGCAGAATACTACAACAATAAAAGCTAACGGTACTTCTACAGCCTGGTGGCTCCTTGGTGGCCAGTAGGTCAGCCACTCTCCATCTCGCTCTTCCCTGTCTCTTCTCTATTACCTATCCTCCCAACCATCATGCCTGCCCCAATCTCTCGCCTTCCCTCTCCCTCCTTCTCCCTTTTCCCCCTTCTCCCCACCTCTTCCTTCCTCTACTTCTTTTCCCCCTGTTCCTTCCTCCCTCCAAGCCCATCACTTCTCTCCAACCTCCTCACAATTCCTCCCCCTTGGCTACCTTCCCCTCCTACTCCACCCCCACCCTCCCTATCTCTCACTTGCCCCGCCGCCCCCCTTCTCCCAATCTTATCCCCATTCCCGCCTTCCCCCTGATCATCTCCCATTCTCCTGCTCCCTTTGGAACTGTTGCTCCTCTGCCAATAAAGCTGCTTATATCCATGATCTCTTCCTCTCCCACTCCCTCCAGCTCCTTGCCCTTACTGAAACTTGGATCTCCCCCTCCAACTCTGTCACCCCAGCGACCCTCTTCTTATGGGGTCTCTCTGTGCCTCTACTCCCCCCTCCATCTCTGCATCACTGTCATCTACTGCCCCCTGGCTCTCTCTCTTCCTTTCTCTCTGAATTTGAGTCCTGGCTCACTTTCTTCCTTTCAGACGATACCCCCACTCTCATCCTCGGTGACTTCAACATTCACGTTGATGTCCCTTCCCAGCCCTCCATCTCTCACTTCCTCTCACTAGTCTCCTTCTTGAACCTCCACCTTTGGATCAACTCCCCCACCCACGCTAATGGCCATTCTCTTGACCTCGTCTTCTCTAGGAACTGCTCTGTCTCTGATCTCTCCTTTGATCCTCATCCCATCTCTGACCACTTCCTTGCCTCTTTCAACGTTTCCTACTGCCCCCCTCCTCAACCACATCTCCACGCCCCTTCTGTGACCTGCAGGCCATTAACCCCCTGGACTTTGCCTCCTCTCTCTCCCCCCTTCTCCCCTCAGTCTCCTCCTCCTTCTCCTCCTCCTCCTCCTAGTCTTCACCTATAAATCTCTGCAGAGCCTTGCTCCCCCCACCTCTCTGTGCTAATTTCCCTCTATACTCCAGTCCACGAACTCCACTCCTCCTCTGTCCCCTCTCTAGCCCTCCCATGCCTCCCCTGCTCCCCTAACTGCCTTTGTCCCTTCTCCCTAGATGTCTCCCATGCCTGGAACTCCCTCCCTGCACACATCCACCTTGCCCCCTCCCTTCATACCTTAAAATCCCACCTCTTCTGCTCTTCCCTCCCCGACTTCTTGCTCCCCTCACTTAACTCCTGATGATACCCTCCATCCAGTGCAATCTGTTAACTGAGGTCTGTGTACTCATATCCTCACCAAATGGACCAACCAGCCATCATTCTTCATGTAACCAAGCCAAGCACATGCACCTGGGACCTTGCATCCTCGTGAATGTTACACTCCTTGTCTCTCCCTCTGTTCCCCTTCCTTTGTCTCCTCCCCCCTCTGTCTCTCAGATTGTAAACCTATGTCTATTCAATTACTTTGAATAGGGACCGTGTCTATTCAATTACTTTGTAAAGTGCCAGGTACATTGCTGGTGCTATATAAATGCTTGCTAATAATAATAATAATAATAAATAATAAATAAAGACAAAAGGTTGACCACGTGTTCATTTGAAACATGCAAATTGTCCTTGTGATGCAATAGTGTTCACATCACATGTTCAATGGATGGCCAAATTGGTGTTGGGATTGTTATGGTGCTTAAACACAACAACCAAACATGAGCTTAGGGGTTTTGACATCCACTCTTTGTTATGTTTAAGACACCCATAATATTGTTGACTTGAGATAGTTTGCTTTGCTTGTTCTCTTTGCATGTGCACTATTTGGGTCCCCTCTCCTCTCCCTCTGCCTGCAGTAGGATCCAATTGGACTGGGTGATAAAGCGATTTGTAAACAAACAACTCCTCCCTATGTGAGTGATCATAAGGTTGTTGCTTTGTAAAGAAGGTTCTTCAAGATTGGTCTAAACATTCTCACAACTGGGTTGTGCATGGCATGTTCATCATATTCAAATAATAGACCATGAGATGTTCTCGAGCTCTTCTATCATAAAAAGCACTCTCCCCCTCAGAATGACAATTCCTTCCTTCCCTTTTGAGGAATATTTCATGTGAGGCTGGAAGGGTGGGTGTTGTGAGAATGTTCGGAGTCATCTCAAATAACCTTGTTTACAAGACAGAAAACTTCTGTTCTTCTTCAAGTGGATCCTCACAGGCCATTTTTACCTGGTTCTACCGAGTGTGGGATCCATGGGCACACCAGTGCGTGGGTGGGGTGTGCACACAGCTGCACACGCATCTTCATTCACCCCCCACTCATCCACATCCATGGAGGAATCGCCATTTTCCCCGGTTGCTCTTTGCAAGGGGAAGAGATGGGAGGTGAGTGGGGATGCGTGTTAGGTGGGCACGTGCACTGCGTCATTCATATGGGGCTCCCACACCCATGAATACTCAGAAATCTGCATGTTCATGGGTGGGAGAGTCCTGTGTAAAAAGGGTCACAGTCTCACAACTGCCTTACTTCTACTATCTTAGGTAGAAATTTAGGATGTAAAGCAATTGCTATTCTATCTTAGAAAATCTGCAAATATAGTTCTGAGATTATTATGGCTGCTATTTCACTAGCTCTTCTTAATAAAGTTATTGCTAATAGGAATACTGTCTTTAAACCCCCACACCATAACTAGTTTATTTGTGCCCCCCATATAATGAATTCACGTTGCCCTGGGGGTTCAAATGAACTGGTTATGGGGTGGGGGGCAGCGTGAATTGATCATGGGAGCACAACTGAACTGGTTATATATATATGTCTTTTTTCATGGCATAATGCGCTTAATAGGCTGGCTGAATTTTGGGTGTCTTGTGTGTTTGATAGCAGTGCCCCTAGGCCTGCTGGAGAGGGGGGCCCATCTTGGCCAGAGGCCCACTGTACCCTAGCTACGCCTCTGCTAATGGCTAGTCTTTGCATGAATGTTCCCTCTCTGGTTGCAGCAAATTCCTTTTACATTGCAAGTTTAGTTTGCAACAGAACTGCGTACCATGTTCTGGGGGACAAGTGAAACTTCATGCTGCTGCTTTTGTGGTGTGCTAAAGACTTAATATAATATCGTTGGTGGCTTGAGATGGTTTGCTTTGCTTGCTCGTGTGTGCATGTGCAGAAGGGCTGTGCTGCCTCTCCTCCTATTCTTTAAAATATTTTCTTGGTCATTGCTGTTTTTCACTCTTTTTGAGACCCTGTCAACCTATTTGTCTGCTTTCTGTTTGTTTTGGGGTTTTATTTGGAGGGGAATGGATGGAAGGGTTTCTAATAGTTGCTGGAATGTTTGCTGCACTTAAAATGACCCCTTTGCAGTGTCAGTTTCAAGGCTTTTCTGCTGCATGAAGGACACCATGCCACATGTTGGTTCACTAATGGCTAGTCTTTGCATGAATGTTCCCTCTGGTTGCAGCAGATGCCTTTTAACATTGCAACAAAACTGTGTAGCATGTTTTGGGGACAAGTGGAACTCCATGCTGACGCCTACCATTGGCCTGGCCCCTCCCACTTCTGGCCATGCCCTGCACCCCACCAGCCTTGAAACCCACCAGCTGTCACTGTTCGGCGGATTTTGGTTCCATTTTTGTTTAATTTCTTTATTAATGATACGGTTGGTTTTCTGTCAAGGAAGCAATGTCACCCCCCTCATATTGGACAGAGGCACATCCCAGAATTATTATATGTGGATGATATGATCCTACTGTTGCTTACAAAGGTAGGCATGCAATGACTATTAGATGCACTGAGGGATTACTGTGTATTAAACCACCTAGAAATAAATTATTTGAAAACTAAGGTGTTGGTATTTGCCAACTACTTTTACCCCAGTCAATAGCAAATAGGGTAGCAGCCTATAGAACAAGTTAAGGTCTATGAATATCTTGGGGTTTTATTCTATTATTTAGGTAGCTGGACAAAACACTTAGATTCGGTAAAGTTGAAAGCTGACCATTCCTCCAATGAAATATGGAGATTTTTGATAACTGCAGGGTCCAAGCTTGTTAAACCCGTTGTTAACCTGGTTAACCAGAAACTGATTCCGCAAATGATATATGGGGCTGTGGTTTGGGCCCATGCCTATACCCTGGGGCTTGAATAAGCACAATTGAAACTTTGCAAAAGGGTTTTGGGTGTTCCTCTCTCCATTCCTTCTAGTATGGTGAGGGCTGAGCTTGGTGTCTTTTCTGCTGAATATAAGACCAAATTAGCCATATTTAGATACTGGATACACCTTCACCATATGGGTGAATCTAGGCTACCCAAACTGTGCCTGATGGAACAAAAAGCATTTAAGGGGAAAGTTCTGTGATTAGTCCTGTGCAGCTGTAGCAAAATTTGCTTGGTTGTCTGAAGTTGGTAGGAAAAATAGGTTAACTGTGAGTGGATGAGAGGGGACTTGCAATGCTGATATTGGATATTATTATTGGTTTGAGGGGGCTTCTATTTCTATTTGTTGGTATTTTGGGCCTTGATTGATATAATTGTTTTAGATATTTGTTACTGGCTATGTATTGTATTTAGTGGCTGGAGAATAGAGGAAATGTTCACTGGAACCCAGTATTAAACTGTAAGTCCAAATGGAAACTTTGTAGGTGATATTATGTGAGGATGAATAAGTCATACTTTTCTTTTTACTATCAAACCATGAATATTTTGATTTATCCCATAAAACCTCACTAGGGTTGGTTTTTTAAAAAAAGAAAAAGGTGTGATTATGATTTTACTGTTAGACTTTGGTCTACGTTTTGTATGTATCTGTTTATTTTTATCTTTTTTCTTCTTTTTTTGTATGGCCTATGTCATGGCCTATGGCTAGTGCATATTAAAGAATTTTTTTACACTGCGCAGAGGAATCACTGAATAATGGAGAGTTTGGTGTATAATTGTCCACAAGTTGTGTCTGGATCTTTGTAACTCTTGATTGACAGGGTTTCCATTAAAATGAAAATGAGAGCAATTAAAAGTCTAGGCAATTTTTAAGTCTCAGTGTTTGGGAACTCTATTACCTGAGAGACTGTGTCAAAATTATAACTTACTAAACATCTGTGAGTATTTCATTTTTGGTTAATTACAGTCAGGTCTAGTCAGAGGTGGGTGGCAGCCTCGCGTGGCAAGTTTAGTAAGGGCAGCAAAATACCCCATCTCTTAAATTCATTGCCCTGTGAGACAAAATTAGCAGGGCCTGAAATTCTCCCAGGAAGACACTTTAGTATGATCTAGAGAACTGGAATTTAGCTAGCCCAAACTACAAAGACAGCAAAAAATGTGTGTGTATTTCACAACCCGTGCTGGGGAAAAACGTAACACTTCAGACTAAAGGGTGATAAGTGAGTGGAAGCCCTTAAATTTAATCTGTCCATTGCAGATTAATAAACCAATAGAGGGGTTATTTGCGTGGGGCTATCCTGAATCCAGTTAATCTTCAAAGCAGAAAGACTGAGGTACAGAGCAAGGATCTCAGGATATTCTGCCATCTATCTCTTTTCTACACACAGCCTGTCCTGAGTTTAATTAAACTGGTTTAGTTAAACCAGTGAATCTTGTGCATGGATGGAATTAAAGTTGGGTTAAAATGGATTAAAATTGTATTAAAATATTGGATTCAAATTGGGCATATTGCTTTGAAATGCAATAGGCTGTGTTTAAAGTGAAAAAAAGTGTCAATATTATCATTAATATAATACTTTTCAGTCCCCAAAGTGCTTTGAAGTCCTTATCTAGTTCACCTTCACAGTAATCTATGAGGTAGGTCATTATTATTCCCATTTTACAAAGGGGGAACCAAGGTTGAGTAACAGTGACTTGTCCTAGATCACACAGGGAGCTCATGGCTAACATGGAATTTCAGCTACCCCAGTCTCCCAACACTTTATTCACAAAGTTACATTGGCTCAGAAATAGCCATTGTCTCACTGAAGAAACCGATAAGTTGGAATGAGAACCCACAGATCATTTCCCTCCAGTGTTGAGTCCGAATTTCAGCACTTTAGCCACTAGGCTGCACCAGCTCAATGCACACTGTTGTATCAGTTTAATTGCACTAGGACACCCTGAGTTAAATCAGTTCTAAAACCTTGTGAATATGCCAAGCCTCATTAATATCTCACAAGAGTATAATGAAAGATAACTCCATGTCTGCAAGGTACCGAGCACTGCCATTCCCTCCAAAAGGCTATGGTAGGAGAGGCAAGAATGACTATTCCCATACTGTCAGAAAATACCTACCTTTGGGGAGCACTTGTGACTGTTCATCAATATTTCTTCACTATCTACTTCTGCTGTTCTTGAGATTGGCACCTATGATTGTCCACCATTTATTACTAATTTTCAGTATTTTCTGGTGCTTTTGGGTATTTTAAAAAATATTTTCAGCCAGTTAGTTTCCAGTATTTTTGTCAGTTTCCATAACTTTATGACAGTTTCCAGCATCAGAATGCAGATAACAAGGGCTAGCTCTTGAAATACACTAATCAAAGTATAGTTTACCAGGAGCCAAAAAGTACCAATATGGGAGATGATGAAAGTTAGGTAGTAAACTATTGATTGCACAGAAGCAAAAAAGCAGTATGTAAGGAATGTGGCTGCTCCTTCCTAGGAAGTATTACCAGAAGTACGGAACAATGGCAATTACCGAACAGCAACTAGAGAAAATAGTGAAAAAGCAGGTAACTTTCCTCATCGTGTAAGCACAGGCAAATTGACGGTTTCTGACAGAAATAGCTTTTGGTGTGATTGCTTGATTCAGCTCTATATGGGAATGAAGAGTACTTAGCACCCTTCAGGAACTTACAGGTACTTTACAGAATGATGTTCCTATGTGCTACAGAAATTGGAATCAATTCGTAGAGATGCCATTCAATAGCAAGTGTTAGTGATGTTCACCACAAGCAAGTATTCTAGCAGATACAGTACACTGACTCTTTCTTGAACCAGCTAATCTGAAACTTTCATTGTAATGATGAATAAATATCTTTTCATTTATGGAAAACTGTAATTCTGATTTGTGCACTGTAATGCAATTGAACAAAAAATATTTGGCAAGTAATTTACAAGGCCATTAGAAAAAAAACGATCATAGGCTTATCTGCACACTCTGAGGCCTGCAGTTGCTTTCTAATAAAAAAGTATTTCTCCCATAAAATCACAACGCATTAACATAAATGTAGGTCCTTATAAATTTGGCTAATTTTACTAAAAACATGGAATGACTTCTTCAATAGAGAGACTAGAAGACAAGTCAAGTCAGTTTTGTTTTATTGTTTAACAATAAGTCATAACAACATAACATACCACATACCATAAAAACATTACACTATTCCACAAGCCTACTGAAAACAACAAATCTACTTAAAATAACACAATACCAAACCACCATTTCCATTAGATAAAATTCCAAAATCTTGTTAGTCTATGACTAACTCATTTATTTGCAGTTACTATTAATAGGACTAACAATTCTCATCATCATAATAAACACATAGTAACAGTGAGAGCCACTTAACACAGATATTTCCTCACTCCTACGCCCTAAAACCAAAATAATAACCCAGGATCATCCTAAACCTTTCAGCTCCCTTTTTGGTCCAAACACTACCTCCTACCCAACTTTGTCTTACATGGGCAGCCAAATTTGCAAAAATTGCAACTTCTTTTGTTAAATCGGATGCTACAGAATCTAAACTTAATCTGTAGCATTTGGCCACTGAATTCTTCTCCACTAGTTCTAGTAGAAGGGTCAGCACCTTAGTCCTTAGAGGGTTTAACATGGGGCATTCAAAAAGCAAATGATTATTTGTATCTACCGCTTTTAGTACACAGAAGCAGCATACCCTGTTTTCCCATGGGACCCCCTGATTAATGGCCCTCTAATATCGCCGATGGATAGACGGCACAGCGTAGTCTAGTAAATGCCCTTCGAGTACAAAAGTTTGGTGATACCACCAAATACAAGGAATTCCCAAGGGGAGCTCCCGGAGGGGCATAGTCCCTAACAACCTGTTGAATCTGAAGTTGGGCTGAATCCATCTGGCATTGCTGGTCCTCAAGACGTTGTTTAACTTGATATCATGCAGCCTTAAATCCCACACCAACCAATCTCTGGGGGTCAAAACCCAATTTCCTAATTATCTCCTGTACTTGTCCCATCCAAGGATCCAAAAGCCCCTGATCCCTAGTAACCTTAGCAGGGATTTATCCTCCAGGGATAGAAAAACGATCCTCAACCAATATCTGATAATCGAGTGGAGGACCAGAAGGCGTATGGGCCGGCATCCTAGTTCAAGTCTCAGCAATATTTGGGGGGTACCTTTCAGGACCCCCAAAATTGCCCACATAAAAGCGTTCTGGACCGACTCCAGATTGTCGGTAGATGTCAAACCCCATGCTGGAAAGGCATAAAGGAGCTGTGGTAACACTTTGGCCTGAAACAGACGGATAGTGGGAAGCACCATCCTGCCTCCCTTTCCAAAATAAAATTTCAAGATAGTCCTCACCGTCTGCAAGGCCTGGCTCATTGCCTCCGCTCGATGTGTCTGTCGACACAGGGAACTAGAGAAATATACTCCGAGGTACCTAAATTGGGTCACCTGTGAAACTTCATTTGATCCAATTCTCCACTGATGGATTTCCCTAGTCTTCCTCTGCCCTACTATCATTACCTTTGTTTTACTATAATTTACAACCAAACCCTCTCTCAAAGCGTAGTCCCCCATAGCTTGCATAGATCTCCGCAAGCCAATTAAGGACTGCGATACAAGGACCGCACCATCTGCATATAAGAGGAACTGATCTTCCTGTCCCCCACTTGCATCGGGGGAGCATCTACTGCTGAGAGGTAGAGTGGAAGATCATTTATAAAAAGGTTGAAAAGGCTCGGTGCCAGGAGGCATCCCTGTCTGACACCACGGCCCACCTCAACCCTTATTGTAAGGGCCCCTTCCTGATTATAACGTACCTGGAGAGTATTTGCCTTATGGAGCTGCTTCAAAAGAAACAATAATCAAGGCTCCATCTGCAGGGAGCTAAGCTTATCCCAAAGCTGCTCCCTGCAGATGGAATTGAAAGCCATCTTCAGATCCATGAAACAAAGAAAAACCCTCCCATTGCGCACAACACCCCTCCGTATCAGTTAAGCAAGGACCAAAACATGGTCCACAGTAGATTTTGCCTTTTGGAACCCTGCCTGTTCTAAAGTTATTATATCAGAGGCCATTATCCATTTCGTCAGTCTCTCCAAAAGATACCTGGTGTACAGTTTTCCGAATACACTAAGGAGGCTTATTGGTCGATAGTTTCCTGGGGAATTTGGATCTCCTTTTTTAAAAATTGGCAACACTATGCTGTTTAACCACTCCCTAGGAATTTTCCCAGTTTCATTAATCTTCATGAAAACTGGGGCCAGAATATCAGCCCACCACTCTGGGGAGGATCTTAATTTGTCCCCCAATATCAAATCCTCTCCCGGGGCTTTCCCCAAACTGATCTGGTCAATTAGTATCATAATTTCCTCGGGAGTCACCGGAGGCCAATGCTGAAATAGTTCCTCGAAGACTAGAAGACAATGACTCAGAACAATGTTTTCCATGTGAGCAAAGCAATAGTTTATGTTGCATTTCAAATTAAGATTCTGAGCCCTCATCCCCAGAGTACTTTATTGGGGAAAGTCCCATTGAACTAAATAGGATTTGTACCAGTGAAGATCTTTAAGGGTCAATTTATAAAACCTTTTGGTGGGGATAGGACATAGAAAGTAAATGGGAGTATGCATATGCTTAAAATTAGGCATGTGCTTAAGTACCTTGCTGTATCAGGCCTAAATCCCCATGGTCCAATATCAAATATCATTCATTGTTTCAGCTGTAATTAACTTTTAACTGCCCTTCTTTGAAGATCAGAAAATAGTTTTAAAGACTATATTTTAATCAACTTAGTAATATATGCCCACCACAACCCATCTGATGTTATAAATTTAATGTGACCTTTTCTGGAGTTGTTTTCGTAGATAAATAGGAAATCTGACTTTCTCATTGCAAGCATCGGAATCATTAGGCTTTCCGCTCAGTTAATGAAAGCTTCCCCTTGCAAGAGTGTTGATTTCAGAAGATTATCAACCTCACTGCAAACTCCTATTAAAAATTCAAAATAAAATGTCAACATGATAGATGTTAAAGAAGAAGGACACAAATCTCTCCATGCAGGGCTTCTATGATGAGGTTAGGAAATGAAAATGTGAGTCACAGAACCTCAAGAATAAGGGCTGTTTTAGGGGAGAGAGAGGATGAAAGACATTGCTAACCTTTTAAAAGTTTAGATAATAGTGAGTAGAACTAAAATGTCTATGTTGAAATTAAACTGCTAATCACAAGTGTGTGGGCAGGGCAAAAAAACCTAAAAGGTTGTTGGTGTTTGGAACTACTTACTTTTAGATATTTGTCTGCTGGACTATTGGAACATGTAAGGAATTCTCTTGTGACTTGAGTGTGTTAACAAATGAGACAGTAGCCCATAACAGGTAGGCATCCACCTGCTCATTTATTAGATTCACCCCCACCAGCCACATGTACACCACCCACTGGACACACAGCCCCCACTCATGGAGGGATCTGGAGCATGCAGAACTCACTATGCAAGCAAATGCAGGCTAATGTATGCCAGCATGTTCACATCCCATCAATTACGTTGCATGCAGCATCACATGTGTACAGGTCTGCCTGCACCATAGAGTCACAGACAAAAAGCCTAGAACATTTTTATGAGATACCACATCTGACTGCTCTCCTCACTCCTGCTCTCATGGGTGTACACATAACATCTGCCTTAAAAGCTCACTGCACCATTTTCAAACATGCACTCTCCCAGCTCCTCCGGGTAGGCAGTAAGTGCCCAGTAGGGATGTGCATTCGTTTTAGTTGATATTAATAACTAAAACCAAAATGTCATTTTCACTTTAGTTATTACAGTTACTAAATTGAATGGGTTAATAACTAAAAATGAATACATTTTAGTATTAATCATTAGCTCTGCTATGCTGCACGGAGGGCTAGACCACATGCCATGGCTCCAGTCTGTCTGTGCTTTGCTATAAACAAGAGTTCAGAAGGGAGTCAGAAGGGAGGGGAAACCATAGTGACTTCTTCTCTGTCCAATTGCATACAGGGCCGACCCCAGGCATGGCCTGGGGTCACACATGGCCCCGCGGGAATTGGAGCCCCACTCCTGGAGCCTGGTCTCTTGCTCGGCTGGTGCTTGTCTGAATTCAAAATCCAGGTTGACCCCGCCCTGCTATCAGAGCTGCTAGCCCTAGCAGAATCAGCTGAGCTTAGCTGTAGCCCCACAGTGGAGGGGGGGAAGGAGGGAGGGGGGGAAAGTCTCTCCCCTCCCCCCCCTGCTGCTTCACCAGTTGTCGCTGGCCCTGCATGCCCCAGCCCAGCTAGCCAGGATTCAGAAGGGAAGGTTCTACCTTGTAAACAAGGTTCTTCAAGATGGGTCCGAACATTCTCACAAATGGGTTTGCGTTTGTGTGCTCTTCTCTTAGCAACAGGTACTAAGCTCACTAGTTTGAAAAAACTACATGATGGTCTCGAGACCCCACAGTATAGAACGTGCCTTCCTGCCCAAACCCAACAGTTCTTTTGAACCCTGAGAGTGCAGGAAGAAAATTCCTTGCGGGGTCGGAAGGGTGGGTATTTGTGAGAATGTTCGGAGCCATCTCGAAGAACCTTGTTTACAAGGTAGCAACTTTCTGTTCTTCTTCGAGTGGCTACTCACATTCTCACAAATGGGTTTGCGCTTGTGCGCCCTTCCCTTACCGGCACATACAAAGTTCACTAATTTAAAAAACACGTGACATTCATGCGCCCCCGCCCCCCCCCCCACACACTATATAAGGTACCTTCCCGCCTAAACCCAACAGTTCCTTCCAATTGGGAGGAAAATTCCATGCAGAGGTCGGAAGGGTGGGTATTTGTGAGAATGTTTGGACCCATCTTGAAGAACTTTGTTTACAAGGTAGCAACCTTCTGTTCTTCTCCGAGTGGCTCCTCACATTCTCACAAATGGGAGAGTACCAAGCCTAGATAAGGTGGTGGGGAATATACCTCTGCAAGCAAAATATGTGTAAGTTATTCTGTTAACTTAGTTTAAAAGTTCCTTTTTTTTTTTAACAACAAAACCGTTGAAAGTAAAATAGATTATTAAATCTTAATTACAGAATTCAATATAGATACTCCCAAAGAGGTGTCAGATTCAGAATTGAGATGTAAAGCATAATGCTTAGTGAATGTATTCAGGGAACTCCAGGTTACAGCCCTGCAGATCTTGAAAGGAGAGATGTTGCAAAATGCTGCTGTAAAAGCACCCAGACCTCTGAGCGAATGAGCCTTTAAATAAGGTGGGGGTGGACTTCCTACCTGCTCATAGGCAAAGGAGATCAAATGCCCTAACCATTTTGAGATAACCCCTTGGCCCGCCTTAATAGGCGGCCACCAGGGGTCTTTGTCGGGCTCCATTAGAGAAATGGAGCAAGGGTAGGGTGAGTCAGGGCTGGATTCTGGCCCCTCCAGTGCGCATGTAGCGGTGCTGGAGGGGGAGAACTGGTGCAGCAGACGAGGTCGCAGCGAGGATCCCTAGGTGGCTTGGGCAGAGTCTGCCCAGCAACGGGGCTGGCCAATCAGGAGTGGGTGTGGAGGCCCCGCCCCTTGCTGGGAGCCTTCCCACCCGTTTCGCTCGAGCGGCAGCATTTTGAGCGCCGCTCAAGCTGGAAAGCCGGTGCCTCAGGTTTCTCCGCTCTGGTCAGTTTTCCCCAGTCAATTTCAGCTGGAAAGCATTCGGAGCGCAGCTCGAGCTCTGGTCAGTTTCCCTCGGTCAATTTCAGCTGGAAAGCATTCTGAGCACAGCTCGAGCTCTAGTCAGTTTCCCCCAGTCAATTTCAGCTGGGCTTTTCTTACTGTGCCTCTGAGGCTCCCAGGGTGACAGGTCCCCTGAGGGTAAAGAGAGTGGACTTGGTTGAGATCGGCCGAGTCTCCAGGGGCAGGGGGACAACCCCCCCTTGTGGTGTAACTGACAGAAGCAAGCCCCATTTTAGAGTTTTTGAGGTCCTCGGGGGCCCAGTGGGGCTTGCCACAAGGGCTTCAGAAGACTGTCATCTTCGACTAGAGGGACAAGCCCCCCTCCTCTTGGGGTTTGGTTTCAGGCTGGGCCTCAAGAATATCTGAAGGGGCTTTGAGAGGGAAGGGTGGGCCTTGCTGGGCCGCCGCGAGGCTCCACCTGAGAAGCCTCTTCGAGGGAAGAGACACCCAATTCCCCCCCCCCGACATACCCCCCCCCCCCAGGGTCAAGCTTCTGGTGGTTATAATGGAGTGTCATTTCCAGGGGGTATGACCACGGGCAACCAGATGGGACCTCCATGGTTCGCGGGGGTAGGAGATCCATCAGCAATGGGCAGGGGGCCCCTTGCTCTGGTTACCATGGGGCACGGGGGGTTCCAGAACCAGTTGGTGGGTGGCATCACCCAGTAGGGAGGCGGGTTCTCTCATCAAGGGCCTGACATGATGTCACCTTTGGGGGGGTTGCCTGCGGCCTGGTTCCCAGACTCTTCAGGATTTTGGGGGGGTATGGGGGTACAGGTGGCCACCACCCAGGTTTTCAGTTGCCAGGGGGCGTGGGGCCTCCGAGTGTCTTCCCTCCGGTGTTTGGAGTGGGGTAGTTGGTGGCCCAGGGGCAGCCGTGGGGGCCCTTGGCTGTCGGGGGTTTCTCTGCAGGGGGAGTTGTGCCTCAAGGGGGGCAGGGAGGAGGACAGAGCAGTCAGTTGCAGTTGATGCCTGCCCCATCGCCTCAGGGAGGTGAGGTTACTCCACCTATGCGGCGGGGGAGACAAGCAGCTGGGCCTCCAGCCAGATATAGGGTGAGTCTCCATCAGCCCAGAGGGCCAGGAGAGGTGACCAAGCATTGAACGAGCTCGGGGAGCCTTCGGCGGGGGCAAACCCTTCCTTGTTGCCAGCAGGCAGCTCAGAGGGTGGCGTCTCTCTCCCTTTTGCTGACAGGTTGGATAACCAGGTGGTAGGGAGTTCGGGGGAGGACCAGGCAACATCAGGAGTGCAGGAGGCATTGCAAAGAATAGCATCTCTCGATAGGGGGCTCCAGGCCATGGCGCAAATTTATCAGCCTCAGCCGGTAGCTGTGGGCACATCACAGACAGGTATTTGGTCTTGGGGGGCGGGGAGGGGAGTTAGCGGGACTCAGGTCATGCCCAATGTGGGACTGGGGGCAGGGGGACCTGTATTAAGGCCTTGGTCCCCGGGGACGGGGGACCTAGGCCAGGTTGGGGAATCGGGAGTCACTGAAGTCATGACAACCCCGGTAGTAGGAACAGGAACCAGTCAGGCTGGACGGAGTATATTGGACACCCCCCGACTCTGGTGGAATGGGGGGTGGTTTCCTGCCCCCGGGCAGCAGGGTCTCCCCCCAGTGGGCAGTAGTGGGGTGGGGCCGGCAGCAAGTGCTTATGGGAATCAGGCCTTGCAAGTGTGGGCTCGACCCCAGGCAGGGTGGGCAGGGGATGTCCAGTGGGTTTGGCCGCTCCCCCATTGGGGGGAGGGTACGGTGATGTATCCGCCCCATTGGGCGCTCATTTGTCACAGACAGTGAGGGAGAAAATATGGAAGGTGGAGTACTTGGATATTTTCTCCCTGCTGTTTACTGATCTCTTGCCCAACCGGTTGGAGAAAGAAAATGAGAAGGATAGGCAGAAATTTAAGCGGCCAAAGGTAGATCGCAACTGGGCCAACTTGACCCTGCCATTTACGGTTTACCAGGGGGTCATAGCACAGGCCTACCCAGATAGGGCTTATGTTATGATGAAGTATGCAGATATTATTCGGTGTGCTTATGACACAGGTCCCTCAGGGGCCTGGCTTAGGTACGACGAAGCGTTTAGGCATAGGGCTGCTTATACACCAGGGCTTCGCTGGGATGTGCATGCTATCGACCTGTGACTGGATAGCATGACCGGTATAGCTAGTGGGACAAGGACCGACACGGGGCATGTGTTAACAAAAGGGGGGTGGCACCATCTAATGACCCCTTTCGGAATGAGGGCCGGAAGGCCCAAGCTTCCATGGCACTGGTGTGCTATGAATTTTCCCGCAATGGGAGGTGTGAGCGTACCTCCTGCAGATACAGGCACTCATGCGGGGTTTGAGGAGGAAATCATGCTACCACAGCCTGTTCAAGGGGACGGCAGAATGGGAGTAAGTCACGTGCTGGCTTCCCCCCCAGGGAAAAGGGGGGCAGGCATGTGGTCAAGGGGGTAATGTGCCAAAGGGCCCCAACTCCAGTTAGGGTAGATAGGCTGGAGAGATCATTGTGGGGTCACCCTGATAGAGCAGAGGTGTTGTATATAGTTAATAGTTTTCGTTATGGGTTTAGGATACCCGCGGGGAAGGTGGAGTCAGGTAAAATCCCCCACAATTTAAAGTCCATTGTGGGTAAGGAGCATATCCTTAGGGAGAAATTTGATAAAGAGGTGAAGGAAGGCAGGGTGGTAGGTCCCTTTTCTTCTCCCCTGTTTGAGAACTTTATAGTTTCCCCACTGGGCCTCGTGCCTAAGAAGGCAGCTGGTGAATTTAGGATGATTCACCACCTGTCTTATCCACCTGGGAAGTCAGTGAATGACGTGATACCTGGTGACCTCAAGTCCGTGCAATATGTTCCCTTTGATGATGCCGAGCGAGCGGTGAAGGGAGCCGGTGAGGGAGCGCTTCTTGGGAAGTGCGATATTAAATCGGCCTTCCGGTTGCTCCCTGTCCACCCTGACAGCATTCATCTTTTGGGTTTCCATGTGGAGGGACGGTTTTATTTTGACCGTGCCATGCCCATGGGTTGCTCTATTTCCTGCTCTGCTTTTGAGCATTTCAGCACATTGGTAGAGTGGGTGCTCAAGCGTAGGACATCCGGGGGGGAGGTCAAAAAATACCTGGATGATTTCCTGCTCATCAGCCGTCCAAGCATGTCAGAGTGTATTGATTTAATGGAAACATTCGGGAAAGTGTCAAGTGATCTAGGCATTCTGTTGGCGCTGGAGAAAACCGAAGGGCTGGTAACGACCCTGACATATTTGGGCATTAAGATGGACACAGTCCAGGGTGTATCTCGACTCCCCCAGACCAAGCTCGCAGCACTTAGGACAAAGCTGGTGGCATGCACGGCAGCTTCAAAGATCACAGTGAGGGAATTGCAGTCGCTGGTAGGTAGTCTGAGCTTTGCATGTCGCGTGGTTGCACCTGACAGAGCCTTTTTGTCAAGGATTTATGGGCAGCTCAGAGGGGAATTAAAGCCCCATTATCACATAAGGTTGATTCAGGATGTGAGAGAGGACTTGCAGACATGGGCAGAATTTTTAGAAGGATATAACGGGGCTAGTTTTTGGAGAGAGGTCCTCTTGCTGGAAGCCGAGCTGCAGGTACATTCAGATGTGGCTGGTGGGTACGATTTTGGGGTCTTCTTCCGTCATCGGTGGTATGCAGCCCCATAGCCCCAGGAGTGGCAAGAGAGTGGAGTGTCTCGGGATCTTACCTTTCTAGAACTCTTTCCATTAGTGGTAGCAGTGTTGCTATGAGGGGATGAGTTGGAGAACAGCGCCGTGGTTTTCTGGTGTGACAACATGGCAGTTGTTCATGTGATCGATTCCATGTCATCATGAACCCCACGGGTGATGAAGCTAGTTAGGGCATTTGTACGGGAGTGCTTGTGACACAATATTTTTTTTGTGGCCAAGCATGTACCGGGGGTGAATAACAGCACAGCCAATGCCCTTTCTCGCTTCCAGATGGAGCAATTTCGCTCATTGGTCCCGGGAGTCAGAGCAACACCGGACACACACACCCCACAGGCATTGTGGAGTCTTGGATCCTAGAACGGTACAGGATTATTCAGGGATCCCTGGTGGTGCGGAAGCGGGCTTCCTATCGGAGGGCGTTCGAAAAGTTCCAGCAGTTTAGGTGTCAAAAAGGTTGGGCTTTGCAGTTCCCCATCCCTGAAGGGCAGATGTTGCAGTTTGCCATGGCCCTCAGGAGGGATGGCTCTGCGGTGGGAACCATCATGGGGAAACTGTCAGCACTGGGATTTGTGAGTCACCTGGCAGGGTACCCCCCCCCTCCAGATCAGGGCTTCTTTGCCCACAGAATGGTGCAAGGTTGGGCTAGGGAGACTTCGAGGGAGCCCGATACTAGGAAGCCCATTACTCCCTCGCTGTTGGTTAGGTTGTCTCTCCCCGACGTTTGTTTTAATGGTTTTGAGGTGGTTTTGTTTGGGGCCTTGTTTAAACTGGTGTTCTTTGGGGCATTCCGTATTAGTGAGTTGGTGGCGGAGTCGGCAAGGGATACCTCTGATCGGGCTTTGTCGGTCAATGATGTTCAGGTAAGGGGAAGTATGCTTTGGGTTTGACTAAGGCGGTCAAAAACCGATCACCAGGGCAGAGGTCAGTAGTGCACCTGAATCAGGTGGGGGCCCCTGAGCTTTGCCCAGTAGGGGCATATAGGGGATATATGGGGGTTCAACCGTCAGTGGGAGGGTCTTTGTTTCAGCATATGAATGGTAGTCTAGTTACCCGTCAGCAATTTATGGGAGTGCTTTGTGAGGCTTTGGGTTATTTAGGATTACCACCATTAGATTATGGGTCCCATTCAATTAGGATCGGAGCAGCTTCTTTTGCGGCTCAGGCTGGTTGCTCGGAACAACAAGTTAGAGAGGTAGGGCGTTGGAAGTCCCAGGCTTACAAGTCGTAGTGCCCAGCTTCTCACAATAATGTGTTTGATGTTATGCACTCAGGTCCCGGGCGGCAACACAGTAGATGCTCCATTTGGATAATCGGCCACAGCCTTGTACAATGGGCGGGGAAGGCAGTCGCACAGTCCTCTTGGGGAAGCCAGCTGGGGATGTCTGCAAGAGCATTAATTCGATGGATGGGACGCAGCGGAATGCGGTGGCACCAGCTGCTCCCCACATGCAGGGTCAACACAAGAGGGACCACACCAGATGTGGTGGTAATCCATTTGGGTGAAAACAATTTAACTGAGAGCACAGGTTTAGGTTTAATTGTTAAAGTTAAATCGGATGTTATGGAGCTGGACAAATTTTTTTCCAGGGTGGTGGTAGTGTGGTCTGATTGGATGGCACGATTGCACTGGGACAAGGCTATCCACCCTGGGAAAGTGGATAGAGGTTGGTGGAAGGTGAACAGGGAGATCAGGAGGTGGCTTACCCTCTGGGGTGGTCACCGAGTGTCCCATGTGGGGATCACGCACAGAACTCCGGAGAACTTTTGGGGTTCACCTATTGCAGGTTGGGAATGGTTGTTATTTGTCAACGTTGAAGGCCAAGTTAATAGAGGTTATATGTTAAAGGGGATTGAGCAGGGTGGGGGCTGGGCCTGTCCACTGGAAGTGGTGGCGGCCCCTTTGTGGCAGGGGTCCAGTGCTGTAGCAAGTTCGTAAGGAAAAAGTAGTGAAAGAGGCATCTCCCTAAGAGATGTGGGGGAAACACCTGGCAACAGGGTTAACCTCCCAAGGTGAGTTACTGGCAAAGGCGGGAAGGGATATGAGTGGTCCCCAAGCTGGCAGTAACTTAAATCCTTGGCTCGGGTCTAGAAGGACTTCGTCCCCTCTGGTGGCGGCTGTTAGCCAAGGCTACTTTTGTTAAGTAGTTAAAGGGAGGTTATGAAGGGTACATCCAAGCCTCCCCTTTGCTGAGGTTTGTTACGTACCCAAGTATAGAAGTTAACACTGGACCTGAATTGCCTGAAGGCAATTACCCCCATCATGCCTAATTCCATTTGAAATAAAGAGTGCAGCCTTTCAAACCCAACATGGTTGTCCTTGCTTTATTTCGGATGCATCAACAAAGTTTGGGATGAAACGTTTTGCCCTAACTTGGGAAGTGAAGGTAAGAGGAACAAATTTTCAGTCTGTCTGCAGTTCCGGGTCTTGCCTAAATAGAGCAGGACGACTCTCTTAACATCCAAAGTGTGAAATCTGGCTAAGATTTCTGACTCATAAGGTGGAGGGAGGAATACTGGGAGGACAATTTTTTGTGCCATATGAAATCTGGACACCATTTTAGGGATAAATGACGGATGGAGAGAGATCTCTATCCTGTCTGGGAAGACTGAGAAGTAAGGCTCCTTGATAGATATAGCGACGAGTTTACTCACCCGCCTAAGGGACGTGATGGCAACCAAAAAGGCAGTCTTCAGAGACCAGTGGAACAGGTCAGATTGTTCTGCAGGTTCAAAAGGGTTTTTTATTAGGGGTGGGAAGTTCGATACATCCGGTATCCGATACTGCCAGTATTTTGCTGTACCGGCAGTATCAGATTACTCCGGTATTTGGGGGTACTGGTACCGGTTCCCCGTGCCAGATTTTTTTATATTGCGGCCATTGAAATGAATGGCCGCAATGTAAAAAAAGAAACAAAACCCCCCCAACCACTTTCCCTCCCCAGTCCAGGCTGCATGGGTGGAAGGGGGGACACCCCCTACCCACCCTGCCCAGCCTGGATTTTTTTTAAAAAAAAAATCCCCAAAGTCCCTGCTAGTGTGGGCTCCGGGTCGCCACCGGCAACCCAGAGCCCGCATCAGCAGGTAGGTACTGTGGTACTCCCTGGGGTGGGGGGTGGTTTAACACCCCCTCCACCCCAGGGATTACCCTACCTCCCCACATAGGGATAGCCTACCTTTGGCGCTCCGGGCGGCGGCGGAGGCGGCGATGGCAGCACGGCGGTCCGAAGGCTTCAGCGCTGGCTGGTGGCTTCAGTGCTTACTAGGCCTTCCGGGGAACTTCCGGGTTTCACCGCACCAAGACTTCGCACATGGCCCCACAAACCCTAGGGCCGGCCCTGATTGCATACACTCTAACACAGGAGAATCCCTATGATAGGTCATTTTTGGCCATGCTGTGTAAGCTTTCTGTACCAACCAGGGACTCATGATGACTTTGGGGGGAGGACATGGTGAGAGTTCTTAACCTTCTGCCAAGCTGAGGAACTTTGCCAATGTTAGTTCAGTCTTAGCCAGAACGCTTGCTATTTTTTCTCAGTTTCTGTGTGGTTGCTCTAACTCAACCTCACTTAGACAATTTGACAGTTATAAAAACAGATGTATTTCTCTCACTCTCTGTGTATCATCTCTTTTTTCCCATTATTCCCATTATTCTCACTGTGCATTGTTTTGGGGTGAAAACAGACATGACACTAACGACCCTTTAACCACCCTTGGTGGTTATTTATACATGTTGCAGGACTGTATTGGTGCCCTATGCATCCCTGCAACATGCTTAAATAACCACCAAGGGTGGTTAAAGGGTGGTTAGTGTCATGTCTGTTTTCACCCTTTGTCTGAAATCCTTTCTATGGGTATTTTCAGACGTTACGAGATCACGCTCAACCATGGTGAATCCCCACATGGTGAGCGTGATCCTGTAATGTCTGTTGGGGGGAATGGAAGCTCCCCACCAGATGTTCACCCCCATGAATCATGGGGGGGGGGGATCACATTCAACATGCAAATGGAGGTTCTGGACGGACCATCTCCGTTTGCATGTTGAATATGATTCCCCCCCGTGATTCACGGGGGTGACCACCCAGCATAACACCAAACAGATGTGACGTTGACATGCTCAACCACGGGGAATTCTCTGTGGTTGAGCATGTCAACATCACGTCTGGCCACTAACCATGGCCTGGAATCGGCGGCCATCCCCGCCAGGAGAACAAGGATGAATAGAAGGAAAATTGCTGGGAAACAGTTCCACCTGAGACGAACGGAAAGTGTGGTAAGTGGGTGGGAAGACACCATGATGAGTCTGCAGGCAGGGGGGGTAGGGGGGGGGAAGGACCCATGTCAGAATGGTGGGGTGGCATGGGGGAAAGCCAAAATGGCATCTGAAGGGGAACCAAAATGGCAGCCGGGGGGATGGTGCAAATTCCAGTGGTTGATTTCTACATGTTCTCCACATCTCTACTGTGATCGTGGGAGGAGAACTCCGTGGTGCTGTGATCCTGCTGCAGTAACTGCCCGAGCAGCCATATAGACTGCATACTCATTCCTGCTTCCCTTTGGGTGGGTGGGGGGATGAAAATTGGGCAGGAACACTGGAGAGGAAAGCTGGATGGGGCAATATGAACTAATGGCTTCCTTCATTGCCTTGCTACAGGTCTGCTACCACAATGGGCACAGACAGAAAGTCCTATCACAATCATCCAGCGGAACCAGGGTATGTGGGTCCATAGCCATTGCCATAGGGAGGGTTTGGCAAAACAGCTGCTTGTGGAGACTATGTGGTGGACAGACAAGATTCATTATGCCATTAATGATATGGCCAGGAAGCATAGAGAACTGGTGCGGCAGAATGCTGCAGAACACAAAAAACTTTGCTGCTGAGGCCTGCCTGGGCTGCCGGTTGGAGTACAGGCTCTGGACCCACCTTTGGCAGAAGTATGAGTGGTCAGACAGCCTGAGTGAGTAGGCAAGTAAGGAGATGTGGGCACAAGAATAGTGGTGAAATGAGATTTCAACCCTTGCAAAAATTTTGCTGAGATTCGGTTTTCTCAACCAGATTTTCCAGAATGAGAATCTCATGAGAATCACTGTTCTCACTGCCATTCTCACGAGACTCTTGAGTGCTGCAAATCAACCCTCCCCCGCCCAAAACATTCTGTGCATGAGCAAAATGGTCTCCAGAGGTGGTGCATGCACAGAATGGCCATGGTGGCCATTTTGTACATGTGCAGAGCATTTTGGGGTTTGAGAATCTCACGAGATTTTCATGAAACATCAAAAAACATTCTGTACATGCACAAAATGACCACTAGAGGTCGCACATGTTCAGAATGGCCACAGTGGCCATTTTGTACATCTACATGGAGTTTGGGGGATTCTTGAAAACCCTAGCGAATTCTCGCAAGATTCTTGTGAGAACGTGCAACTTTCTTGTTTCACTTCTAGCACAGACATAAAGCAGCCTGTCCAGTTCATCCCTGCTGCTGTGACTATGAGCATTGTTCCTCAGGGTCAGGTGCCATTTCCTAACCACCATTACCTGTTCATGCCAACCTACGAGGAATTTGACCACCTGCCCTGGCTCACGCTACACTCCACCCCAAAGGAAAGCACCCAGCCCTCTCTGCACATACTCACATTGGTGGACAATTCCTGGGCCAGGCATGATTCTCCCCTCACCAGTCATTCCTGCTTGCCTTCCATGCAGAGCTGCAGCAGGTAGCACTTTAGCTACTTGTGGGTAACACTCACATTTTCAGCACTCCCAGTGGGCACCCGATGGGATCCCTGGCCCTCAATGAGTACACAGTGCCCGAAATTGCAGGTATTACTGGGGCATCCCAAGAAGCCCCAGGGACACCCCAGAATACCCATCTGAGTACCCGCAGCTCCCCAGGCTGACTCACCTCACCTAACTCTCCCCCCTACCCCTGGCTCAGAAAAAGTTGAGCGGGGAAGATCCCCACTCAGGTGAGCAGTGTGAGGACCAGAGGGAAGCCAGGAGTTTGGACCAGAGGACCAGCAGCCTGAATGGTGGGGAGAGTTAGTCTAGGGCCAAGGGAGTCGGTTATTAATTTATTTATTTATTTATTTCTGAATTTCTGAATTTCTACCTCACCCCTCCTGCGAACAGCTCGGGGCGGCTTACACAGTAAAAACATATAAAATACATATAAATTTTTTTAAACATAAACATATACTATAAAATATAAACAGGGCCAGGGAACATTAAAACAAATGGGGTAGGGGAGAAAACCCATTTAATCCCCCCCCCTCCCCAAAGGCCTGGGAGAACAGCCAGGTTTTACAACTACGCCGAAATGTCAACAGGTTTAAGGCCAGGCGGGCTTCCTCCAGAAGGGAGTTCCAAAGGCGCGACCCAGCCACCGAGAATGCCCTCCCCATTGTGGCCCACCGCTTAACACGGGGGACCTCCAAGAAGCCCCCCCCCCGGCAGACTGAAGGAGCCGCTCTGGGGCACAGAGGGCGAGGCGGTCCCTGAGGTACGAGGGGCCCAGACCGTGAAGGGCCTTATAGATCAACAGCAAAACCTTGAACCTAGCTCGGCACGCTATTGGCAGCCAGTGCAGAGTCCGGAGCACAGGTGTTATGTGCTCCCAATGACCTGTCCCCAAAAGGAGCCGGGCCGCCGCATTCTGCACTAGCTGCAGCCTCCAAACCATGAACAAGGGAAGCCCCACGTAGAGCGTGTTGCAGTAGCCCAGTCTCAAGGTGACGAAGGCATGGATGAGGGAGGCCAGGTTCGGGCCGGAGATGAACGGACGCAGCCTCCGCACCAGATATAACTGGCAGGAAGCAGCCTTTGCGACTGCCTCCACCTGCCACTCCAGGCGGAGATCTGCATCCAATATCACTCCCAGACTCCATACATGCTGAGCTATAGGAGGGTGAACCCCCCCAATCAGGGGGGCCACTACCTCCCTCGCTCTCCCCACCAACATCACCTCCATCTTATCAGGGTTGAGCTTCAGTCTGCTCTGCCGCATCCATTCCGCCATGGTCTCCAGACA
>QEPC01009884.1:44696-60222 GCA_003113815.1 Sphenodon punctatus | reverse complement strand
CCCTTCCTAAGTCTCTCCCCCAGCTCCTGTCTCTCAGATTGTAAGCCCTAGGGGCAGGGACCCTGTCTATTTTATTACTTTGTAAAGTGCCAGGTACACTGCTGGTGCTATATAAATGTTTGTTAATAATAATAATAATAATAATAATAATAATAACCAGGACAGGCATGGATCAAGTTCGCAATAGGTGGCCCTCACAGATCCCAAGACAGCCACCGCATCAGCCGGTATCACTTCCTGAAACTCCCCCCACAAAGTTGGACGAGACAGGGCCTCCGTCCCCTCGCGCTCTTGCCCTACTGCCCCTAATCCAGGGTCGAAGTCGCTCTGAATCCAAGCGATCTTTTCTGTGAAGTAGATGACAAACTCCTCACAGCAGGCCTGGGACAAGTCCCCGTCCAGGTGGAGGGAGGACGGACTGACCAGCCCCTGCACTACCCGAAACAGTTCCGCTGGGCGTGACTTCTCAGATGCTATGAGGACATTAAGGAACTCCTTCCTTGTTGTCCTCATAGCCTCAATATAGGACCTCAAATGGGCCCTATGGAGAAGTCGGTCGGAGTCAGAACAAATCTGATGCCAGCATCGCTCCAGCCACCTGCCTACTCATTTCATACACCGCAGCCGCTCAGTAAACCAAGGGGCCCTGCAGTGACGAAACCGAGGCAGAGGGCATCTCAGAGCCACCCTGTCAATAGCCTCCTCCAGCAAGCTGTTCCAATGCGGGACCAGCTCAGCGACAGAATGACTGTCTAGGTCCAGGGTTAACTCCCTCAGGACCTCTTGGAACCGCTGAGGTTCCATCAGCCTCCAAGGGTGGACCATCCTAACTGGTTCCTTCCCCTTCTGGAGGGGGTGCGCTGAGAGACCAGTCTGAAGGAGATAATGGTCTGTCCATGACAAGGGCACTGCTGTAACCTCCCCCACAACCAGACCCCCTGCCTCAAGGCCAGAACCGAAGATCAGGTCAAAGGTGTGTCCCCCCCACGTGGGTCGGGCAGATAACCTTCTGGGACAAATCCATGGTTGCTATGGCAGCCATGAATTCTCGCTCCGCTCCGACAAGGTCAGCATCGGCATGAATGTTGAAGTTCCCCAGGACCAAAGTCCTAGAGGAGCCCAGCACCACCTCTGAGGCCAGCTCTGCTAGAGCGGTAAGGGATGCCGCCAGACAGTATACCAGCAGCACCCCTAGCTTGCCCCCAGTCAAATTGAACACTACGTGAAGGGCCTCAATACCCACAATCTCCTGGACTGGATACCTCCTAACAGGCCAGTCTTCGGTTAACCCATTGGGTCTCATTCAGGTACCAGTTGGTGCCCGAACAATACCGGGGCAAGTCAGACACACCAAATTCGACATGGTACCCAATTGGCCGGGTACCTGATTGCATCTCTACTCACATGAACACTCCTCCACAGCTGAATCCTCAGGAGAAGTATTAAGAAGATGTCCCCTCATTAGTCCCACCACCCAAGCAACCATTCCAAGTTGCCCCCAAAAGGAGCAGGCAGAAAAAGAAAGTTTTAATAAATATAGTTCTATATTTAAAGTTCTTAAATTTCATAAAGTTTAATAAAGTTGTATAAAGTTTAATAAAGTTCTTTAATTTTTCATATTTCATGCTTTCTGTGCTTCTTCTGGGAAAGGACAGAAGCTTGGGGGAAGAGGGGTTCTTGGAGTATGGTGGTACAGCATAGCAATAAGATGCTTGAACAGAAGAGGATGGGTGGAGGGTGCAGGGAAGGGAAGTGCAGGGAAGAGAAGGGGGCTATGAAGAATGGCATCAAGGCATAACTATAAGCAGCTTTGGGGGCTGGGGTTGGAAGGGCAGGGAAGGTGGGGAGTCTGATGACTATGCACTTGTGGCATAGGTCCCAATAGTAGCTGTGGGAAATCCACAGGCAAAGGTTGGTTGCTGGCAAGTTACAGAGAAGCCAGCTGCACGCCTGTGCCTCTGTGCTTCTTATTGGCATTCCCAGACCCGGCTAGCTGGGGAATGTCAATAGAAAGCACAGAGGTTTAGGAATGCAGCCAGCTAATCTGTGAATGCCAACAAGGAACACACAGGGAAAGGCTTTCTGGTGGGAAATAGCATGGGGGAGGGGGTAGAGGGTAGGGGGGACAGTGTGTCATCCTGGTGCTTGCAGGGAATGGCAAGGGCCAGATGAAAACACAGTGACACACACAAAATATTTTTAAAGGCTTTATTGATATTACAAAAAGATAATATAAAACTGCACCGATGGCCATCAAACTATCACTGATGGTGGGTGTTGAGACTGTTTTGGTTGATGTGCCAGCACAAGGCATCTAAAATCTCTCTGGCTATGTGCTTCTCTGCTTGGTTCAGTAGGTCCCAGAACAGGGGCACTGGCTTGCCAGAGCTAACTGGAAGGGGGTTCGCTAAAGTAACCCCAACCTCCAGTCTTGAAGATGTGGAAAACACAGGTGGTGGTTGTTAGTAGTGGAGCAGTCTCTAGCTTGAAATTGATCCTAGCAACTATTGATCTCCAGCGCTGCTTTAAAATCCCCAAAGCCCTCTCCATGACAGATTGGGTGGTGCCAAGCTACCAGTTAAGTGACCTTTGCTCTGGGGTGCAGGCAACACTGTATATTGATCCAGGGTTAGGCAGAGTCCCCAAGAACAACAGGTCAAATGAGCACCACCTTAATTTCTTGTTTCAGTGGAGGGTCCAAAGTCTTTGGTGTGCATGTGGTCAAAGAAGGGGAAGTGACAGAAGATGTCGGTGTCATATTTCTTTCTGGACCACCCACATCCACAAACTGAGGACAGTGGTTCCCAAAGGCTTGGAAAACCCCAGAGAAAATCCCTTCCAGTTCAGGTAGATGTCCTTGCTATGAAGTGGGCAGATGATGGTGATATGGCTCCCATCAATTGTCCCTATTTAATTTGGGTACCCCTTCTGCCTAAAGTTCTCCATTACCTCTGCAGGGTCAGTCAACTGCACCACCCAGTCCAGCAGTACTTCCACAATCACTGTGCAAACCTCTACCATGGAGGTTCCAATACCAAATTGCTGAATGACAGAGCAGCAGGAGTTTGGAGTGGTGAGCTTCCAGATGGCAATGGCAACAATGGGGATGGGCAACCACATCACTGGGGCCAATCATAATTCCCACAGATGCCGTGCATGTGCACTATGGATGGGACTATCGGTATTGGATTAATCTGATAATGCTGATAATTGTTGATATCAGATGAATCCAATAATACCGATAATGTCAGTATCGGTATATCGTTTTTTTAACATTGATGATTTTTTGTATCTTTAACATTGCGACCATTTAAAAAATGTCCGTAATGTTAAAGATATGAAAAATCGGCAATGTTAAAAAACCTATATACCGATAAATCTGATATCGGATTAATTCGATATCGATAAAACCAGTAACTGACAATTCTCTTGAAGTCCCACCCCTAATGTGCATGCATGTGCATTGTTTCCGCAAGGCACACTGTGTCTGCAATTTATGTCAGCACAGTTTGTGCATGGTTTGCATGTGTGCGTCTGTGCACAGGATCTGTGGAGCTTGGGATCAGCCCCACTGTGCTCTGTTTCACCATTCGTGGTCTGTAAATCTCAGATATCTGAAGGATGAGGCAACGGGGCATCCTGAAGTTTGCCACCCACTCAGCATCTCCCCATGAGTTCAGCACATTCTCCCACCAGTCTGTGCTTTTCTCCTTCACACAGACCAGCATTTCAATGAGTACAACCCTGAACATGGAGTCATTGACTGAAGCTTCATCTCCTGACAGGTACCTCTCTGTGTGTGTATAACCATGGCTTTGATTCTCCCCAGCATGGTCTGTTGCCACCAGAGGTAGGAAAGTGCATGGTGCTGAAGCAGGAGCCTCCTCCATGGTGTGGTAGGTCCCACTGTATCCTGGCCAGAGATTGAGTGAGAATATTTCTGTACTTTGATATCACATTGTGCCAACAATAGCAGAAGGCGGGATCTGTTGGATTACTTCTCACAGGTTCTGCTCAGCAGCAGTAAGAAAGACCTGGAGTGCAAAAACAAGCACAAGGAAGTTTTCAGCATGCATCTTCATGTTTTTGGTTCCAGTGTTCATGAACTCTGCAGACCATGTGCCAAATGTTTTGAACAGCTTAAATAGCTGGGAAGCTGACTAGCTGGAATTGGCTATGCACCATATGTGAACAACTACTCTCCACTATTAGTCATGTGTCTTTACAGGACTGGCTGTGCACTGAACATGAGCTGCTATTTGCTTCTATTGGCTGCTATCGGTTACAGGGCAGCTATTGGTTGAAAACGTTTTTGCAAAGCTTATGCACTCTCTCTCTTTGTGTGTGTGTATGCGTGTGTGTGTTTTGCTGCTGACTGGCACTGTCAATCCAGGTGGCTTTTAAAGTGCATAGACATTTCTATCACAAGCACATCAGTGCACATGCCAACTCACCTAAAAATGTTACAGATGTTAGTATCACGTAAGCATGGAGTTTTTTAATTGGTGTGGGGTGGGGAACCCCTGAATGTTAAGAAATGGGCAGGTGGGAGGATCTGCAATGCAGTGACGGTCACTGTGTTTGGATTGTGTTAGCAGAGCTGCCCAGGGCTCATTGGCTAGAAGTAACTCATATCATTTCTTCTATTATGAAAGTAGCAAGTGTGAGGGGTCATAATGCCATAGAAGCTATTGCTGTGGGCTGTTTGCCTGGGGAAACCAACTAATTCAACTTTTGTCTATGACTGCTGTGGGCATCTGGAGTATGGGTCCCAGAGAAATGTGTGTGTGTGTGTGTGTGGGGGGGGGGTGATGGATACCCTGGCCTTTGCTGACATTTGGGCGAGGCCTGATGTGCAGGGAGAATTGTCAGACCCATCCTCCGAGGCAGCCTATGCGTTCATAGGGTCACATATGCATACAATGGGGTTCTATGTATGCATGATTGAGTACAGACACCGTACAACCCTGCTGCAGTTCCAGATTCAGCAGAATGGAAGAGTGGGATCCTCAGAGAAGATGAGAGAGTGGGATATGAATGGGATTGTGACTTTTCAGGATGCTTAGGCACTTCCAGAAATACAGTAGTCACTAACAGATGCTGGATCTTCCCTGTGTATTTTTCTCATCACTGCCTGATGACAGCGAGAAGATACCCACGGGTTCACCAGGAGTGTCTAAACAGAATGGTGGAGATGAATCTTTGTAGACACAAGTGACTCAAGGTACAGGAAATGTGAACCAAATGAAGGAGAGCTTGTTGCCCTATATGAGGTTTGGACCCTTGGAGAAATGCAGAGTGCCCTCTAAAGAGGAGATGTTTTCCGCTCCAACTGTATGGTAAGCCAGAAGGTGTTAGAGAAGGGGTACAAGAGGAACATGATTGACTGGTGGTTTGATGTGAACTGAGAGGGATTTACAACACCACAATGGGTGAGACCCCAGTAAAACGTGTGCTGCTACCTACCAGTACATTGTTGTAAGCCGTGTATATTGCATCTGGAAGATATGAGAAATCAAGTGGTGACAACATGAAAAGACTGATTGCTTTCAATTTCAATTTTTACTTTTACTTTCAATTTTCATTATAGTTGCTCAATAAAGTATGTGATCTGCTCAATAAACTCAGCATTCTGTGTATAGCAAAAGGTTATTTCCAGCCACCAAGTGCTGGGAAGTATAAACCCAGGTATGAACCTCCATGGGTGGGCAGGGATAGCAGGCTCTGGAACACATCCCAGAGTCATAATAGCCTGGAAGAAAGAAAAAGCTGGTGCGGCTTCTTCTTCACATGGCATGTTGCAGCTGTGATTCATCATAGGAGACGGGATTCTGAGAAGGGGTGAGTTGGTGGGTGGAGTGAGGCAGGGAAGAACACCTTCCTGTGTATTAGGCTTGTCATGCTAAACCTGTGAGTGGGGACTGAATAGGGGCTTCCCAAATGCACAAAAAATACACACAAGGGGCTGCCCATTTATTAGGTTCTACATGCTAAACTTGTGAGTGGGGGGCTGCATGGCCCAAACCCAGTCTCGGGGGCGGGACGGGGCTATCATTTTGCTTGTTAACACCCTGTGGTTGTGTAATTTAGCCTGTAGTGCACAATAAGCAATACTGCCCCCCCCCCCTTTAGGATTAAATGTAAAGACCGACACACACTTTCTGCCTTGAGTGATTCTGAAAAGTGGCTTTACCATCCTGTCAAACTCAATGATATGGGTTTCTTTGTGGATGATCACACAAGCTGAAAAGGCACTGCCCTTTCAGGGAAAACAAAATCTTGTGGAAGATTGTCAGTCAGATTCTCTCGTGGTCTAATGGCTACGCGGTAGGAGAGCTTGTCAGGTTTTATGCCTGTTACAGCTTAAGCTTAAGCTGCATACAGCAGTAGCAAAAGCAGAATTTAAGAAGGCGTTTATTTTATACAGAAGGACCATTTCCCTCCCAGTTAATGCAGGGTTTTTTTTCCTCCCCTAACTTAGGCAAGATCTGTTTTTAAAAGGGGGGAAATGATTAAATGAATAATGGTGTAACTCTTCCTTCCCAAGGGGCTTCCATCATTGTGGTGCCAAGTGCCTTTCTCATCTACTGACTTAAAAATAGACCTCATCAGGAAGTGGAAGAAAAATAGAGCTGCAATAGTTTCTTTGCACATTTTATAACCCAAATTGATCATGACTAAGAATTTCTGGCTGGTGATCTAAGTTTCTTGGGGCATTGTTATTCAAATCTAGAGATACTGAGAGCAATGAATAGTCTCTGTACAGTTTTTTGAGCCAAGTCCAACTTTTGGTAAAATTTAATAGGGCATTTTCAAAGTGTGCCCATTGTATCAATCCTTGACTCCTCAGTAGAGCAAGCTTGGGGAAACTATTGTGCTAGGTGTATATTGCAGAATTTTGTTCCCTGTACTCCTTAGAAACAGCTCCTTCCCACAGGGAATTATCTGGCCTAAGTTTTAATCAACTTGTACCTATCCAAAAAAGTTGGCTCCAGTGAACAAGGAGTTAATAAAAATAAAATATGAACTGGCCTACCTTTTGGGGTAGCTTTGGTTGGGTAGACAGTAATCTAGAGTGGAAAATTTGAGAGGGTGGCAAAATCAATCAGAAGTTCCTACTCTACCGCAGGCTGTGTAAGTCTGAGGCTTGAAGAATGGAGCATTCCTGTCTTGTGTCATTTTGCCACCTTCCTAAATTTGGTACTTGGTAGGAATGGGCGAACGCGGTTTGGAAGTTCAGAATTCGGCCCAAACTCAGCCTGTTCCGACGACCGAACCCAAACCTGAACCTGAACTGACCAAACCGAACTCAATTCCAAACGTCGAAATGACCGAACAGTTTGGTCAGTTCGGATCATGTTCGGTTGAGTTCGGGTGGCAAAAACATGTCACTGGAAGGCAAAATGTGACAGGGATGAGGAGTCAGCTAAGGAGCAGACTTCCAGGCACCAGGGGTGGAGTGGCTTGGAGTATCAGCCAGCCTGCCCAATCACCATAGCTTTTCACCTCAGATGACTAGCTTTGCAGTCTGCGACTGGCCACGGACTAGGCTGCACGGAACCAATGGGACTTGCAGTGAGGCGGGTGCAGCAAGAAACAAAACTGATTGCCTCCCCCCTTCCCAACACCTTCTGAGCTAGTCACTGTTCCTGACAGCAGGCGTTTCAGAAGGTTCCCTTTCCCAGCAGTTTTTGTTCCTTCCTATTCCTAATCCATTGCCATCCTCCTCCTATTTCACCCATCCAACCCATTAACCTCCATATTATCATTTATTTAGATTATATAAGATATATTTAGGTGTTATTTTTTGTTTTTACCCCTCCCTGTGTTCCCTGTGTTCAGTCTTCCTTCCTCCCTCCCCCCTCCATTGAATCCTTTCCCTCTCCCTCTCTGTATATATTCTATCCCTGGTTCCCTTCCCCTGTTTTTTGATTCATTTAAAGTATGATTATTAGATTGATTTAGGTTTCATTTCAGTTTTGTACCCCTCTGTGTTGTTTATGATTCCCCTCCATCCCATATATAGATAGATTAGATTAGATTAGATTAGATTAGATTAGATTAGATTAGAGATAGTAGACAGTTCTAGAAGTTAGCTTAGTGATAGAGATATAGCATTTAGTGTTTAGTTTTAGTGTTTGTAGGATTAGGCCTTTGTACTTATTAGATAGATAATCCATTTAGTTGATAGCATTTAGAATAGTTATAGCAGTTATATTTAGTGTAGATATAAATATATATATAATATTAGATAAAAAATTAAATAACAAAATTAATTTATTTTTTTAAAAAATATAAAAACATTATTTTGTAGGGAGAAATGGAGAAGGGAAAGAGAGGCTGGTCTGCTGCCCGTAGGTGAGGCAATGGGGCACATGTCAAAGGCAGAAGGGGCCGTGCCAGGGGAGTGGCAGCAGGCAGTAGCATTAGCCAGAGCGCATCACCACGCCCCAAACTCAGCAGGCCTGCTTTAGGGCCCCAGGCTTCAGCAGCTCAGCGTCACCTCCTGGCAGTGTCCTCCTCCACTGCCACGCAGGGCACTGGAAGACCTGCAGGACTTGAGGCTGCATCTGTTTCTGCTGCTGCTGGTTGTGGAGCAGGTGCTGGTGCTGCTTCCGATGTTCCTACAGGGCCACCAATGTCCCCCACTGTCGAGATAATCCCCAGCAGTCTAGAGCTGGTGGATCTCACCCCGGCTGCTAGAGGCAGGGTCCAATCCCCGGGCAATGGCAGTAGGGAGAAGAGTAGCAGCAGCAGCAGCACTAGACGCTATAGAGGGGGGCACAGGGAGAGTGCCAGCAGCATGGTGGGCACGGGCAGTCTAGCCTAGGGGTCCCAGTACTCCCCTTCATCGGACATCACTGTGTTCGGGGACAGTGAAGAAGAGGCAGACACTAGTGCCACAGAGGAGATGTCTGCAGCTGAGGCGATGGCTGAGCCTCCTCCCAGAGCTGTGTCGCCAGTGCCACCAAGTTCTCCCCCTCCCAGCAGCTTTGGCAGCAGTGCGTCACCCAGGGCAGGGCAGAAGGCAGGAGGAAAAAAAAAATCCTCAGCCTGGGATCATTTTAAGCAGGTGTGGGCAGATGATCCCAGAGAGGTGCAGTGCACTGTGTGCCAAAAGGTGGTAAAGCATGGGCAGGTGCTCAGAAACCTGGGGACAATGGAAATGGCAAGGCACCTCAAGGCATGCCACAGTGCTCTGCTGCTCAGCGGGAAGGCAGGGGAAGTGGATGAAAGCGAGTTTCCGACTAAAGCGGCCAGGCTCCCGGCTCCTTCAGCGGGCAAGCATCCTGCACCAGCACAAACTGCTGCCTCTAGCAGCAGGAGCAGTATTCCCCCTGATAGGGGGGAAGAACAGCAGCAGAAGCCTCCTCAGCAGCGCCGTCAGTCCACCATGGAGGAGCTGGGGAGGGGGAATCTGTCAAGGCCATCGGCAGGACGCCGTGGCACTGGCTTCCAAGAGAAAGTAAAGCGCATGTTGACAGAAATGATTGCCCTGGATGGGCAGCCCTTCTCAGTTGTGGAGGACAAGGGCTTCCAGAGGCTGATTGGGTTCCTGGTCCCCAACTTTAAGCTACCTTCCCGCTCCACCCTGAGTCAGATTGTTGTGCCATAGCTCTACAGGGCTTTGAAGGAGTGGGTGAGGTAGCAGCTAACAGGGGCTGAGGGGTCCACGGTCCACTTCACCACCGACCTGTGGTCCTCCAGGAACGCCCAGCACGCCTACCTGGAAGTGACTTCACACTGGTGGCAGAACATAGAGGCAGCGCTTGGCAGTGGCAGGAGGGGTCCTGAAGCAGGGTATAGGTGGGCCCTTCTTCAGGCACAAGTCATGGACAGCTCCCACACTGCTAAAGGCAGTCCATGATGGGGGCTTCACAAGCATCCCTTGTGCCGCACACACCCTCCATCTTGTGGTGAATGATGCCTGGGGGATGAGCAGATTGGGCCAGGCAACCGTAGCTCCCTGGTCGACCGAGGGAGGAACCTGGCGGGGTTCTTCAATAGGAGCATGAAGGGCAGCAAACTCCTCCAGGAGAAGAAGACTGAGCAAGGGTCCCCAGTGCACCAGCTCATCCAGGATGTCTCCACCAGGTGGAACTCCACCTTCCTGATGCTCGAGTGGCTTCTTGAGCAGAAATCCACCCTGCATCAGGTGGAACTGGAGACAGATATCAAGGCACCTCCATGGTACACCTCCATGATCCTTGCTTGCACAATCTACATCCCGAGACCATTCCTGGCCGTGACAGAGACCGTGAGTGGCTCCACCGCCACCCTCCGTCAGGTGACCCCGCTGGTCCATAGTCTCCAGAGGAGCCTGGACAAGATTCTCGGGGGTGGGATTGTGGCCCTCCAGGCAGGAAGATCGCTGATGAGGTGCTTGACCTGGCACAGAAGCTGAAGGCGGGTCTGAGTGCGCACTTTGATGAGCTCCTGCACCGAGAGGAATATGTCCTGGCAACCATGCTGGACCCCAGGATCAAGGGCAGCATGGCACGTGAGACAGCTGTCTATGGCCTCCGGAAGGGTGTGCTGGTGCAGAAGGTCTGGCAGGCAGAGCGGGCCATGCAGCAGTATGCCCCTGGGGATGGTAGGAGTGGGGGCAGCGACCCCTTCCAGCCATCTGGGTCTATCCCTGCCCCCAGCCCTAGTGGTAGGAGTAGCATCAGCATCAGGATGAGTAGCAGAAGCAGGACCCCTACTAGTGCCAGCAGCTCCTCCTGTGTGCAGGCCACTCTGGGGAGCATGGGATCCAGCACAAAAGGGAAGCAGCATGGCTGAGGGCAGTGGGGCAGGTGCTGCACACCCAGAGCTACCAGAGGGAGTATGATGGCACCTCAGCAGCAGTGGAGACCTACCTGAAGACATGCATTGATCGCAGCAGCGATCCCTTGGCCTACTGAGCCGGCAAGGCCAATGTCTGGCCGGCCCTGTTGAAAGTAGCCAATGGAATCCTGTCCTGCCCACCAACCAGTGTCCCCAGAAAGCGGGTGTTGTCTGTGGCGGGGGACATTTGCTCCCTGCACTACCTGAGACTGGAGGCCAAGTTGGTGGAGCAGTTATTGTTCCTAAAGGTGAACGTTCTGCTGCTGGGATTCCCCGAGCTGCCCCTGGACAAGGAGTGATGGCACACGCCATCCCATGCTAGGGGCAGTTGGGACAGGACTCCTCCTCCTCCTCCTCCTCCTCAATCTGGACTAGGGCTACTGCTCCTATGCTGCTGAGGTGCTATCCTTCCCTCCTAATGCCTGGCACCCGCCCTGCCTCTCTCTCTCTCTCTCTCTCTCTCTCTCTCTCTCTCTCTCTCTCTCATACTAGACGGCCTCGGCCACCTTATCTGATTGACCTCATGATGCAGGGTGGCATTCAGAAACAAACTGTAAGTCTATGACCCAACCTATGCCTGCACGATCTCGGCCCGCGTATGTGACACTAACTGGCATCCCTACATGCTGGCACTTCTGGGTTGCCTTCCCCCCCTTCTTCTGGCGTTAAGCCTCCATGGCAACACCAGAGTCCTCCTGCTGCCTCACCTTCAGTCTGTGGAGCTTTTTGATATGGGCAATGATCCCTGATATGGTCCCCTCTTTCTGCCTCCTGATTCTTTTGCCACAGAACTGAACATCATAAAAAGATAGGAACATAAGAAGTACCATACTGTGTCAGACCAATGGTCTGTCAAGTCCTGCCTGCATTCTGTCTCCACAAGTGGGTGGACTGGGTGGCCAATCTCTCTCTGCAGGGGACTTCTGTTCCTAACATGTCATAGGACAATCCATTCCCTGTTGATCCAGTCCCCGTGCCTTACCTTGCATATGGCGATTCCGTCGCCCATTTCATAAAACCTCCAGACATATGACCTTCTCCGCCGAATGTCTGGGGGTGTCACTGGCGACCTCCACCTAGGGGTCCTCCTTGGCCTGGCACCAGTGCTGGGGTCAGCATCCGATTCCTCTCTGAAATGGGAACACATTAAGAACACCAATGTAATATCATGCATTTATGATGATGCCTCTAGTCCTTCCTCCTTGGGGTGCTAGGGATGGCAATGGGAGATGTGACCCTGGCTGGCACAGGCAAATCCTGCCCTTCTTTGGGTGTGCGGAGGAGTGAGACCCTTGCTGGCACATATAAATCCTGCCCTCCTTGGGGTGCTAGGGGATGCTAGGGATTGCGACTAGAAAGGCCCCGGCTGGCACGTGCAAATCCTGCCCTCCTTGGGGTGCTAGGGGATGCTAGGTATTGCAACTAGAAAGTCCCTGACAGGCACATGCAAATCCTGCCCTCATTTGGGGGGGTGTAGGGAATGGAATGGAAACTGGAGAGTGGAGACCATTGCTAGCCTGGCACATGTCTTGGTGGGGGTGCAGCTCGTGCTCATGCCTGACTGCTGGAAGAGCCACACACACTACAGTACCCCCTCTCTCTGTGGCAGACATCTGTTGCTACCCGGTGATGCCAACTGTTTGTGCCTGACTGATGCCCACCACCCACTTACCCACCTGCACGCCAGTGAGTTCTCTCTAATGGATAGAACCTTTCTTGTCCTCAAAATAAAAAAAAGTTTACAAACCTAGCAGCACCTCCTATGCCCACCGCTTGCTCCTCATCCGAGGAGCCGGCCACCACCACCAACGGTCCGGGGGCTGGGCCAGTGACCACTTACTACTACTCCTCCTCTGGCAGAAGCGGCTTCAGTGCTGGCTTCACTTCAGCGCTTCACTAGGTCTTCTGGGGAACTTCCGGGTTTACCCGGAAGGCCTAGTGAAGCACTGAATTGAAGCCAGCGCTGAAACCGGACCCGTGCCGTGCTGCTGCTGCCACTGCCACCAGCAGCCCAGGTAAAAGGTGGATGGGGGGATTAACCCAGAGTTCTGCCCTGGTCGGGAGGGCTCCTGGAGGAGAGCTGCCTCCCTCCACCTTCAGCAATAGCCCTGGCTGCCGCCGGGCAGCCGGCAGAGTGGCAGTGGCCCGGACTCGCCTGCAGGTCCAGTTTAAAAAAAAAATCCAGGCTGGGTGGGGGGTGTCCCCCCTTCCACCCACGTATCCTGGTAGGGGGAGTGGGAAGGTTTGGGGGGGTTAATTGATTTCAATGGGACACTTCCCCATTGAAATCAATGAAAGAAACTGGTACCGAGAAACCGGTTTTACTGGTAAAACCGATTTTTTTGATACTGGGAAACCAGTAAAACCGATACCTGTTTTTTTTAGTTTGGTCCCATCCCTAGAAAATACGATGCATACTGTTTCCTCTCTCATTTTATCTCTCTTGGCAAAGACATTTTGATCCGAAGAAAAAATTCATAATTAATAGAGGTGCTTTAATTTGGGCATATAGAGGCTCACCTCAGCTCATTTGTTCTTTCCGCTACTTTGGATCTGTTAAATTTAGTTTTTAATCTTGGAAGTTTTCTCCTTTGAACAGCAGTTCTTTTGATATTCCTCTTTCTGAGCATTTTACATGTATGATAGGCATGCCCATTATACCCCCTTTAAAACAGAATGGCCCTATTTATGTGTAATTGCAGTTCCATATTAGAATTTCAGATATATTCAACTGTTTGATCTAATTAAATGTTATCCGCAGAGCTACCATTATAGAAAAAGTCTATGACATAATTATGAAGTTATTTAATTTTTTTAAAAAAATTCTTCTATTTGCTCTTTTTTAATTTCCTCTGCTTTTTGTGAGTTTTGCTTCCCTAATAATATTGCCAGAAATGCTGGACTTTTAATATTGTTACATGCAGTAATAATACACAGGAAAGTAATTTGGAGCAGGGAGATCTAAATCTAAACCATACAAAGAGCACCCAAATACAAATTTTTAAAACTGTTGTCTTTTTTAACAATAAATTATAATGCACAAAGAGAGCACCATATGTTCTTGAATTTGTTATTCAAGATTGGGACGGGTGAACAGAACTGAGGTTGTAAATTTGGTTTAGTTCGGTTCAGTTCAGAAATTCGGTTCGGTTCAGAAGTTCAGTTCAGTCGACTGAACTATTCGAGTTCGGTCCGAACTCCAAACTTCAGAACAAAATTCAGAAATTCAAACCCCATTGAACTAAAAATGGAATATTATCTTTTAGGGATGGGCGAACAGACCCAAGTTCAGAAATTCGGTTCGGTTCAGTTAGGTTCGAAAATCGAGTTCTGTTCGGAAGTTAGGTTCGGTCGACCAAACTGGTCAAGTACAGTCCGAACTCCGAACTCCTGAACCACGTTCACCCATCCCTATTCAAGACGGTTATATGGAAAAGTGAAATCTTCTACAAGAGAAAAAAACAACAACCTACTTCTAAGTTTTTGGGTCCAGCTCAAGGATGTAACTGGGGGATGGGGGACTCTCCACCCATTAGTTCTGTCCTCCAACCCACAAGAGTACACATTCTCCATCCCACACCTCTCTGCTCTCCACATCTTTCTGCATGTTTCCTGTAGGGATGTGCAAACGCGGTTCGGATGTTTGGAGTTCGGCCCAAACTCTGCCAATTTGAACAGCCAAAACGAACAGCCAAAACGAACGCTTGAAGCCCCGAACAGTTTGGCTATGTTCAGATGAGTTCGGGTGGCATTCGGGTGGGAAAAACCTAGCTGGCAGTCCCAGGGACGGTGGGGGCAACTGAGAAGCAGACTTCCTGGACCCAGGGGTGGAAAGAGGCTTGAACTAGCAACAAGCCTGCCCAATCACCACCCCTCTTTTCCTCAGACCACTGGATTGGCAGTCTATGATTGGCCACATGCTAGGCTGCACAGAGTCAATGGGGCTTGTGGTAAAGCGGGCACAGCAAGTAACAAAAGTAATTGCCCCCCCTCTTCCATATCGTTCTGAGCTACCCACTGATCTTGTCAACAGACATTTTCAGATCTCTCCCTCGCCCAGCAGTTTGTGTTCCTCCCAATCCATTGCTATCCTCCTCCTATTTCACCCATTTCCACACATTTACCTCCATAGTTTCATTTATTTAGATTAGATTAGATAGATTTAGGTGTTGTTTTTATTTTTTACCCCTCCCTGTGCTCTTTCTCCCTCCCTCCCATGTATATATTCCATCCTTGATTCCCTTCCGCTGTTTTTGGATTTATTTAGAGTAGGATTAGATTGATTTAGGTGTCATTTCAGTTTTGTAACCCTCCCTATGTTGTTTGCTGTGAGCTGTCTGCCCCCCCCCCCCAATCCCTGTGCATGTGGATGGATGGACAGACAGACAGACAGTTTTTATTTTATTTATTTTTTTATTTTACGAATTTATATCCCGCCCCCTCCTGCAATGCAGCTCGGGGTGGCTAACAACACAATAAAATATTAAAATTCACTTAAAATACAAATATAAAAACATCATCTAAACATATCACATAAAACAGGGCTAGAAAATAAATAAATATATGGGCGGGGGATTATTATTATTATTATTATTATTATTATTAACAAACATTTATATAGCGCCAGCAGTGTACATGGCACTTTACAAAGTAATAAAATAGACACGGTCCCTGCCCCTAGGGCTTACAATCTGAG
>QEPC01009884.1:4388-41628 GCA_003113815.1 Sphenodon punctatus | reverse complement strand
TCTCAACAGCAGCCCGTGGTCCACGGTGTCAAAAGCGGCCGAGAGATCTAGCAGGATGAGAAATGTCGAACATCCTGCGTCCATCTCCCGGCGGAGGTCGTCCACCAAGGCCACCAGTGCCGTCTCGGTGCCATAGCTGGGGCGGAACCCAGATTGAAAAGGGTCAAGGAGCCTTGTAGGAGTTAGCTTGTTATATAGATAGAGATAGTGTGTAGTGATTTAATTTTAATATTTTATGGTGTGTTTGTAGAACTAGGCCTTTGTAGATAATAGATAATATTCCATTTCCTTCCATAGGTTTTAGAATAGGTAATAGCAGTTAGAGTTAGTGTAGTAGATATATATATAATATTCAAATTTTGATTAAATAATTTTTAAAAAATATAAAATCTTTCTCTGTAAAGGAAAAATGGAGAAGGGAAGCAAGAGAGGCCAGTCTGCTGCCCATAAGTCAGGCAATGGGGCACATGGCAGACTTGGCAGGGGCTGTGCCAGTGGAGTGGCAGGCATCAGCTGCAGGCTGAGCACATCACCACACCCCAAACTGCAAAGGCCTGATTTTGGGAGACAGGCTTCAGAGGTTCCCAGCAGTGGCACTAGGGGTGTGGTTTGGTGGCGCCTCCTGCCAGTGTCCTCCACTGCCACGCAGGTCATTGGAAGGCCTGCACTCCAGGAGGCTGCAGCTGTCTCTGCTGCAGCTGCAGGTGCTTTGGGGTCAGATGATCCTCCAGGGCCACCAAAGTCCCCCATTATTGAAGTTATCCCCAGCAGTCCATGGCTGGTGAATCCCACCCCGGCTGTTAGAGGCAGGGCCTGATCCCCGGGCATTGGCAGCAGGGAGAGGAGGAGGAGCAGCAGCAGAAGCAGAAGCTATAGGGGACAAAGGGAGAGTGGCAGCAGCATCATAGGCAGTCCAGCAGCCTCAGTGTTCCAGGACTCCCCTTTGCAGAACCTATCTCAGATTGGAGACAGAGAGGCAGACACTAGTCCTGTGGAGGAGATGTCTCGTGTTGAGGTGATGGCTGTCCCTCCAAGATCTGTGTCACCTCAAGGGATGCCACAGTGCTGTGCTGCTAAGTGGGCAGGCAGGGGCAGTGGATGCCAGCAGGTTACCGACTGCAGCAACCAGTCGGCCGTCTCCATCAGCGGGCAAGTGTCCTGCTCAAACACTTGCCTCTAACAGTAGAAGCAGTATTGCTGCTAGGGGGGAGCAGCAGCAGCAGCAGCAGCTTCAGTGCACCATGGAGGAACTGGGGTGGGGGCAGCTGCCAAGTATTTTGGGAGACAGGCTTCAGAGGCTCCCAGCAGTGGCACTAGGGGTGTGGTTTGGCGGCGCCAAGTCTATTGGCTGCTGCAGGATGTGGAGGGTGGCGTGGCTTTGAACTGAAAGCCATGTGCATGTTGGGGGAAATGATCGCGCTGGATGCACAGCCCTTCTTGGTGGTCAGGAACATGGGGTTTAAGCGCCTCATCGGCTTCTTGGCCCCCCAGTTTAAGCTGCTGTCTCGCACCACCCTGAGTCGGCAAGTGGTGCCAGCCCTGTAATGGACTTTAAAGGAGCGGGTGAGGGAGAAGCTGGCAGGGGCTAGGGGTGCCACCATCCACTTCATGACTGAACTGTGGTTGAGTAGGAACAGACAACACACCTACCTGGCAGTGATGGCACACTGGTGTAAGGACCTGGAGGCATTGTTTGGCAGTGGCAGGAGGGTTCCCAAAGCAGGGTATAGGTGGATCCTGCTTCAGACGGAATCATGGACACCCCCCACACTGTGCAGAACATGGAGGCAGCCTTGACCGCCATGGTGAGGGAGTGGGTCATGCCAGGTGCACACTTCAATAAGGGTTGCATGTTGATGGACAATGTGGCCAACATATTGAGGGCAGTCCACAAGGGGGGGTTCACCAGCATCCCTTGCACTGCACACACCCTTCACCTGGTGGTCAGGGATGCATTGAACTTGGGGGAGAAGGGGATTGAGGCAGGTACCCTTAGTTCCCTGATTGAGTGGGGGAGGAAGCTGGCCAGTTTCTTTAACCAGAGCATGAAGGGCAGCGATCTCCTCCGGGCAAAGCAGGCCGAGCAAGACTCCCCAGTGCACCAGCTGGTGCAGGATGTGTCCACCCGGTGGAATTCGACCTTTCTGATGCTCGAGCGGCTTCTAGAGCAGAAAGCCACCTTGCATCAGGTTCAATTGGTGACAGATGGCAGGGCACCTCCAGGATACAATGGGGTGGAATGGTAGATGATGACTCACATGATCTTTGTGTTCAGACCGTTCCTGGCCATGACAGAGATCATCAGCTCCTCCATGGCCGCCACAGCCAGGTGACCCTTCTGGTCCAGAGTCTCCTCAGGAGGCTGGAGAACAGGGCTCCTCCTCAATCTGGGCTGCTGCTCCTGAGGTGGTGTACCTCCCTCCCAAAGCCTGGCACCTGCCCTGACCCCCCCCTCTCTCTCTCACTTGATGGCCTCAGCCGCCCTATCTGACTGACCTCATGATGGCGGGTGGCATTGGGAAGCTGTAAGTCTGCCAGACAGCCTCTGGCTAGACCATCTTGGCCCACCTATCTGACTGGCTTGTTCTCTCGCGTGCTTCAGTCTTCGCCAGCCTATTTGAGTGCCCTTCCAAGGTCCCAGCCTGCCTTCCCTACTGCCTCTCATGCCACGCTGCCTGTCTGCCTTCCCACTCAGGTTACCAAGATCAAAGCCTTCCTCAGTCTGTCTTCTGATGCTCATGCCATGCTGCCTGCCTGCTCACCCACCAAGGTTGCCAAGATCAAATCCTGCCTCAGCCAGCCATCTGATGCTCTTGCATTGCTGCCTGTCAGCCCTCCCAGGTTGCCAACCTCAAACCCTGCCTTAGCCTGCCTTCCGATTTTCGTGCCACACTGCCTGTCTGCCAGCCTGCTCAGGTTGCCAAGATCAAAGCCTGCCTCAGCCTGCCTTCTGATGCTCATACTACGTTGCCTGTCTGCCCGTCCACCCAGGTTGCCAAGATCAAAGCCTGCCTCAGTCTGCCTTCCGATGCTCATACCACGCTCCCTGTCTGTTCTCCCACCCAGGTTGCCAAGATCAAAGCCTATTTCAGCCTGCCTTCCAATGCTCATGCCCTGCTGCCTGTATGCCTGCCCACCCACCAAGGTTGCAAAAATCAAAGCCTGCCTCAGTCAGCCTTCCGATGCTCATGTCATGCTGCCTGTCTGCCCAGCTGCTCAGGTTGCCAAGATCAAAGCCTGCCTTCTGATGCTCATGCTACGCTGCCTGTCTACCCACCTGCCCAGGTTGTCAAGATCAAAGCCTGCCTCAGCCAGCCTTCCGATGCTCATGCCATGCTGCCTGTCTGCCTGCCCACCCACCAAGGTTGACAAAATCAAAGCCTGCCTCAGCCATCCTTCCGATGCTCATGCCATGCTGCATGTCTGCCCATCTGCCCAGGTTGCCAAGCTTGAACCATGCCTCAGTCTGCCTTCTGCTCATGCCACGCTGCCTGTCTGCCCACCCTGTGGGAAAGCTGAAGCCCTGTCCCGGCCAGCCATCCTCTCATGCCAAGGTGCCTGTCTGCCTACCCTGGCAACCCTGGGTGATGTGCCTCACTGGCCTGGTAATCCTGCTGCTGCTGTCTGCTCGGCCATGGGTGCTCTTTCCTTCCAAATCAAAATGTGCCCACGCAATCCTGCTGCTGCCGTCTGATGCTGTATAGAAGTTCTTCCCTGGCAAATCCTACCATCCTGGCTCTATGCGTGCTGGGAACAGGCAAATCATGCTGCTGTCATCTCTGCTGTTCCACGGGTTCTGTGCCCTGGCAATCCAATGTCTGCTGCTGCTACTGCTGATGCTGCCTCTGCAGTGTCACAGGCTGTGCCCTGGCCATCCAATCTATGCTGCTGATGCCACCTCTGATGTTCCATGGGTACTGTGCCTGGGCAATCCAATGTCAGCTGCTGCTACCAATGCCACCTCTTCTGTGCCACAGGTTCTTAGACCAGGCAATCCAATGTCTGCTGCTGCTGTCAATGCCACCTCTGCTGTCTGTGCCATGGGTTCTGTGCCTGGGAAATCCAATGTCTGTTGCTGATTCCAATGCTTCCTCTGCTGTGCCATGGATTCGGTGCCCTGGCAATCCAGTGTCTGCTTCTGTTGCCTCTGCTGTGCCACGGGTTCTTTTTCTGGGCAATCCAATGTCTGATGATGCTGCCAATGCTGCCTCTGCTGTGCCACAGGTACTGTGCCCCAGCAATCCAATGTCTGCTACTGGGTGGATACGTGATTCACTACCGGGCAAGGCTTGACCTATGTGCAGAAGAGCTTGTTCAGATCTGGCGAGTAGGATGCAAGCCTACAATGTCCAGCCAAGTAGAGGTGCCAGTCACCAAGCCCTGGATGGGCCTCTGCCACTGCTCCTCTGATGCCTGGCAACCTGCAATGCCAAGCCAAGTAGAGGTGCCAGCCACCAAGCCCTGGCTGGGCCTCTGCCGCTGCTCTGCCGATGCCTGGCAGCTTGCAATGCCTGACCAAGGATGGGTGCCAGCCGCAGTTACTCTGCCCTGGCAATCCATTGTCCACTGCTGCTGCCGCTGCTGTACCATGGGTACTGTGGCTCAGCAATGTAATTTCTGCTGCTGCTGAGGCTGCCACTACTGTGCCACGGGTACTGTGTCCCAGAAATTGAATGTCTGCTGCTCCTGCCTCTGATGTTGCTGCCTCTGCTGTGCCATAGGCTCTGTGCCCTGGCAATCCAGTGTCTGCTGCTGCTGCTGGTACTCCACATCAGCCATTTTCTCCTCTCTCTTGTAGATGGCCATAGCTCAGATAAGTGCACCGGTGGGTGGGGTCTGGGCTCATACTAGATGGTCTTGGACAGCCTATCTGACTGACCTCATAATTCCAGGTGGCATTGGGAAGCTGTAAGCCTGCCAGCCAGCCTCTGGCTAGATGAACTCAGCCCACCTATCTGACTAGCTCTCTCTCATGCTGCACAGTCTTTGCCAGTCTATCTGAGTGCCCTGCCAAGCTCCCAGCCTGCCTTCCCTACTGCCTCTCATGCCACACTGCCTGTCTGCCCACCCTGGTTGCCAACCTTGATCCCTGCCTCAGTCTGCCTTCCGCTGCTCATGCCACACTGCCTGTCTGCTGCTGCTGCCTCTGCTGTGCCATGGGTTCTGTTACTGGGCAATCCAGTGTCTGCCGCTGCTCCACCAATGCTTGGTAGCGTGCAATGCCTGGCCAAGTAGGGGTGCCAGGCCAGCCACCAAGCCTCAAGCCTTCCTGGCCTTTGCTGCTGCTGCTGCCTCTGAGTCTCAGATGTTCAGCCATGGTGCCACTGGCAACCCCAGGGGCCAAGTGCTGAGCCTGCCTGCCTGCCCGGGCAACCCGGGGTGCCAAGCCCCAAGACTTCCCAGTCTCTGATGCTGCTGCTGCTGTGTTTTCAATGGCTAGGGATGTTCAGATGTTCAGAGTTTGGACCGAACTCAGTCTGTTTGGACGTCCGAACCGAACTCAAAAATGGCCAAACAGTTAGGTTATGTTCGGGTGAGTTCGGATGAATTTGGGGGTGGGAAAAACTTGACTTCGGGTGGGAAAAACATGACTGGAAGGCGGAGGCAGCCGTGGATCAGACTTCCTGGCACCAGGGGAGGAGACCAGGGGTTGTTTCAGGTCCAAATGATGCCGATACAAAAAAAATCTTTGAATTCGGTATCGGTATTGATAGTGCTGTTTTTGAATGTTCGGCCAACTTTGGCTGAACTGAACTCCGCTGAACTGAACAATCGAACCCGAATGTCTGAACCGCATTCTGTTTGTATATCCCTACCAATAGCCTGCCATGCCCCCATGGGCAACACTTGAGCGCCCCAAGCCTCTGCCGTGGCCGAACTTTCCAAAAGTTCATGGGGGTCCAAACTCTGTGGGACCAAACCCATGAACCCAAACTAAGTTTTCAGACCAACATCCAAACATCCTAACATCCGAACTGTGTTCTGTTTGCACATCCTTAGTTTCCTGTAGCAGGTGCTATGTGTCACAGAAAATGGGCAGGCAGTGTGAGAGACATAAGTAGGCCATTGCCTGGTCTGGGCCAGCTCTGCTCGTGGTGTTCCAGTACATCCCAGAGCAACACCAGCTGAGCGGGTTGCCTGAACCTGGAGCTCCGGGTGGCAGGGGTGGAGCAGTGGTCCTTCTAAAGGGTGGATGGCTGCTGCAGCTCCACTCCCAGTTGCAGGTTACCCCAGCAACCACAACAGAGCTACAGACAGAAGCCTAGAGTGATTGTCAATCCTCCTGCAGCTCCATGGTGCGGGGGAGGAAGGGGGCGCATGGGTGGATGGTGGGGCACAGCAGCAGCTGCCACCTATTTTACCAACAGGCATCATATTTGTGGTGTTCAATGGGTCTCTGGACACACATGAAATTGTGGTCTACTCCTTGACTAGAGGACTAAAACTTTTTTAGCAGAAGAACAACAAATAAATCTTTCCAGAGTAAAATTGTTGGATGAAACATTTGTGCTAAAAGTGGCAAACTTTCCAAAATCTCTTGACTGTTTTCATGAGAGCAACTGCAGAATGCTCAAACAATTCCTCACACAGACCCACAAATAAAAGCAATGAGTTTGGTTTGCTGTTCATGTAGTTATAAAAATATTCCCCAAACACTTTCAGCCAATCCTTAAAGTACTCTATCACCCCAAGCTTCCCTGAAGGGAATGAGACTTGCACTGCCGGAGTGCTTGAAGATAACAACTGAACTTAAATGAAGGCAGCCATGAGAAATTCAGGGAAAGATAGAAGGATTCTGAGGAAAGGGATTTAGTTTATCTGTGGAAAATGCATTTAAAAATGCACATGGGAAAGTAATTATGTTACATTTAGAATAATCTGGAAAAGAGAATGCTATCAAATTATTGTGGCAAAACTACATTAGCATCTTATTTGTCAAAGTATTCTGTCAACAGTTGTTCTATGAAAGAAAACTTCAACTTCATTTTCTGCCTGAACAACCTGACCTACTATGCCTTCTTGGCTCTGAGAAGAAGACTGCCCTTTCAGAACATCTGATATGCACAAACATTCCAACTGGCTTTGAAATAGTAGCAAATTAGAGAATAGGGATGGGCGAACGTGGTTCGGATGTTCGGAGTTCGGACCTAACTTGAATAGTTCAGTTGACCAAACTGAACGTGCAAACCAAACTCAAATTCGAACGTTGGTTTGGATGTGTTCTGTGAGTAAGGAATTGAATTTCCATTGGTTTCAATGGAAAACACATTATCGACTATAACATTTTTGTTTTTTATGCTATGTGACTGAAATTTGGGATGCCTATACCCCCAATAGAAGGCATTATGTGTACCAAATTTCAAAATGATTGGTTAAAGGAATCTGATTTAGAAGCAGTTGAATTATTGTATTTTGCAATATTCTACATATACATTCTTAGCTGTACCTTCTTTGCCTCACATCTAATGTAGATGAAACTTGTCCAGTTTATACCCCTTCCCATATTTAGTAGCTTTGCCAAATTCCAGAATGATTGGACAAAGGGTCTTGGTGGTATAAGCAATTAACATATACATGTATGTCTGACTACGACATCTTTGTATTCCTACCAGTGTACATGAAATTTGGCAGGGTTATATATTACACTTTCATGATCATCTCTGCCAAAATCAGAAAGATTTTATAAAGGGTCCCAATTTTATATGCCTGTACAACATATGTAGAGAAGGGGCCTATGCCTGGGATTCTCTTATGTCACTGTGGTATAAGATCGGTTTGTGATGCGAATTGACCAACAGAAATGTCAACCAAATATCCTCATTCTGTGCTGGAACCATCCCAACATATCTCCCCCACTTGTTTCTGGGAAGTCAGAAACATCTGTTTAGGAAAGAGTCAATAAAAATTATCTTATGTCCTCTGTCTCAGTGCTGCAGGATGTGATTGTGATGATAACTGGTCAGCCTGGATGTGTTTATATAGTCAATTCACACTGCCCCCCACCCATAACCATTTCAATTGCGCCCCTGGGGCAGCATGAATTGATTATATGGGGAGCGCAAATGAACTGGTTATGGGGTGGGGGCAATGTGAATTGACTATATGAGGGTGGGGTGCAAATGAACTGGTTATGGGGTGGGGGCAACATGCATTGATTATGGGGGAACAACTGAACTGGTTATATATATGTTTCTTTTCATGGCATAATGCGCATAATAGACTGGCTGCATTTTGGGTGCCCTGTGTGTTTGATAGCAGTGCCCCCAGGCCCACCAGCGGGACACAAAGAGGGGGGTCCATCTTGACTTCTTGGCGGGGACCCATTCCACCCTAGCTATGCCCCTGGTTCTCAGATGTTGGATTTACTTGGTGACAGTGATTTTATATGATAGCTGAATGTGACTTGTTAATTGGTTTTTGAGCTCTGTGGGTGCAATCTTAATCCTTCTGAATCAATGGGACTTCCCCAGTTGACCTCAATAGCTTCAGAATCACACCATCCATTTCTGTTGTGGATTATTCTGTTATTCCTGTTAGCAATAACTTCATTAAGAAGAGTTAGTGAAATAGCAGCCATGATAATCTCAGAACCATATTTGCAGATTTTCCAAGATAGAATAGATATTGGTTTACATCCTAAATTCCTACCTAAGATAGTATAAGTAAGACAGTTGTGAGAATATGGCCCTTTTTACATGGGCCTCTCCCACCCATGAACACACAGATTTCTGTGTGTTCATGGGTAGGGGAGCCCTGTGTGAAGGATGCGGCGTACGCTCCTGTGGTGAATGGCTGTGTGCACGGGTGCCCACCTAACATGCATCTCCACTCATCCCCCACTCATCCCCATGCCTGGAGCAACCGGGGAAAATGGCGGTTGCTCCATGGGTGCGGATGAGCAGGGGGTGAGTGGGGATGCATGTGCGGCCATGCTCATACCCTGCCCACACACCAGCGTGCTCACAGACTCCCCACCCAGTGGAGCCATGTAAAAATAGCCTGTGAGGAACCACTCGAAGAAGAACAGCTCAAAATTGTTTCTCTTGCTAAAGCCTATCATCACCCCCACTTTTTTCTTTTTGGCACAAGATGCATAAAGCCCCCCTATTTTTGATTTAGCAAATCTGGGGACATCTTTGTCAAGTAGATATGTTTCTTGGATTAGAAATATATCCGCCCCCTGTTCTTCCAAGAAATCTCTCACTCTCCTTCTCTTCTGAGGTGAGTTTAAGCCTCTCACATTTATTGTGACTGTCTTAAAACTAGCCATATTTTAATTTGGGGTTATTTTTGGAATCCAATCTAATACAATTTAAAACCTTCGTATTCTCTGTGTTTAACATAACCTGACTAAGTGTCCCATATTCTAACTGTTTTTCATAATACCCCTCTTCCAGGGAGCAGACCTCCCTATGTATTAGATCTGTACTATTATGGGAATCCACTGCTTCCCCTGTCACGTCCCTTTTAGAGGGTCCCCCTTGGCCCCGAACCAAATCACCCTCCCTCCTCCCCCCCTTACCCAACTTCCCTTCCCTTTTTTCCATCCTCTTACACCTAGATGTGGTAGGGATCCTCCGAGAGTCTGCACCTGGCTCTAAAATGTCCAGGTGTGCCTTTCCCTGGGGACCCCCCGGCTCCGTTCAACATCACAACATAGTATTGTAAATTCAACTTATACCTTTTAGCCAAACTAAGTTCCATAAAATTTCTAGTAATTTCTCCCCAGGGCAAAGAAAGTCCCACATCTATACCTTATTTAGACATTGTCTGCAGGTCCCTGCAGACTCACATTGTGCCAATAATTGCCCTATATTCCTTAAACCCATACTATTTGGAGCTTAAAATTTATACTAACATTCAAGGGAAACCATAACATTTAATTGACCAAACCTTTAAACCAATCAACACCCTCTATCTAAGTGGCTGCATTCTAAAAATTGTTTAGTTACTCTTTTTACATTGTGCTCCTAGTATTGAACTCAAACCTGTTGTACTACCCATTGAGAAAATCCTCAGATCCCTAACCCTATGTTCATCAAAACTCAGAGCTCTATCAGACCTATTATACAGAGAACCCTAAGCGATTACCCTATTTGCCGTTTAGCAGCTTCCTTCATCTGTGCACTAACCCAGTTTACTCCATTACATACACCCTAACTTGAGGCACTTAGCTAGGAACCTTAAGGTTCCTTTAGACAGTCATAGAGCATACTAGTAAAAATTATGGTACCTTACCCCATTCACTGCCATACCCTTAAGCTGCCTGCTTCCTCAGTTTTCTCTTTAGCTGGTCTTTATACTTATGCTCTTGTTTTCCACCTTTAATTGTATTTCCTTTAGTGCTGGCTTTAAACTTGCAGCTTGTGTAAATCGCCCCGGGTTAAAGAAAAGAGACATTGAGCTGCATAACCTTTACAATTTCTTTACAGCTTTCACTAACAGTCTACATTCTCCAATTTCTTCTTTGAATATCCCTAATGCTCTGGGCACTCAAACCTACATCTGAAACCACTTATGGATAGCCATGCAAACTGGCTCTGATCTATATATCCTTTGAGAGTTCATTGCAACACCCCCAAAGTGCCTGCATTTACACTTTCCTCCTATAGTGAAATACCCTGTTATAGGGTCTTTTAGTTTTAGCACTCACATTTTTTTTTTGGGGGGGGGGAGTTCTTCCCTATTAGTATCTAATTAGAGACTTTCTATAATTTCCTTTGGCTAACTACTTCTCCTGTTCTTCTATTATGCACTTTTGATCATTAGCTCTTATTTTTAAACATTAGTGCTGTTACCATATGTTTGCGAGAAGCCTTTAAACCAGAACCTTGCAACATCTATTTTTGCTTCCATAGACATCTTGCAATTCATTTAACTGTTTAAAAGCTCATTTGGCCTGAGGCACTTAAGGAAAAACTCATAACTCTTTCAAACCTTTTTGCATATTGATCTTGAACTTTAAATCCTTTAAACAGAAGTTCTGCAGTGTCCATCTGCTGCCTTTAGGATATTCTTCTTCAGTGGTTGCTCTCATTGCATTGAACAGTTAGTTAAACACCTTCTTTCACACAACATTAGGAAAAGCCTCTGCCTTTAAAACAACTTGTCAATTTTTACCGAGCCCTCAAGCTGTCTCATAATATTTTTTTTGTTTTTATTATTATTATTATTAACAAACATTTATATAGCGCCAGCGTACATGGCACTTTGTTTGTTTGTTTGTTTTCTCAATTTTCTTTATAAGTTACCCTTTTTTTTAGTTAAAGTCTTAGTAGCTCCAACTTAGTTCTGGAGTGATCTGCAGCAACTTCAAAGGCAGTTTTTCACATTGATTCTCTAGCTGAAACAGACACTGGCTGAGCTGCTAGAAAGATCTCAAGATCCTCAGTGTTTTCAAAAAAAATTCTCTTCCCCTTTTCAAAAATCAACATTCTTGCTGGGAACAATAGTCTTGGTCTTAGATTTCTTTCATTCAGTACCCCAAAATATTTACTCCATTTTAGTCTTTTTTTTACAGTTTCTGCAGCATAATCTGGAAAGATTTTTATGGATTGCTGCTGAAAGACCAGCTTCTTCTTGGTTCTGACTGCTCTCAGAACCTCTTCTTTGATGTTAAAATTCATAAATTTAACCAGAATTGGGCGGGGAGGGTCAGTATCTTTTTGTGGAGTGCGCCCAGTTCTATGGGCCCTTTCTATTATGGCAGTGTGGAAGTGCCCCTCCTCTGGGAAGTTTTCCTTCATTATAGAACAAATAATCTCATTTATCCTCTCTGACCCCTCCGCCTCCTTAACTCCATTTATTCTCAAATTCCCTCGACGTGAACAATTTTCCAAGTCTTCACATTTAGCAAGTAGGAAGGTAGTCTCCCCTTTCCATTTATTTAACTGTTCTTGCGTGACCATGAAGTGGTCCTCGAGTTCAGAAATCCTTCCTTCTGCTGCCTCCACCCTCTTTGCCATCCCCTCCATTTTTTTATTACCTGCTTGCACTGCTTCCTTGATCTGCCTCATTTCACTTTTAAGTTCTTCTTTCATTTGTTTGAGGAGCTTTTTTTAAGTACCTGATCCCTTTGCATCTTCCTCCTCAGAACTGTGAACGGCCTGGTCATTTACGGGTTCCCGCGCTGCCGCCGCTATGTTGTTTTCGCCGCTGCGGGGCTCTTCTGGAGGGTTCAACTCTGCAGCCAGGTTTTTTTGGCAAAAACGCTCAAGAGCTGTGATAATTTCTGCCGGGGTTTACACCTACTGGCCATCCTCTGGCAGGAACGGGGAGATTTTTTTGATTTTTTTTAGTGTTTGGCTTTGTTTAGAGCCGGGGAGAGTGGAGCCCAGGCGATTCCTGACTGCTAACAGCAACGCATGCGCAGATCCCCCGAAGAAGAACAGAAGGTTGCTATCTTGTAAACAAGGTTCTTCCAGATGGCTATTAACATTCTGACAACACCCACCCTTCCAGTTCCACATGGAATTTTCTTATATTCCTAGAAAGCATTGGAAGGAACTGTAATTCTGAGGGGGGGAGAGTGCTTTTTATACTAGAGGAGCTCGAGACCATCACGTGGTCTATTATTTGAATATGGTGATCATGCACAACCCAGTTGTGAGAATGGTTGATGCCATCTCGAAGAACTATCTTTACAAGGCAACAACCTTCTGAACACTCATGTGGGGAGAAGTTGTTTGTTTACAAACAGCTTTATCTCTGCTGCTGCTGCTGCTGCTGCTGCTGCTGCACTACTAGCAGGCAGAGGCAGGTGAGGGATGTGACGCCCCTATGATGTGCACCTAGGCTTCCTCCAGCCCAGCCCAGGCATGGGGCTGCCATGGCAAGGCCAAGCAGTGGCTCCTGGAGCCTAGGGGCCCCAACTTTATGCCGGGTTCACTCAATGGATGCTATCCCCTGCTAAGAACATTGGAAGATGCTGTAAAGGCTTGAACATGAGTACTGCAGTGATCTTATGCTGGCCATCTCTATCCTGGGGTGAAAACCATGCCAGTAAGGCTTCTCCTGGAGGCTTTCCTTACAGGAAAAACCTCCAGACTAGGAACAGAGCTTCTCCTTCTGCCATTGAAATTAATGGTAAAGCTCCCATTAAACAGGAGGCTGGATGGCCATCTGTCAGCAATGCTGTATCTCTGGATTTCCTGCATTGAGCAGGGGGTTGAACTAGAGGACCTCTGAGGCTAATTCCAACTCTAAGATTATATTATTCTAACTCCCATTACCCCTAGCAAGTTGGACAAGCCCACTGTACTAATCTGGTGTTGGGGTCAATTAAGCAATATATATATATATATTTTTAAAAAAACACAACCCGGGGGGGGGGGGGGGGGTTAACTTGAAAAGGACAATAGCTGTCTAGAAAGAAATTCACACTGTATCAAGATTTTGTGGGGGGAGGACAGGAATAGGAATAAAACAAAAGGCAGCAGGAATCAGTAATATCCCACGATGGCCACAATGTTAACACTACCAACTACGCAGGAATAGCAGCTGAATTTTCAACGGGGGTGTCAACTGTTTACTAAGCAATTAGTGATTCTATCTAATTATCTTTGTATTCCACTCAGATGGCTCCATGAAGTCTGAAATCTGCCTTGAGATAGCAACCTTACTGGAAAAGGGTCAACTTAATGTAAATGTTGACTCTTACTGACAAAAGGGTAACTTAGCAAGTAAATGGAGGGGTCATTAGCACACTTTGTATTCCTCAGATATGTCTCCATGAAGTCTCCTGATTAGGGCTGGAGCAGAAGCTCCTTTTCCCACTCAGCTATTTCATTCCACCATTTCAGAATTGCCCACGACTTTCCACAGCTTTCCCACCAGCATTCCCCTAATTCCACCAGCATTCCGCTAATTCGGAAACTGTTGGAACAATCTCAGAAACTGTCGGAACAAACATTGTTCTGCTATTTCGCAGTGCTGGTGGAAATTGAGGAAGTTTGAAACTGTCAGAACAAACGTTCCACTATTTTCGCAGCCAGTGGAAGTAGAAGAATGAAAGTAGCAGAAAGAACGTCTCTATCACACCATGCCACTCATTGCAGAAGAACTTTTTCCAATGTAAAAAGCTACCACAGCGACTTGCCATTTCAGCCCTACTCTTGATCTGCCTTTAGATAATCACCTTACTGCAAACAGGTTTTAATGTTAACCCTTACTGACCAAAAGGGTCACTTAGCAAGTAAATGGAGAGGACCAAATGACTCCATATAACTGATTGGTACATATTTTTCAAAGCTAACTCTGCAAGCAGCTATGATGAAAAAAACATTGTTAAAGGTTCACACCAGTAAGGTTATAACTTTAAAAAATATATAGAACTCAATTTATGTTTGTAAAGTGGTTCTTTAGCTTGGGGTATAATAGACAACACCCCCCCAAGCGTTTGTAGTGGTATCTTTGTATACACAAAAATGTCATTAATGAAAACAGATACAATGCTATATTTCTTTCTCTTTCCACTTGTTTTGAGAAAAGAAGAAAAGAACAGGTTCTGGTTTAAGTATTTAAGGAAATAATAAACATTTTAAACAGCATTTGGGGGGGTGTCTATATTACCCCCAGCACCCTAGTCGCATAGTACTTTCAGTTTTCCATGCACTTCAATTGGGGTCAAACTGACCTCCAGCAGCATCAGAATAAAAACCTTAATTTAAAAAAATTACAAGGGGGGAGGGGGCAAGAAATACCACAGGGTAATTGAGCCCATTATGATTGACAGTCATGGATATGGCATGGTAGAAGTTTTCTGAAAAAGTTTTATTAACTCTTTTGTACCCCTCTCAGGTCAGTTAGACCTGAGAGGGTCTGGCCACATATTGGCCTATTTTATCAAGTGCAGGATGAGATGCAATAACTCATCTTAAGTCAGTAATAATCAGATAGTCAAAATGTTTTTCTATGCACCTTTCTTACTAAAAACATAGTTTTGAGCCAATCACCATTTTCTGTAGGAACATGTCAGTTTTTCAATCTTTAAATATTTTTCTATTGAAAATTTTAAAAACTGGAAAATTGTGAAACAAACTGATCTTTTTAAAATCTCAGATATGATGTGCTGGTAAATGTGTGGTGCATCATGGGAGATGTAGTTGATCAGAATGACTCATTCCATGATATATTGCATGCACATGCACACTGTACATTTAAAAATAATTAATTTCATTACAAAGATTTGGGCCATTCTTAAGTCTAGTGCACTGAAGTGAGACACAATTAAAGGCCCCAATCCATTGTCCCTGTGGCTGGTGTTGTGCAACACATGTGCAGCATAGTGTTGTGAGCCAGCATCAGTGGCTTGGCTTGGAGAGTGGTGAGGCTCAGCTTGGAGGCAGTGGGGAAGAGGGCTGAGAGCTGTGTTCCTAGCCTAAGTCTACTGCCTCCCACAAAGTCTGCTGTGTCTGCAGCCCCAAGGGCTGCGGGTGTGGTAGCGACTAGGGATGTGTGAACAGAATGGGGTTCGGATGTTTGGCCGTTCGGTTCAAAACTCGAGTGCAGGTTTGGTTGTTCAGTTCGGTTGAGTTCAATCACCCCTGAACATGCAGCAGAGTTCGGATCCTCCACAAGTCTTGGGGTGCTCCAGGAACCTACAGGGGTTCCCATGATGGCATGGCAGGCCATCAGAGACCCAGCAGCAGCTGAGATGAGGAAGGCTTGGCACTTGGCACCCCAGGTTGCTCGGGCATTGCAGGCTGGCAGGCCTCCAGTTTCACTCACTCTATGCTGCTGGGTTCTCCATTTCTAGTCGCCAGCATGGCAGGCGGTGGCTGGCTGCCCACATGAATCACTACCGGGCAAGGCTACATGACCAATTTACAGAAGAGTTGGTTGAGATCTGGTGAGTAGAATACCAGCCTGCAATGCCTGGCCCCGTATGGGTGCCATGCCAGCCACCAAGCCCTGGATGGGCCTCTTCCCTGCCTGGAACGTAGGCCTCAGAACCCTGAGGGTAGGACCTGGGACTGGAGTGGCTGGCTGTGATGCAGTGGAATGACAGCTCACTGTGAGCAAAATGACAGCCACAGAACCCTGAGTGTGGATCCTGGGACTAGAGTGGCAGCTTCTGGATGCAGTGGAATGACAACCCTCCCTGCCTGTAACATAGGCCCTAGAACCATGAGGGTGGAACCTAGGGCTGGAGTGGCTGGCTGTTTCTTGATGTGGTGGAATGACAGCTCTGCACGAGCAGAATGATGGCCCCAGAACCCTGTGGATGGGTCCTGGGGCTGGAGTGGCAGCTTCTGGATGAATTAGAATGACAGCTTCCATGTGGAGGGTCCTTATTCGATTACATCATGGCCCAGGGACAGCCGGCTCTGCTCCTGTTGGACACAACAGCTATTTGAACTTAGAGGTATTGAGCATCATCACTGAGAAAGGTGAAGAAATAGCCAAGAGGAGCTTGCTTGCAGGCTGGCTGGCATGGGTGGAGCAGCAGCAGAGGCCCAGCCAGGGTTTGGTGGCTGGCAGCACCCCCACTCGACCGGGCATTGCAGGCTTGGCTTGTACTCAACAGAACTTAAGAAACTCTAATGCCAATTGGTCAGGCCTTGCTCAGTGGTGAATCACATGGACAACCAGTAGCAGACATTGGATTGCCCGGTCTTAGAACCTGTGGCACAGTAGAGGCGGCATTGGCATCAGCAGCAGACATTGGATTGTCCAGTAGCAGAACCCGTGGCACAGCAGAGGTGGCATTGACAGCAGCAGCAGACATTGTATTGCCAGGGCACAGTACCCGTGGCACAGCATACAGCAGCAGCAGGATTTGCCTGTGTGCAGCACCCATGGATGGTGGGAGCCAGGATGGTAGGATGTGCCAGGAAAATGCTTCCATATAGTAGCAGATGGCAGTAGCAGGATTGCTTAGGCACATTTGGATTAGCCAGGGCAGAGCACCCATGGACCAGCAGACAGCAGCAGCGGGATTACCAGGCCAGTGGGGCACATCACCCAGGGTTGCCAGGGCAGGCAGACAGTCACCTTGGCATGAGAGGCAGGCAAGCTGGGGCAGGGTTCGAGCTTTGCCCACAGGACAGGAAGACACGTAGAGTGGCATGTGCAGAAGGCAGGCAGACTGAGGCAGGCTTTGAGCTTTGCCCACAGGGCAGGCAGACATATGCAGAAGGGAGGCAGACTGAGGCAGGCAGACTAAGCTTTGAGATTTGCAACCTGTCAGGGCACTCAGATAGGCTGGAAAAGACTGTGAAATGTCATTTTTGCTATTAGGGGTGGGAATACCGGTTCTCCTGAGATCCGATATTGCCAGTATTTGGGTGTATTGGCTTAATCCGATAAATTCAATATTTACCTGTACCAGCATACTGGATTTTTAACATTGGCCATGGTACCGGATATTTTACATTGCGGCCATTGAAGTCAATAGCCGCAATGTAAAAAAACCGGTACCGCAGCCAATGTTAAAAATCCAGTATGCTGATACTGGTAAATCCGGTACCTGGGAGATCCGATACCGGTACATCCGATATCCAGTATTGTCCCCAGTGTGCCACCCCTATTTGCTCTTGTCGCTATCGATACCGATACCAATTTCAAAGATTTTATTTTTATTATCGGTATCAATATCGTTTGGTCCCATGATCGCGCCGGAAGCCGGAAATGGTATTTCAATTGCATGTGTTCTCATGGTCTCTGGCTTGTGTGAAAAGTATTGTGATTGTTACCTTGTGTGTGTGTGTGTTGTGGCTGTGTGGTTTGGTTTGGTTGAGGATCGTTTGGTTGGTTGAGTTGGTTTGATTGGTTGATTGGTTGGGTTGAGAAGATGGAGGATAAAAAAAAATAATTATGAGAAAGGTGGAGGAGGAAGAGGCCCAGCCTGGACCATCTGAGGTGGTGGAGGTCAGCTCCTCACCAGAGCAGGAAGAGGGCACAGGAGGTGCCACTGCTGCCAGGTTTGTAAAATTTATTTTTGTTTATTATTCCATATAACTTTGAGGACAAGAAGAATAATATCCTTTAGAGCGAAGTCACTGGTGTGCGGGTGGGTGGATGCTGGGCACTCAGGCACAAAGAATGGGCATCAGTGGGTGGCAGTGGATGGGCAGGATTTGCAGATGTCTTATTTCTGGGTCTGACACAGAGAGAGAGGGTGGGGTGGGCTCTTCCAGCAGTCAGGCATGAGCCAAAGCACCCACCCAGACATGTGTCAGACTGGGTCTCTAATTGCCATCCCTAGCACCCCAAGAAGGGCAGGATTTGAACATGTCTTATTTATGGGTCTGCCACAGAGAGAGAGAGGGGGGGCCATTGAAGTAGCAGAAGCAGTGGTGGCAGTGGCAGCGGCGGCGGTGGCAGCAGCAGCAGCAGCAGCCAGAGTCTCAACTTGAAGACACTGCAGCGCCACTGGTATTGCTCTTGGAAGGACTAGAGGCATCACCATAAATGCATGATATTATTTATGTGTTGTTTATGTGTTCCTGTTTCAGAGAAGGTGATGATGGTACCAGGCCCAGAACCACATCACGGCGGCGGTCGCAGTCACAGGAGTCAATCGAAACCAGGTTGATGAGGTCCATGGTCTGGCGGTACTTCTATATCCCCAAGGGTGGATTTGCAGAATGCAAGGTAAGGCATGGGGGCTGAAACAACAGGGAATGGATTGCCCTATGACCTGTTAGTTTGTCCCCCACAGGGAGAGAGATTGGCCAACCACCCACTTGTGGAGACAGAATGCAGGCAGGGCTTGACAGACCATTGGTCAGGCACACTATGGCACTTCTTATGTGCCTATCTTTTTATGTTCTTTAGATCTGCAACAAAAAAATAATGCGGGGGTCACAGGGGACCACATTGGGGCTCAACGCCCACGTGGAGAATGTCCACCAATTTGAGGTGTCACACAGTTCTTCTTGGGCTGGAAGGCACAGCGGCAGCAGGGACTCCAGGGAGGAACAGCCCACTAAGGAAGGGGGGAAGGCCAGGCAGAACCGCTGTCACCACAACCCTTCCCCCTCCAGCTATGCTGAGGAGTCTCCAACCCCCCAGGAGGAGACCCAAAAGGCACAGATGGAGAGACCCACAAACAAATATATTGATGGGCTAAGGGTCCAAGCCCGCACCATGGAGGACCAGCTGGTGGAACAGTTCGAGGAGCTCCAAGTGAGGGAGTGCAAGGTGGCGGCGTACACAGAGTACCTCCACACTGAGAAGGAAGCCTTTGAATTGTACCGCCAGTCGGTCGCCAAATGGTAGACATCCTGGACATTGCCCGGCAACATGGGTACGAGGTGGAGGAGGACGTGCTTCCCACCCCTTGGTCCCATGCACCCCTTTCTCCTTTCCCCCATCTAATTTATTTTCCTTTGTTTGTATATTAAAGTTTGTTTTCAAAAGTTGTAATGTTTTTTAAAAAGTTTTTATAAAAGTTATATTTGTTACCAGCTTTGTTTTAACTGACCAATCTTTTATCCCTCTGTGCTGCTTCTGGCAGGTGGCAGAATCTGTCAGTGGGGACTGGAGAAAGTTTTCCACGCATGATACAGCTCACATGGACCAGAACCACTCATGCAAGCTCTGTCCCCATGAGGAAAGGGGAAATTGCCCATCAGGAGAGTATTGTGGCCCTATAGGTCTCAAAGAGATGGGACCCCTATCATCATTGGGCACAGAGCTGAAGGATGAGGCCAGGCCGGGCTCTGCCCACCACAGAGTCACTCACCAAACACTCCCACTCAAAGGCAAGGCAAGGGAACTTGCAGTGAGGGAAGGTGCAGGGGCACAGGGAATGAGGCACAGGTTCTGGGGGTGGGGGGAAGACTCCACACACTCTGGGATGGGGCAGGAATCCGAGACAAGGGGAAGGGAATGGGCTTGCACACAGACACTCATTCTCACACACACACGCAAAACAGTCTCCAACTACAGCACAGGGAAAAGGTCAGGGAACAAGAATACCATGCACCACCCCTATGTATACACAAGCACCACCCCACACACCGCATGCACAACAATTCACAATACTTAGCTTTGGGGCCAGCTTCTCACTCTGATTACCAACAGCAGGGAACTCCCTGCACCAGCTTATGATGGGAAAGACACACCTCCTGGCATGTCCTGAGGCACGCGGAACACCACAGTGGCTGCGGATCTGGTCCCATCCCCTTCACTATCACATGGGGTAGCACTGCGGTATGTGTAGCAGGGCTGGTCGGCCTAGCAACAGGACGTGGCGGGGAGGCCTCCCCCACCATGCTGGGTCCCAGAACGGGGACATGGGTCAGCAGGTGAGCCCCTTGGCTCGATCCACGGGTCCCCATGCCTCACCTCTGACAGTACCCCCCTGATGAGCCCCCAGACAAGGGACCAGGAGGGTCCGGACCAGCTCAGATGGCTGAGGTGAAAGAGCCGAACCAGATGGGGTGCTGAGACAAACGAGGCAGGTTCCCAGGAGCGATCCTCCAGACCATAGCCCAGCCAATCCACTAGGTAGTACAAGTGACCGCGATGAATCTTGGAGTCCGGGATGGCCTGTACTTTGTAGGAGGACTCCTGTGTGAGGGAGGCAATGGCGTCAATGGAAGGCGTCGGAGGCGGGAAGCCAACAAAAGGTTTGAGGAGGGATACATGGAACATCGGGTGAGTCTTGAGCTGTGGTGGGAGACGTAAAGTATAGGCCACGCCATTAACCTTCCAGACCATGGGGAAGGGTCCGATATACTGCTCATCTAATTAGTGAGATGGGCGGGCGGAGAGGTAATGCCAATGGTCCAGCCACATGAAGTCCCTGGGGTTGAAGGATGGTGCAGGGTGATGCCTCTTGTACACGTACTGTTTGTCCATCTGCCGAGCTTGGGTCAGGGTGCGCTTGGCGAGTGCCTGGGTGTCATGAATTTGCTGGGCAAGGGCTCCAGCCGCCGGGACATGGACGGGGAGACATGTACTGTGCCTGGGGGTGGGGGTGAAACCCATAGGTGATAAAGAATGGGGAAGTGCCCAGGGAGATATTTGGAGCATTGTTACACGCAAACTCCGCCATGAGGAGCCAAGCATACCAATCATCTTGCAGGTAGTTTGCATAGCTACACAGGTACTGTTCTATGGTTGGATTCACTCGCTCTACCTGCCCATTGGTTTGTGGGTGGTAAGTTGTGGAGGGTTTTAGCGTCACATGGAAGGCCTTGCACAGGGCTCTCCAAAAATGGGGAGGAAAATGGGAGCCCCGGTCACTGATGTTCTCCGCAGGCCACCCGTGCAGGTGAACGATGTGTTGGAGGAACAAGCAAGCGGTGCGTTGGGCAGTTGGGAGACCCTTGCTGGCCACGAAATTATCTAGTTTCATGAAATGATGAACAAACACAAAAATGGTTGTATAGCCCCTAGAAGGAGGCAACTGCACTATAAAATCTATCCTCACATGTTGTCAGGGCCCTTGAAGTGTGGGGAGAATCTGGAGCAAGCCTATCGGGGCCACAGGGTTTCTCTTGGTACGTGCGCAGGTCAGACAGTGTTGCACGTACTGGTGTATGTCTTGGATTAACTGTGGCCACCGAAAGGTCCACTGAATTACGGTACAGGTTCAAGTAGATCCCAAGTGCCCTGCCAGTGGGGCATCATGATGGAACCACATGATGTGTTTCGACAAGAGGGGGGTACCACTATGCAATCTTCTTTTCAAAGCAGCCCTCCTTCCATTACACAGGAGGGGTAGTCCATCGAGGCGAGTTCTGAAGAGTTAGATTGTTGTAAGTCCTGTTGGAATAGATATGTGCCTGCAAAGATGCGTGCATCTAGAATCGGGCATGGGACTGCGGGAGTTTATCTCGGCCTTCATGGTAGCGTGACAAGGCTTCGGCAAGAAGGTTCATTTTTCCTGGATGATACCGGATCACGAAGGAGAAGCGAGTGAAGAATAATGCCCAGTGAGTATGCCGAGCATTTGCGATCTGTGCACCTTGAAGGTAAGTAAGATTTTTGTGATATGTAGTAAATGTCATGGGATATTGTGCCCCTTCCAAGTAGTGGTGCCAGGATTCGAAAGCAGCCTTTATAGCCAGCAGCTCTCGGTCAAAAATGGCGTAGTTTCGCTCAGCTGTGGTGAGCTGGCGGGAGTAGTATGCACAGGGGTGTAAAGTGTCCTTGTCGGTAGCTGGCTGTAATAACATGGCTCCTATGGCTTGGCTAGAAGTGTTGGCTTCAACAAAAAAGTGCTTACCGAAGTCAGGATTCCACAGAATGGGAGCAGTTTGAAAAGTGTCTTTAAGGTACAGGAAGCTGTGTTGTTGCTGGGGTCTCCAAATATACTCCTTTTTTTCTTTAATAGGGTTGTGAGAGGTTTAGTGACCTCTGCGTAGTTGGGAATGTACTGGCGGTAGTATTTTGTAATTCCTAAGAACCGTTGAAGCGGCTTCACTGCCTGAGGAATTGCCAACTGCTGGATGGCTTGCACCTTGTGGTTATCCATCGTGACCCCTTCAGGGCTCACCATGAACCCAAGGAATTCCACCGTCGTGAGGTGAAAGGTGCACTTTTCCCATTTGCAGTACAGCTTATGCTGCTGTAGCCGCTGCAGAACTTGGCGGACATGGTGGATATGTTGGGGTAAGAGGCAGAGTAAATCAAAATGTTGCCATGGTAGTGTCATGTATTTCCAGTTATAAGCCTATATATTTTGGCTATCTGTGTTCCAAATGTATTAACTTTCAGTTTTTTATATGTTAACTTTCTATTTTAATGTATTGAAATTGTTTCACAGCATCCTAAAATCAACTTCTGTGATTATAATGGCTCTAACTGAAATCCACAGCCACATTCCAATAGAAGTTTTTCTAAAGCTTCCCAAAGGAACTTTTCACTATTGCCAAGGAAACCACCAAATGGATGAGCCATAAAAAGGCATATCTCTAACTCCCTCTGGTCTAGCTAAGCCATAAAATGAGGCCCCTCTGGTTAGCTTAGGTTTTCTCAAGACAAAAAGTCTGGAATGTTATCTCTAGGTGTCTGGAGTTTATCACACCCTTCCAAATGAAGGATGATACCAGCTTCAGATCATCTCAAACAAAGGAAAGATTTAAGTTAGTTTATTTTAGCTAACAAATCTGTTTAATTAATGGTTGAGATAAATATTGAAATAGCTAACAGATCTGGTTATATTCTCTCTGTAATCTGACAATTATATCTGATAAAAATATAAAGCTTCTATTCATTTTAAAGCTGTACTGCAAACTGGATAAACTTTGAGAGAAAGTCAAAACTCTGATTGGTTTCTTTAAGAGAGCCAATTAGAATTCAGTGTATCTCCTTACTGACTGACTTGTATCTGATGTCAGCGTGACAGTCTAAGAAACTGAACCTCCCATTTTAAGGAAGCTTTAAAATGGGAGACACAGAGAATTGATCCTCAGATTGAGATCCTGAATACCATTGGATTTCCTTCTCATTTAACATCTTTATGGCAGACAAGGGATGGATCTGGATTGTATGTATAAACTCTTGATATCTTTGAGCCAACGAATAGTGCATATGTTAAGCTTTTACAAGATTTTTCTTAAGATAGAAATGTTTTAAGATCATGTAACTTTGATTGGCTATTATACCATTCTGTGTAAGCTACTGACATTTTCTATTTATATTTAAGTAAACTTTGCATATATTTTTATATACCAAAAGTCTCATGTTCCCTTATTTATAAATGTATTGTCATTTTTACAATACTTTCTTTGCTAGTCGGACCTCAAAGTAAGTGTAAAACTCAATTTATATATTTCGGAGAAAAAGGCCCAATCCAGTATGACTAGTTCAGCTGGGAAACGTAGCCTTTTTCTCTTTTTATAAAAAGAGTGACGAAATGTGACAGTAGGCTATGAAAAACAAGTTGAGGACATCGCAAAATGCATCATTGATAAAATGTTGGAACGTTGCCGGAGCATTGGCTAGGCCGAACATCTTTACCAGTTATTTGAAGTATCTGTAGCGGGTGCTGAAGGCCGTCATCCATTCATCACCTTCCTGCACCCGCACCAAATTGTATGCTCCGCGAAGGTCCAATTTGGTGAATACACGAGCCTCCTGAAGCCAGTTCATCAGTTTCGGTATAAGGGGAGAGGGTAACAATTCTTTATTGTTACAGTGTTCAATCCCCGGTAGTCGATACAGGGGCGGAGACCCCCATCCTTCTTGCCTACAAAAAGTTGGGTGCTCTGGCGGGAGATGAGGAAGGGCGGATGAACCCGTTTTGTAGACTCTTCTCCAGGTGTGAAGAGCCTCAAATTCTGGTGTAGACAAGGTATAAATCCTCCCGAAGGGGGGCTCCGTGTTCAGTAGTAGATCAATGGGGCACTCAAAAACTCAATACACGGGTAGTTCTGCAGCTTGTGTAGGACTAAAAACATCCACAAAGTTCTCATACTCAGAGGGTGACTCCAGAGGGACTGAGGTCATGCTGCTACAGATGGTGTGGTTTCCCAGGGGTTCTGGGACTAGACAGTTCTGGGTACAGTAAGGCGAGCTGAAACAAAGGCCTTGGGAGGCCCAGGTGATGTGGGGGTCATAGCGCCGAAGCCAAGGAATTCCCAGGACCACGGGGAACACAGGGGTACTAACAATGTCGAATGATGCAAATTCCTGATGGGCCCCTATAGCACACAGTAACAGTGGTGTCTGTGCAGTAATTGGACCAGATATGAGGGTAGAGCCATCTATCAAGGGTACCAGTTTGGGACGTGCCTTCTACTCGAAGGGAAGGGCACAGGCCTGGGCTAAACCTTTGTCCATGAAGTTTCCCGATGCACTGGAGTCAATGAGTGCCCAAATCACACGGGAACGTCGGGGGGCAATGGTAACCATGAGGAGTATTTGCAAGTGGGGCTCGCGGGTCTTCTGCCATGGAGGGTGCGGTCCTATGGTCGGGATGACCCCGGCACATCTCGGCCCTGGGTGTTTCCCTGGTCTCACCATTGCAGAGGCAAGGATGGACACTCTTCTATAAAATGGCCCAGCCCCTCACACTAGAAACATGCCTTAATCTTTCATCGATGTTCCTTCTCTTCCAATGGCACTGGTCCCCGTGACGCTCCTATTTGCATTGGCTCGGGATCTGCAGCGTTCTCGGGAGGTGGAGATGAGGCTGGAAACACCCTAGGGAGACAGCCATGGGAGTACTGTCGCTGTTCCTGCTGGCGTTCAGTCAGGCAATCTTGGATTTGGAGAGCCAATGAGATAAGCCCCTCCCAGGTCTCAGGGAGAGCAGTATAGGCCAACTGATCTTTGAGCTTGTTGCTGAGTCCCTTGCAGAACAACACTGTCAGGACTTCATTAGGCCACTGCAAGTCTAGGGCTAGTTTGTGAAAGCGAATGACATAATCGAGAAGACTACCCTTTCCCTGCCTCAGGGACATGATAGCAGTCTCTGCATCTCGGCGATGATGGGGGTGATCAAAGAGAAAAGTGAACTCTCACACAAAGTTTCCATAGTTAGATAACTAGGGGCTTTTTCCTTTCAATAAAGTGGTGGCCCAATCCAAGGCCACCCCCTCCCCCAGATTCTCAATAATATAGGCTACCTTTAAGGTGTTGGAGGAGTACGTAGTGGGCTGCATAGTAAAGGTAAGCTCGCACAGGGTGAGGAATCCTTGGAACGAGTGCCTGTCCCCAAAAAACTTCTCCACCTGGGGTCTTTTAGGGTCCCCCCCGGGTGCTCACTGGGGCTTTGGCCCCCGGGACCACCACAGGGGCAGCAACAGGGGCCCCAGCCGCTGAAAGAAGCATGCCCCTGGCTGCTAGCTGCCCAACTGTTGTGGCCAGCTCTAACTGTTTTTCCTGCAGGTCCTTTACCTCTAGTGCAATGGCCTGCACAGCACGTAACAATTCCCCTATTTGGTGCGCTAAATCCAAGACCCTACTCCCTTGTCGGGGAAAGGGGGAAAGGGATGTATATGCCAGTAATTCTGCCTGTGGGCACTGGGGAAAGGGTTCCACACACGATCCCACTCACATGGACCAGAACCACTCACGCAAGCTCTGTCCACATGGGGAAAGGGGAAATTGCTCATCAGGATAGTATTGTGGGCCAATATGTTTCAAAGAGACAGGGTCCCTATCATAATTGTGCACAGAGTTGAAGGATGAGGCCAGGCCAGGCTCTGCCCACCACAGGGTCACTTATCAAACACTCCCACTTGAGGGCAAGGGAAGGAAACTTGCAGTGGGGGAAGGTGCAGGGGCACAGGGAACAGGGCACAGGTTCTGGGGGAGAAGGAAGACTTCATACAGTCTGGAATGGAGCAGGGATCCAAGACAGGGGGAAGGGAATGGGCTTGCACACAGACACTTGTTCTCCCACTCACACGCGAAACAGTCTCCAACTACAGCACAGGGAAAAGGTCAGGGAACAAGAATACCACGCACCACTCCTATGTATACACAAGCACCACCCCACGTCCACACATTGCACGCACAACAATTCACAACACTTAACTTTGGGGCCTGCTTCTCACTCTGATTACTGGCAGCAGGGAACTCCCTGCACTGGCTTATGATGGGAAAGACACGCCCCCCCCGGTGTGCCCGGAGACATGCAGAGCGCCGCAGTGGCTGAGAATCTGGTCCCGCCCCCTGCACTGTCATATGGGGTGGCACCACGATACGTGCATCTGGGCCAGTCTCCCTAGCAACAGGACATGGCGGGGATGCCTCCCGCACCGTGCTGTGTCCCGGAACAGGGGCAGGGGGTAACAGGTGAGCCCCATCGGCTCGATCTGTGAGTCCCCATGCTGCACCCCTGATAGAATATCATTGTATATATACAGCTTGTCAGATCCCTACCTGACAGTAGCAGTACATGTAGCGTATCAGCAGGGCCCCGATTCTTCCGCGGAATTTTTTAAAAAATTCCGCGGGAGTCAGGGGCCAATTCTGCGCCTCGGCGCGATTTACCATGCGGGGGGGGGGGGCTTGGTTTGCCTCCTCCTCCCCCCGCACTGGTAAACCCTCAGGGCCTCCCCTCCCCAGCTGCCGGGGCTTGCCCTCCCCAGCTGCTGGGGCGTGCTTGACTCCCACCCCCCACCCCCCAAAAAAAACCCAAAAGGATTTGTCTTACCAGGGATGGCAGCAGCAGCTGCTCCGTCCAGCGCGCTCTTTTCCTGCTCGTACTTCCTGGCCCCTCCCGACGGGGCCTCTCAGGGCGACGCAGCCGGATGACGTCATCTGGCTGCGTCGCCCTGAGAGCCCCGTCGGGAGGGGCCAGGAAGTACGAGCAGGAAAAGAGCGCGCTGGACGGAGCAGCTGCTGCTGCCATCCCTGGTAAGCAAATTAAAGGGCCCTGGCAAGTGGGGAGGCTGGGGAGGGGAAGCCCCGAGGGTTTGTTCATTCCCCTTCCCCCGTAGAATCTCCTGCCCCGCGTCCCCGCAGCGCAGGCTGGAAATTCTGCGCTGGGGTAAGCGGGGCAGGAGATTCCGCAGGGGGAGGGGAATTCCGCGGGAAATCTGCGATTCGCAGACCCGCGTTTCCCTTGGGGCCCTGCGTATCAGCCCCAAGATGTGCCAGCAGGGTCTCAACTTGCAGACAGCCTCCCAGGAGGGGCAGGGCTTGTGTTTGTTTGGGTGTGCCAATGAGAGAGAGGCTGTGGCAGTCTGGCAGAGGCATAAGCGGGCATCAGCAGGTGCACTGCCTGCTCTCACAGAGAGATAGCCGCATGGGGGGAAGTCTTGGGAAGTCAAGTTGTTATATATAATACTTGGTTGCATTTGTCAGTTGGTTCCTTTGAAGCCTTTGAGTGGAGAGGTGTTTTCAGCTCTTAGAAAGATCACTCCGTGGGGGTTGGGACAGACTTACAGACAGCAATCCAGGTAGAACAGCCAGCCAGGGATATCATATTTCCTGTGAGGGGGAGAGAAAGAGAGAGAGTCTCTTTGGCAGCGGGAAGCAGGTGGTGGGTGGGCAGAGAGGCGATTTCAGCTGCCACAGCAGGAATGAGTGGGTGGTTGCAGAGGAGTAGGCTGGCGGAGGGGCAGACTGCTGGGTGGGTGGCAGTGTCCACTGGCGAGTTAGGCACGAACAGCAGCAGCACCCAGATGATGGTTCTTGGAACTGGAGTGACTGCTTCTGGATGCAGTGGAATGGAATGATAGCCGCCGCCCCCACCTCCCCCCCGTGACTGGAATGATGGATGCAGAATCTTGATGATGGTTCCTGGGACTGGCATGACTGCTTCAGGTACAGCGGAATGGCAGTCGATGGTAGTTAAATGATGTCCCTAAAATTAGTGCTTGGTTGGGCACACTTCATTCAATTATGTGATAGGTGGTAGTCTGTACAGGAACGCACAAAGGCAGGCACATATAATATGGTGTGTGTTATTTCCATCTCATTCTTGTAGGTTTGCTGCTGGATGTGGGCATTGAGAATGAGCACAGATGAGATCTCTTGCTGGTTCTGGCAGGTGGCAGTTTGAGCTGGATACACATCTCACCCTCCACCCCCATCTCTCTCATTCTAGCAGGAAGCCTCTCTCTCTCTCCCTCTCTCTCTCTCTGGCCATATACTGCAGGTGACAGCATTGGTGGGATCATGTCTATCTCTCCTTCTAGCAGTGGGGAGATTTTTTTTCTCTCTCTCTCTCTCTTTCTCTCTCTCCACGAGCAGCAAGTTGCCACTTCGTAAATAAAGGTTCCTCATATTGTCTCTCATCATTCTCACCATGTCACCCTGTGTTCCATTCCTGCCTGAACTTGTTTTATATCCCTAAAAAGGGTTGGATGGAACCATCACTCTGAAAGGGAGAGTGATTCTTAGCCTAGAGAGGAACTCGAGGCCATCAGGACAGGCATGACATGGTGGTGGGCAGTTGTTTTGGGCACAAGCAGCAGATTGCTACCTCGTAAATAAAGGTTCTTCATGCTGGCTCTCATCATTCTCACCACGTCAATCTGCATTAGATCCATGCATGGACTTGTCTTATATTCCTAAAAAGGGTTAAATGAAACTGTCACACTGAAAGGGAGCGTGCTTCTTAGCCTAGAGAGGAGATTGAGGTCATCAGGAGATGCATGCTATGGTGGTGGGCAGTTGCTTGGGCACGAGCAGCAGCTTGCTACCTCATAAATAAAAGGTGGAATGACAGCTCCCTGTGAGTGGAATGACAGCCACAGAACCCTGACAGTGGGTCCTGGGGCTGGAGTAGCAGTTTCTGGATGATGTGGATGGACAGCCCTCTCTGCGGTAGAGCTCCTTGTGAGCAGAATGATGGCCCAAGAACCCTGATGGTGGGTCCTGGGGCTGGAGTGGCTGGCTGTTTCTTGATGGGGTGGAATGACAGCTCCCCATGAGCAGAATGACAGCCCAAGAACCCTGATGGTGGGCCCTGGGGCTGGAGTGGCAGCTTCTGGGTGACATGGATAGACAGCCCTCCCTGCCTGAAATGTAGGCCCCAGAACCCTGATGGTGGGTCCTGGGGCTGGAGTGGCTGGCTGTTTCTTGATGCAGTGGAATGACAGCTCCCTGTGAGCAGAATGATGGCCACAGAACCCTGATGATGGGTTTGGGGGCTAGAGTGGCAGCTTCTGGATGATGTGGATGAACAGCCTGCCCTGTCTGGAATGTAGGCCCCAGAACCCTGGTGTTGGGTCCTGGGGTTGGATTGGCCACTTCTGGATGAAGTGGAACAATGGCTCTCTGTGAGCGGAATGATTTATTTATTTATTTATTTATTTATTTTATAGATTTTTATCCCGCCCCATCCTGCAATGCAGCTCGGGGCGGCTAACAACAATAAAATCATTAAAACAATTTAAAATACAAATATAAAATATACAATAAAACAGGGCATAGTCCAATAGTAGATAAATAAATACATTGGTGGGGGATTAAAAAATCACCCCCCCCACCCTCCCTCCCAAAGGCCTGGGCAAACAGCCAGTTCTTACAGTTCCGCCGTAATGTCAAAAGGCTTGGGGCCAGGCGAGCTTCCTCCGGAAGGGAGTTCCACAGCCGCTGCCCTACCACCGAGAATGCCCGCTCCATCGTGGCCCCCCGCTTAACACGGGGGACCTCCATTAGGGCACCCCCGGCAGACCGCAGGAGCCGTTCCGGGGCGCGAAGGGTGAGGCGGTCCCTAAGGTAAGAGGGGCCAAGGCCGTATAGGCCGTATATGATGGCCCCACAACCCTGACAATGGGTCCTGGGGCTGGAATGGAAGCTTCTGGATGAAGTGGAATGACAGCCCTCCCTGCCCCAGAACCCTGATGGTAGGACCTGGGGCTGGAGTGGCTGGCTGTATCTTGATGCCATAAAATGACAGCTCTCTGTGAGCAGAATGATGGCCCCAGAACCCTGGCTGTGGGTCCTGGGGCTAGAATGGCAACTTTGACTTGATGTGGATGGAAAGCCCTCCCTGCCTGGAATGTAGAACCCAGAACCTTGACAGTGGGTTCTGGGACTGGAGTGGCATTGGTGGAGCAGCAACAGAGGTCTGACCAGGGCTCGGTGGCTGGCACCCCTGCTTGTCTGGGCATTGCAGGCTGGCAGGCATCATTGAAGCAGTGGTATACAACTTGAAATCTTCAAGGCCCTCACGGATAATGGAAGATACATCACGTACTTGGAGGAAGAGCTGGCTGAGTTTGTCCTGCAGTGGATGGATGCTGGTTTATCTTCCAAGTTCTTTCTGGTTACAGCAGCTGGTATCTGGATGATTGTGTTGCGGAAATGGCCCATATGATCTGTAGGGATGTGCAAACAGTCGGTCCTAAGAGATAGGTGATTGCCGTTCCAAAGGGACGGGGATCGCTGATGGCCTCCATTGCCCTCAGCTGATCAAAAGGGAGTTGGGTTCAGCTCTCCAAATCCAGAGCAGCAGAGATGCTGGAGTCCAGGACTGGTGTCAGCACAGAGCGTGTGAGCCAGGATCTCCCATTCTGCCCCATTGTAATGTTCAGCCCCTGGCCGCCAGTGCACTCATCTGAGCTATGGCCATCTACAAGATTGGGGAGCAAATGGCTGATGTGCAGTACCAGCAGCAACAGCAGTAGACATTGGATTTCGAGGGCACAGTAACTGTGCGTGGCACCCCTGCTCGGCCAGGCATTGCAGACTGGATGGCATCGACAGATCAGCGTCAGAGGCCCAGCCAGGGCTCAGTGACTGGCACCCCTGCTTGGCTGGGCAATGCAGGCTGGCTGGCATTGGTGGAGCAGCGGCACAGACCCGGCCAGGGCTCAATGGATGGCACCCCTGCTTGGCTGGGCTTTTCAGGCTTGGGTCATACTCAACCAAACTAAATAAGCTCTATTGCAAATTGGGCAAGACTTTCCTGGTGGTGAATGACATGTTCACTCAGCCCCCAGCCAGCAGCATACTCATCCGAGCTATGGCCATCTACAAGTTTGAGGAGCTGTGTTACCACCAGCAGGCATTGGACTGACCAGGCACAGAAACCTTGGCACAGACAGCAGAGGCGGCATTGGCAGCAGAAGAGGACATTGGATTACCTGGGCACAGAAACCTTGGCACAGACAGCATAGGTGGCATTGGCAGCAGCAGAGGACATTGGATTGCCAGGGCACATAACCCTTGGCACAGACAGCAGAGGTGGCATTGGCAGCAGCAGAGGATATTGTATTACCCGGGCACAGAACCATTGGCACAGACAGCAGAGGCAGCATTGGCAGCAGCAGAGGACATTGGTTTACCTGGGCAGAGAACCCATGGAACATCAGAGACGGGAGCAGCAAGATTTTCCTGTTTGCAGCACCCATGGAGCCAGGATGGTAGGATTTGCAAGGGAAGAGCTCCCACACAGCAGCAAATGGCAGCAGCAGGATTGCATGGGATTTGCCAGGGCAGAGCACCCATAGACCAGCAAACACGAGCAGCGGGATTAACAGGCAAGTGGGGCACATCACCCAGGGTTGCCAGGGCAGGCAGACAGGTAACTTGGCATGAGACATAGGCAGACTAGGGCAGGGCTTCCGTTTTTCCATAGGGTGGGCAGACAGGCAGTGTGGTGTGAGCAGAAGGCAGACTAAGGCAGGCTTTGATCTAGGCCACCTGGTTGGGCAGCATGCCATGACCAGAGGGCAGACTGAGGCAGGCCTTGATCTAGGCCACCTAGGCAAGCATGGAGACAGGCAGCCTAGCATGAGCATGGGAAGGCAAACTGAGACAGGGTCTGAGCTTTGCAACCTGGATGGGCAGACAGGCAGCGTGGCATGAGAGGCAGTAGGGAAGGCAGGATGGGACCTTGGCAGGGCACTCAGATAGGCTGGCAAAGACTGCAGCGTGCATAAGAGAGAGAGCCAGTCACATAGGCAGGGTGAGATTGTCTAGCCAGAGCCCGGCTGGCAGGCTTACAGTTTCCCAATGCCACCCTGTAGGGATGTGTGAATGCAGTTCAGATGTTCCGAGTTCGGAACAAACGCAGTCTGTTTGGACAACCGCATTAACGTCCGAACCGAACTTGGAAACAACCAAACAGTTAGGTCATGTTCGGGTGAGTTCGGATGAGTTTGGGGTGGGAAAAAATGTGACTGAAAGGCCCATTTGGGCAGGAAAAACATGACTGGAAGGGGGAGGCAGCTGTGGAGCAGAATTTCAGGCAACAGGGGTGGAAACCAGGGGTGGTCTCAGGGCCAAATGATACCGATACAGAAAAAAAAATGGTATCGATATCGGTACCCATAGCGCTATTTCAAACGTTCGACAATGTTCAGCTGAACCAAACTCCGCCAAACCAAGCAATGAACCCAAGCTCAGTTTTTGAACTGAACAACCAAATGGCCGAACATCCGAACTGCATTCTGTTCGCACATCCCTGCCACCCTGTGTCATGAGGTCAGTCAGATAAACTGGCCAAAGTCGTCTAGTATGAGACAGAGAGAGAGAGGGGCAGGGTGGGTGCCCGTCATTGGGAGGGAGGGACAGAACCTCAGCACAGCAACAGCAGCACAGATTGAGGAGGACCCCCGTCCCAAGACTACCCTTGGTATGTGATGGCGTGTGCTACTGCACCATCAATCCGTGTCCAGGGGCAGCTCGGTGAATCCCAGCAGCAGAACGTTGACCTTAATGAAGAGCAACTGCTCCACCAACTTGGCCCCCTGTCTCAGGCTGTGTGGTGAGCAAATGACACCCACCATGGAGAACACCCACTTGCTGGGGACATTGGTTGGTGAGCAAGACAAGAGACCCTTGGCCACTTTGGAAAGGGCAGGCCACACGTTGGTCTTGCTGGCCCAGTAGGCGAAGGAATCGCTGGTGGGATCAATGCATGGCACCTCCTGCAGGTAGCTCTCCACTGCTGCTGAGGCACCATCGTCCTCCTTCTGGTAGCTCTGCCTGGGCACCACCTCCACCACTGCCCTATCATGCACGACCCCATGCTCCCCAGTGTGGCCTGCACATAGGAGCTGCTGCTGCTGCTGGCAATAGGGGTGCTGCTGCTACTCAGCCTGCTGCTGTTGCTGTTAACGCTGGGGCTGGGGGCAGGGATAGACCCCACTGTCTGAAAGGGGTGGCTGCTCCCATTCCCACCATCCCCAGGGGCGTCCTGCTGCTGCCGCGCACTCTCCATAGCCCGCTTTCCCTACTGAACCCTCTCCACCAACTCACCTTTCCAGTGGCCAAGCCATAGAGAACTGCCTGGGGTGCCACGGTGCCCTTGACCTTGGGGTCAAGCATGGCTGCCAGAACGTATTCCGCCCACCCAAGGAGCTGGTCCAAACGTGCCTTCAGCCCTGCTTTCAGCTGGCGCAACAGATCAACCACCTCTTCGGCCAACTTGTCACCCTGAAGGCCACAATCCCACAGCAAAACCCCCAACCACAGCACAAAAACTCTCTCACCTAGACGAAACCTCCAGTACAAGACAAAAAAGAAAGTAGGGGAAGAAGGAGATATACAATTTATTGAATATTCTAAAATGGGAATAATGAAAGAAATGGCCCCAAAAGGCCTATACACATTCAGTGGATAACCATGTAATAAACTATATATAAAAAAAACCAAACACGTTTCAGGGCGCAGCCCCTTTCTCAATGGGATAATATAAGGATATATCAACTAATGTCACCAAAGGGAAATAAAACCTACAAAATTAACAAGAATATACATTAATATCTATCATCAGTCAAATAAAAACATGAAATAAGTGCAAACACACCCAATATCAATGCTGACACTGTATAATGTGTTCTTGATTCTGCGTAACCCATATATAATAAGGAAAAATTTATCTCAAAACCCCACAATGTTCCCCTACATGTTGTTATCTGGGAATTTTTCAAACAAAGGCTTTAACAACCCTTATAGTTCCAATTATACACATACCCCAACAAAGGGTTTGCAGAGCTGTGGACTCTTCCTTTTCAATAAATAATTAAGTCCCAATGCCTGTATTATTAAATGTTTTTTCTATGATCAATTACAAAGAAGTCTATCTCATGTAGTCCAAGACAGAATAGGAAATGGAGGACCTATGCTGGTCCTTCTGACACAATTGTGTTCGAGAGATCCCTCCCAAGCAGCTTATAATCTTACCTCACTCAAGGCTCGAAAGAGTATGTGTCTCTTAGCATTGGCAGCAATGCCTCATGTATAGCCTCCTTCTGGTTATACAGCAAACTAAGGACCCCACAATGGCAAATACTGAAATACAATAACACATGAATACAATAACACATGCCAAAGAAACAAGATTACAGACTGAATTCCTTTCCCCATGCTCTCCACCCTCTTGAGTTACTCCTCATACCTACATTGAATTAAAATACATCCATGCACCAGCTCACAAATAAGGGCATTCAATGCACATTAAAAGGATAACTTTTTTTTACACACTCTGATACTTCTTCACAGGCTTATATAAATCCTTGATCCTAGTGCGCTCTTTTTCCCAGTTCTAACCCATAAGGTCTTTGACATCAAGTAGAGTACAAACAGCTGGCACAAGACTTGAGAGGGCTCTTCAGCCAATCTCTCCAGGCTCTTGGTAAGAGATAGTCCAGTCTCAGTTAATGAAGATGATCAGCTGACAAAGGGCTGAATAGAGACTTCTCAGGCTTCAGATGGAAGGACATTACAGTATCAATTAAAGTGAAGATCATCAGCTGACACAAGTCTTGGATGGAAGCTTCAAGCAATCTCTCCTGACTCTGAGTGAAAAGGCATTCCCATCTCAGTGGATAGAAACCACATTGAAATGGGTCAATATTGTAGGCAAGATTAGTTAATTCTAAGCCATATCCCAAACATAACAACCTATGATACTTCCCAAACATACAACCATCCTCAGGGTGTTACATGAACATGCACATATTAATGCATACATATTAAATGGCTTACATGACAATGCATGGTAAAACTTCATCCTCCCATATTATATTATGAACATTATAGCATAATTCAATGAAACCAAACTAAACCCTTAAAACAAACATTGCTCTCCTGTGAAATACACAGAGAACCAATGTGAACAGCTTGTTTACGTACTGTGGTATGGAGAAAAGAGTACAAGGCCACGATGATTAATCTCTCATCTCAAAAAAACTGACCATTTGTTGTCATCATTTAAAGCATTTGGTTTAAGTGTACCCAGGCTATGTATCCAAAATACCTCCCTCTGTAATCAGGTTTTCATGCTCTGTCTTCCGGATAACAACACCTCAGTGCACATAAATCTGAGGTCATCTGATTTGTGATTCCTCTGCCAAAAGTGGGAAACCAATGGTTCTTTTTCCACACGCCTCCTACAGTCTTCCCCAATCCTTACTTTAAGTGGTCTTGAAGTGCAGCCTACGTAAATCAAATTGCAGGGGCACTGTATTAAATAAATCACAAAGGCGGAACAGCAAGTGGAAAAATGCTTGAGTGTAAACTTCTGTCCTGTGGTGGGATGGACAAAAACCTTTATAGGGATGCACAATTTGCATACATTGCATCTACCACATTTAAAATGTCCCACTAAAGGTGGCATAGATGTTGAAGAAGTAGACGGAAAGGTAACAGCACGCTGGATATCTGTATGAACCAAAGTGCCTCTGATGGACTGAGTCTTTTTATAAGCAAACAATTATGGATGGGCGAACGCGGTTCGGAAGTTCGGAGTTCGGCCCGAATTCAGCCTGTTCAGACAACTGAACCCGAACCCAAACCCACCGAACCGAACCTGATTCCAAACTCCAAAACAACCGAATAGTTTGGTCAGTTCGGATCACGTTCGGATGAGTTCGGGTGGCAAAAACATGTCACTGGAAGGCAAAATAAGACAGGGACAGGGAGTCAGCTGAGGAGCAGACTTCCAGGCACCAGGGGTGGAAAGGCTTGGAGTAGTAGTCAGCCTGCCCAATCACCATCCCTTTTCTCCACTGGCTTCACAGTCTGCTATTACCCATGGGCTAGGCTGCATGGAGCCAATGGGGCTTCTGGTGAGGCGGGTGCAGCAAGTAAAAAAACTCAATGCCCCAAAACACTTTCTGAGCTAGTCACTGTTCCTGAACAGCAGGCATTTTCAGAAGGCTCCCTCTACCAGCAGTTTTATTCTCCTCAGTCCATTGCAATCCTCCTCCTGTTTCACCCATCCAAACCATCTACCTCCATATTATCATTTATTTAGATTAGATTAGATAGATTTAGGTGTTATTTTTTGTTTTTACCCCTCCCTGTGTTCAATCTTCCTTCCTTCCTCCCCCCTCCATTGAATCCTTCCCCTCTCCCTCTATATATATTCCATCCCTGATTCCCTACCCCTGTTTTTTAAATTCATTTTGAGTAGCATTAGATTGATTTAGGTTTCATTTCAGTTTTCTACCCCTCTCTGTGTTCGTTGTGTTCCCCCCATCAGATAGATAGATAGATAGAAAGATAGATAGATAGATAGATAGATAGATAGATAGATAGATAGATAGATGTAGGACTTAGCTGAGATAGAGATAGTGTTTAGAGATTTAGTGTTTGTAGGAGTAGGCCTTTGTACTTATTAGATAATCCATTTAGTTGATAGCTTTTAGAATAGTTATAGCAGTTAGATTTAGTGTAGATAGATATAGATATATATAATATTAGATAAAACATTTAAATAAAAAAATAAAAAATGGTTTTTTTAAAATATAAAAACATTATTTTGGAGGGAGAAATGGAGAAGGGAAGGAGAGGCTGGTCTGCTGCCCGTAGGCGAGGCAATGAGGCAGGTGCCAGAGGTGGAAGGGGCTGTGCCAGGGGAGTGGCAGTAGGCAGCAGCAGTAGCCCGGGCACATCACCATGCCCCAAACTCAGCAGGCCTGCT
>QEPC01009883.1:271628-284357 GCA_003113815.1 Sphenodon punctatus | reverse complement strand
ATAGTTTCATTTCTTGCAAGCCTCTCCACCCCTGGTGCCTGGAAGTCTGCTCCTCAGTGACTAGTACTACCCCTCCCTGTCACGTTTGACCTTACAGTGAACCTTTTTTTGCCACCTGAACACAATCCGAACTGACCGAACTGTTCGGCCATTTCGCCGTTCAGTGTTTGGTTCTGTTCGGTATGTTTGCCATTTTGCCGTTCAGTGTTTGGTTCTGTTCGGTATGTTCATGTTTGGGTTCATGTTCGCATTCGGTAGTCTGAACAGGCCGAGTTCCAGCCGAACACCAAATTGCTGAACCGCGTTCGCCCATCCCTATAAAATTCTTCTTCCTCTTCTCCACTGCCATGCAGGGCACTGGAAGGCTGGCACTCCAGGAGGCTGTGGCAGTCTCTTCTGCAGCTTCAGAAGCATGTGCAGGTGCTCCAGGTCAAATGTTCCTCCAGGGCCCCCAACGTACCTGCCCCCCACTGTTGAGGTGATCCCCAGAAGTCCAGGGCTGGTGGATCCCACCCCAGCTGCTAGAGACACAGCCCGATCCCTGAGCAATGGCAGCAGGGAGAGGAGTAGCAGCTATAGGGGGCACAGGGAGAGTGGCGGCAGCGTGGTGGGCAGTCAATCAGCCACAGGGTCCCAGTGCTCCCCTTCACGACATCACACAGATTGGGGACAGCGAGGCATACTCTAGTCGTATGGAGGAGATGTCTGGTGCTGAGACGATAGCTATCCATCCAAGAGCTGTGTTGCCACCATGTTTTGTCCCTCCTAGCAATGCTGTAAGTGGTGTGTCAAGCGGTGCAGGCCTGAAGGCAGGAGGGGGCAAACAATTCTCAGTCTGGGTGAATTTTAAGTTGGTGCAGGCAGATGATTCCAGGGAGGTGCAGTGCACTTTGTTCCAGAAGGTGGTGAAGCATAGGCAGGTGCTCATCAACCTTGGCACAACTGCCATGGCGAGGCACCTGAAGGCATGCCACAGCTCTGTTCTGCTTAGCAGTCAGGCAGGGGCAGTGGACGCCAATGGGTTCCCAACTGCAGCGGCCAGTTGTTTGCCTCCATCAGTGGGAAAGCATCCTGCTCTAACAGATGCCTCTAGCAGCAGTTGCGGTATCACTGCTAGAGGGGAGCAGAAGCAGAAGCAGCGGCGTCAGTTCACCATGGAGGAGCTGGGGTGGGGCAGCTTCCAACAAGACCAGACATGGAGGGCGGCCTGCCTTTCACGCGCATGTTGGAGGAAATGATTGTGCTCGATGGGCAGCCCTTATCTGTGGTTGGGGACATGGGTTTTAGGCACCTGATTGGCTTCAAGGCCCCCCAGTTTAAGCTTCCCTCATCCACCACTCTGAGTTGGCAGTTCATGCCAGCCCTGTACCGGGCTTTAAAGGAGCGGGTGAGAGAGCAGCTGGCAGGGGCTGAGGGTGCCACTGTCCACTTCACCACTGACCTGTGGCCGAGTCGAAACCCACAGCATGCCTACCTGGCAGTGACGGCGCACTGGTGAAAGGACACAGAGGCAGCATTTGGGAGTGGCAGGAGGGGTCCTGAAGCAGGATATAGGTGGGTCATATTTCAGGCGGAAGTCATGGATGGCCGCCACACCACTCGGAACATTGAGGCAGCCCTGACTGCCATGGTGAGGGAGTGTGTCATGTCATGTGCACCCTTCAGCAAGGGGTGTGTGGTGATGGACAATGCAGCCAACATACTGAGGTCAGTCTGAGAGGGGGGCTTGACCAGCATCCCTTGCATCACACACACCCTTCACCTGGTGGTCAGGGACACTCTGGGCTTGAGGGAGATGGGGATTGTGGCAGGCATCAAGAGGGGGAGGAAGCTGGCCAGTTTCTTTAACCAGATGGTAAAGGGCAGTGACCTCCTCAGGGTGACACAGGCCGAGCAAGGCTCCCCTCTGCACTAGCTGGTGCAGGATGTGTCCACTCAGTGGAATTCCTCCATGTTCCTGATAGTTGAGAGGCTTCTCTGGCAGAAATCCACCTTGCATCAGGTTCAATTGTTGATGGACAGTGGGGTACAGCCAGGGTACGATGGGGTGGAATAGAAGATACTGTCTCACACAGTCCTTGTGCTCAGACTGTTCCTGGCCATGATTGAGACCAGCAGTTCCTTCACGGCCACTATCAACCAGGTGACCCCTCTGGTCCAGAGTGTCCTGAGGACGCTGGAGGAGATTCTCCAGGGGTGGGATTGTGGCCCTCAGGGCAGGAAGCTTGCGGATGAGGTGGTTTCCCTGGTGCAGCAGCTGAAGGCAGGGCTGAAGGCACAGTTTGATGAGCTCCCTCAGTGGGTGGAATACGTTTTGGCAACCATGCTGGTCATGGGCAGCAGAGCACACCAGACAGAACTCTATGGGCACTGGAAGGGTGACCTGGTGGAGAAGGTCCAGCGGGCAGAGTGGGCACTTGATAGTGCACAACAGCAGCAGCAGGATGCCCCTGGGGATGGTGGTAATGGAAGCAGCCACCCCTTTCAGATGATGGGGTCTATCCCTACCCCTAGCCCTAGCAGTAGCAGTACCAGCAGCAGGCTGAGCAGCAGAAGCACCTCTATTGCGAGCATCAACTCGTATGTGTAGGGCACTCTGGCAATCATGAGTTCATGCACAGTAGGGCAGGCAACATGGCTGAGGGCAGTGGTAGAGGTGGTGCCCAGGCACAGTTATGTGATGGAGTACAACAGCACCTCAGCAGCAGTGGAGAGCTACCTGGTGGAGGAGTCATGCATTGAACCCAGCAGTGATCCCTTGACCTACTGGGCCAGCAAGACCAATGTGTGACCAGCCCTGTACAAAGTGGTCAAGGGTCTGTTGTCCTGTCCACTAATGAGTGTTCTTGACTCCCCAGTGAGTGGGTGTTCTCCATGGTGGGGACATTTGCTCGCTGCACTGCCTGAGACTGGAGGCCAAGTTTGTGGAGAAGTTCCTGTTCATCAAGGTGAACCTTCTGCTGCTGGGATTCCCTGAGCTGCCCCTGGACATGGATTGATGGTGCAGTGACATATGCCATCCCATGCCAGGGAAAGTCTTGGAATGGGGCTCCTCCTCAATCTGGACTGCTGCTGCTAAGGCGCTGTTCCCTCCCTCCCAATGCACTGCACCCATGCTTCCTCTCTCTCTGACTAGATGACCTTGGACCGCCTATATGAATGATCTCATGACGCAGGGTGGCATTGGGTGGCTGTAAACCTGCCAGCCAGCTTCTAGCAAGATGATCTCGTCCTGCCTATCTGACTGGCTCGCTCTCATGATGTAGTCTTTGCCAGCCTATCTGTGTGCCCGTCCAGGTCCCAGCCTGCCTTCCCTATTGCCTCTCATGCCATGCTGCCTTTCTGTCCACCCTCCCATGTTGCCAAGATTAAAGCCTGCCTCAGTATGACTTCTGCTCATGCCATGCTGCCTGTCTGCCCACCTGCCCAGATGGTCAAAATCAAAGCCAGCCTCCTTCTTCCTTCTGCTCATGTCACACTGCCTGTCTGCCTGCCCACGCAGGTGGTCAAGATCAAAGCCTGCCTCGGTCTGCCTTCCCATGCTTATGTTACAATGCCTGTCTGCCCGCCTGCCCTCCCAGGTGGCCAAGATCAAACCCTGCCTCAGTCTGCCTTCTTCTCATGCCATGCTACCTGTCTGCCCACCTGCCCACCCGCCCAGGTGGCCAAGATCAAACCCTGCCTCAGTCTACCTTCCCATGCTCATACCAAAGTGCCTGTCTGCCCACCCTGTGGGCAAAGCTGAAGCCCTGCCTTAGCCTGCCTACCTCACATGCCAAGGTGCCTATCTGTCAACCCTGGCAACCCTGGGTGATGTGCCCCACTGGTCTGGTAATCCTGCTGCTGCTTTCTGCTGGTCTATGGGTGCTCTGCCTTGGCAAATCCAAATGTGCCAACGCAGTTCTTCTGCTGCTGTATGCTGCTGAATGGGAGATCTTCCCTGGAAAATACTACCATCCTGGCTCCATGGGTGCTGCACACAGACAAATCCTGCTGCTGCTGTCTCTGCTGTTCCATGGGTTCTGTCCCTTGTCAATCCAATGTTTGCTGGTGCTGCCGCTGCTGCCTCTGCTATCTGTGCCACTGGTTCTGTGAACTGTCAATCCTATGTCTGCTGCTACTGCCAATGCCACCTCTGCTGTCTGTGCCATGGGTTCTGCTACTGGGCAATCCAATGTCTGCTGCTGCTGCCGCCAAAGCTGCCTCTGCTGTCTGTGCCATGGGTTCTGCTACCGGGCAATCCAATGTCTGCTGCTGCTGCTGCTGAGAATGCTGCCTCTGCTGTCTGTGCCACGGGTTCTGTGCCCCAGCAACCCAATATCAGCTTGTGCTGCCTCGGCTGTGCCAAGTGTACTGTGCCCTGGCAATCCAATGTCTGCTACTGGGTGGCCACGTGATTCACTACCGGGCAAGGCTTGACCAATTGGCATAATAGCTTGTTCAGATTGGGAGAGTAGGATGTAAACCTGCAACACCCGACCAAGGATGGGTGCCAGCCACCAAGAACTGGCCAGGCCTCTGCCGCTGGTCCACTGATGGCAGCCATCCTGCAATGCCCAGCTGATCAGGGGTTCCAGCTGCAGTTAGTGTGCCCAGGCAATCCAATGTATGCTGCTGCTACTGGAACTGCACATCGGTCATTTGTTCCTCCCTCTTGTAGATGTGAATAGCTCATATGAGTGTGCCGGTGGGTGTGGGCTGGGTGTCCATGAGATTCACCATCGGGCAAGGCTTGCCCAATTTACAATAGAGCTTCTTGAGCTCAGTCCAGTAGGATGCCAGCCTGCAACACCCACCCAATTAGGGATGCCAGCCACCGATCCTTGGCCGGGGCTCTGCCGCTGTTCCACCAAAGTCAGGCAGCCTGCAATACCCAGTTGAGCAGTGGTTCCAGGCACTGAGCCCTGGCCAGGCCTCTGTCACTGCTCCACCAATGCCTGGCTGGCAGCCTGAACACCTGGCCAAGTAGGGGTGCCACCCACTCCAGCCCCAGGACCCACCATCAGGGTTCTGTGGCTGTCATTCCGCTCACAGGAATTCATCATTCCACTTCATCTAGAAGCTGCCATTCTAGTCCTAGGACAAACTGTCAGGGTTCTGGGGCCATCATTCTGATCATAGGGAGCTGTCATTGCACCACATCAAGAAGCAGCCAGCCACTCCAGCCCTAGGACCCACTGTCAGGGTTATGGGGCTGTTACTTTGCTCATGGGGAACATTCATTCTACTCCATCTAGAAGCTGCTACTCTAGCCCCAGGACCCACCATCATGGTTTTGGGATGTCATTCTGATTACGGGAAGCCATCATTCTACTTCATTCAGAAGCAGCCACTCCAGCCCCAGGACCCACCATCATGGTTCTGGGGCCTACGTTACAGGCATGGAGGGGCTGTCCATCCACATTATCTAAAAGCTGCAACTGTAGTCCCAGGACCCACCGTTAAGGTCCTGGGGCCATCATTCCGATCATGGGGAGCTGTCATTCCACTTCATCTAGAAGATGCCACTCTAGTCCCAGAACCTACTATCAGGGTTCTGGGGTCATCATTCCAATTACAGGGAGCCATCATTCCACTTCATCTAGAAGCTGCCACTCTAGTCCCAGGACACACTGTAGAGGTTCTGGGGCCGTTATTCTGCTCACAGGGAGCTGTCATTCCACCGCATCAAAAACAGTCAGCCACTCCAGCACCAGGACCCACCGTCAAGATTCTGTGGCCTATGTTACATGTGGGGAGGGCTTTCCATCCATGTAATCAAGAGCTGTGGTGGGGGCAGCTGTCAAGTCCATCTGCAGCTGCAGGACGTAAAGGGCAGCATGGCTTTGAACTGAAAGCCATTCACATGTTGGGGGAAATGATTGCACTCAATGGGCAGCCCTTCTTGGTGGTCAGGGACCTCGGGTTTAGGTGCCTTATTGGCTTCCTGGCCCCCCAGTTTAAGCTTCCCTCACATACCACCCTGAGTCAGGCTGCCACTGATGCTTGGAAGTCTGCAAGGACCAGACAAGTAGGCTGCCAGCCACCAAGCCCTGGCCTGGTCTCTGCTGCTGCTCCACCAATGCCAGCTAGCTTGCAACACCCAGCAAATTAGGGGTGCCAGACACCAAGCCCTGGCTGGGCCTCTGCCACAGCTCCTGGCACTCAATGGGCAGGGGATGTGGCCTCAGAAGAACTAGCCAAAAGCACTGGGGAGCCTGGGTTCCCCAGGGCTCAGACATGTCACTTGGAAAGGTTAGTCCAGTGTGCTTCCCCCTCCCCCATGGTCTAGGGCAGAGGGAGTGCATGGTGACTTCCTGCTGGGGTAGCCATGCTGGGAGCCACCCAATTGAATCCCTCCCCAAACATTCCATATGAGCAGGTGCTCTGCAGCAGTGCCACTCAGCATTGCCACTCAGAATTGCCAGTCTGCAATGTCCAACCAAGTAGGGGTTCCAGCCACCAAGCCCTGGCCAGGTCTCTGCTGCTGTTCCGTCAATGCCAGCCAGCCTGCAATGCCCAGCTGTGATGGTGACTCCAACTGGAGTACCCAGCATAGAGTGAACAGACCTGGAGCCCTGCCAATCTTCAATGCCCGAACGAGTAGAGGTGCCAGTCACCAAGAAAACCAAAAGAAAAAAGCCCAAAGCTATTGCCTAATTATTTTACAAATGACCTCAAATTTTACAGTATGAGATATATAAACCAGAATCTTTAATATGACTTGAAACTACATATATCAATTTGTGTATATTTGCACAACACACAATTGCACATTAATATAAAACTGTTGCAATATCCCTTCTATTATACAAGCATCAATATAAAATAGCTATCCTGAAAGTCATCGTGATTGGCAAGAAAATTGACCAATTGCAAATGTGTCCTTTGCAGGACAACTCTGTTTTTTTCTCACCACCATTCTCACTGAGATTATCGAGCCCTGCAAAAACAGTCCCAAAACTCCCCGCTCGTGCACCGTGACTATTCTGGGCAGGCCCTCAGTGGCCATTTTGCTCACGCACAGAGCATTTGGGGGTTTTCAAGAAACTTGCAAGATTTTTGAGAAACCTCAAATGCTCTGTGCATGGCAAAATGGCCACCGGGGCCCTGCCCATGCAAAGAATGGGCATGGTGGCCATTTTGTGCATGCACTGGATATTTGGGGGATTTTAAAGACTCTCACAAGATTCTCACACGGTCTCATCGGAGTTTTGAAAATCTCACAAGATTTGAGAACGCACAGTGTTTTAGTTTCAGTTCTATTCATGACTTGGATGAGGAAGCAGATGGAATGCCTATTAAATATGCAGATGACACAAAACTCAGAGGGATAACTACCACCTCAGAAGACAAAAATAAAATTCAAAATAATCTTGATAAGTTGGAGAGCTGGGCTGAAACTAACAAAATGAAGTTCAACAGAGATAAATGTAAAGTTCTGCATTTAGGTAAGAAAAATCAAACATACAAATACAGGATGGGGGCTACCTGGCTTGGCAGCAATACATCTGAAAAGGAACTGGAGATTGTAGTTGATCACAAACTGAAATGAATCAACAGTGTGATGCAGGTGCAAAAAAGACTAATGATATTTTAGGCTCCATTAGCAGAAACATAATTTCTAAGTCACAAGAAGTAATAGTTCCACTCTATTCTGTCCTGGTCAGACCTCATCTGGAGCAGTGTGTCCAGTTCTGGGCAATGGACTTTAAGAAGGACATTGACAAATTGGAACAGGTTCAGAGAAGGGCAACAAAGGTGGTCAGGGGTCTGAAACCAAGCCCTTTGAGCAAACGTTGAAGGTGCTGGGTATATTTAGCCTAGAGAAGGGAAGACTAAGGGGAGACATGATAGCCACCGTCTTCCACTATCTGAAGGGCTGTCACAGAGAAGATGACAAAGACTTGTTCTCTCTTGTCTCTGCAGACAAGACTAGAAATAATGAGCTCAAATGACAAGACAGAAGATATTTTAAAATCAAAAACAACAAATAATAATAATGAAAACAAAAATGAATTTTAATTTTCAAAATAATGGGGAAAAACTTAAAAACTCATTTTCGGCTATAATGTTTTTGTTTATTATTCAATTCTGATGTAACTTGGGAAGAATGTCAAATCAATATGATGTTGGAGGATGTTCTAGGGCAAATTGACATACTGAATACTAAGAAGTCACCAGCGCCAGATGGCATTCACCTCAGAGTTCTGAAGGAACTCAAATATGAAATCTCAGACCTACTGTTAGTAATTACTGTTAGTAATCCAGTCCCCCTGTCCCCCTGTGGGGGACTGGATGAGGACTAACCGACTGAAGCTGAATCTCAACAAGACGGAGGTGATGTTGGTGGGTAAGGCGCTGGAGATGGTGGCCCCCATTATTGGCAGGGTCTGCTCTCCATGGATATCCCAGGTACGGAGTCTGGGGGTGCTCCTTGATGCACAGCTCTGCCTGGACGTCCAGGTGGAGGCTGTGGCAAGGAGTGCCTTTTGCCAATTACATCTGGTGCGACAGCCTCGGCCGTTTGTTTCAGGCTCTGACCTGGCCACCATCACCCATGCTTTCATCACCTCTAGATTGGACTATTGTAATGCGCTGTATGTGGGGCTATCCATAGTGATGTCTCAGAAACTGCAGCTGGTGCAGAATGCAGTGACCCATCTTCCAGTAGGACTGGGCCGCCAGGAGCATATTACACCAGTGTTACTCTCTTCGAACTGGCTGCCGGTGGATTTCTGGGCCTAATTCAAGGTGTTGATTTTGGCCTATAAAGCCCTAAACGATCTAGGCCCTACCTATCTGCAGGACTGCCTCACTTCCTGGGTGTTGGACTGACCCCTGCGGTCTTTGGGGGGCACCCTGCTGGAGGTCCCCCGGGTCTTCTGGGGGGCCATGCAGGAGAGGGCATTCTCGGTGACCAATATAGGATGTGGAACTCCCTTCCATTGGAGGCCCATTTGGCCCCATATCTCCCCTCTTTTTGGAGAAGTTGGAAGACTTGGCTGTTCTGCCAGGCATTTGGTGGGGGAGATGGGCGAGGGGGTGGGTTGTTTTGTCCTTCTTTTAGTTGTTTTACATTGTTGTTTTAATGTTGTTTTAAGGTTTTGTGAATTGTAAGCTGACCCGAGATGCCTGTGGCAGGAGGGGCGGAGTAGCAAAATTTAAAAAATAAATAAAAATAAATAAATAAATAAATAATATGTAACCTGTCACTAAAATCTGCCACTGTACCTGAGGACTGGAAGGTGGCAAATGTAACCTCAATATCTAAAAAAGGATCCAGAGGTGAGCCTGGAAACTACAGACGAGCAAGCTTGATGTCTGTGTCGGGCCAAATGGTGGAAACCATCATTAAGGAAAGAATTACAGGGCATGTTGACAAACATGGCTTAATGGGGAAGAGTCAACTTGGATTTAGTAAAGGTAAGTCATGCCTCACTAACCTGTTGGAATTCTTTGAGGGTGTAAATAAGCATGTGGACAAGGGAGACCCAGTAGATATAGTGTACCTGGATTTTCAGAAAGCATTTGATAAGGTCCTTCATGAGAGACTCTTGAGAAAATTAAAAAGTCATGGAATAGGAGATAGCGTCTTACTATGGATAAGAAACTAGTTAAAAGATAGAAAGCAAAGGGTAGGGCTAAAAGGTCAGTTTTCACAATGGAGAGATGTAAAAAGTGTGCCCCAAGGATCTTTATTGGGACCGGTGCTGTTTAATGTATTCATTAATGATTTGGAAAAGGGTGTTAAGAGTGAGGTGATCAAATTTGCAGATGACACCAAGATATTCAAGGTAGTTAAAACACGAGCAGACTGTGAGGAACTGCAACAGGATCTTATGAGAGTGGGTGCCTGGGCATCTAAGGGTAATTTCAGATGTTACGAGTTCACAGTCAACCACAGTGAATCACACACAAACTCCCAGCATGGCCAAAGAGCTCTGAATATCTCTTCAGCAGCATCCAGATGTTCATCCCAGTCAATCATCAGTAGGGGCCAAAGCCAACCCCGGTTCAGGAGTTCAGGATGGGACCAGGGTTGATTTCAGATGTGCCGGGCCTCCCTTTGGCCACGGCACAGAATCACCTTTTCATCCCCCTCCGGAATCTGGTCAGCCTGTCAACAGACATGCTGGCTGATCTGGAGGGGGATCAGGGTAAGGGGAGGGGCTGCACGGTGCAATATGAGGCTGTACAGTCCCACCCCCCATGCTCCCCCAGCCACTCACCCTCTGGGAGATGGGCAGGTGCAGTGGCCAATCCGAGCGCAGCACCCGCCCGCCCTCCCCCGAAGTCTTGGTCATGACCTGGAATCAGTGACAGTAACAGCCAGTACCGTCCGCCGATTCCAGGACGTGGGGTGGTAACAGATGTCATGTTACCATGGTCAAACACGGTGAACCCCACCGTGGCAGCTGCGGTACCGTAACATCTGTTGGGCCCAAAAGAGATTCCTACCGGGTGTTCACCCCTGGGAGAAATCTCTTTGATCATGCTTCTGGAGCTCCAAGCGGCCGAGGGCTGGAAGCGTGGTCAAAAAGATTCCTGCAGGGGGTTAACATCTAGCGGGAATCTATTTTGGGCCCAACAGGTGTTATGGTGCCACAGTCACCACAGGGGGTTCACCGTGGTTGACCGTGGTAACGTAACATCTGAAATTACCCCAGGTCCAGAACTGTGGTCAATGCAATTCCCACTGGAAAACAGCCAAAAGTAATGTCTGAACAGCAACTGCCAGGCGTGATCACACACAACAATTCCCAGCCATGGTGAATGCATGCAGCATCGCTGCCAGGCAACGACCAACAAACGGAACAAGGAGGGATATTTAAAGGGGACACAGCAGCAGGGGAATGAGGAGGCGAGACAATGGAGAACAGGAAGAGAGATGACACAGCGATGGAGCATGAGGAAGAGCATCAGCAGCACCTGCAGGACCAACAGGGGGACACCCAACAGGGGACAGAGGTCCCCTGCAAATGGGTAATGATACCACAATGGATGGGGGGATGGCTGGGGGTGGGGAGGTGGGGTTCAAAGGAAGCAGACAGTCACAGAGGGCAGGTGGGAGGTGGGGTCCAGAATGGATAATGCACAGCACCAAACCCCCATGTCCACCCAACAGACTAGGAGAAGAGCCCAACTCCCGGAATCCCCAGAGGACACCAGCAGGGAGGAGGAGGAGGAGGAGGCACGAAAGCCAGAGGGGCCAACAGGCAAACGGAGGTACCAGAGAGGGGGACAGTGGGGATTCAAGGAGACGCAGGACTTTGTAAAGATCTGGGGTTCCCTTGAAAACCAGATTAAGATCACGGTGAACAAGCTTAATGAGCACGTGTTCAAGCAGATATTCCAGGAGATGAAAGAGGCAGGATACCACAAATCAGCAGCACAATGCAGGTCCAAGGCCAAGGAGCTAAAGAGGGGCTACAAGAATATAAAGGAGAACAACCAAAGGTCCAGTCATGCAGCTAGGACTGTGCCCTATTATGATGCCCTTGAAAAGATCCTGCACATGAAGGGCTCCATCGTGGCCCTCAGGCTGGTAGGGATCCTTGTGATACAGGGTCGGACAAGGGAGGAGGTACCACCACCCATGGCAGCACCCCCACACACCGCTAACCCCCCACCCCAAGAAGAACAGCCCGAGACCTCGGGGAGCAGCAGGCCCTCGTCAACGACAGGCACGGGGAGCCCACAACACGTGTCCAGGAGCCCACAACCCATGTCCTAATATCATTTTATTAGCAAGCATTTATATAGTGCCAGCAGTGTACCTGGTGCTTTACAAAGCAATTGAATAGACACGGTCCCTGCCCTAGGGCTTACAATCTGAGAGACGGGGTGGGGAGGGGGGGAAGGGAGGAAGAGATGAAGGAAGGGGAACAGAGGGAAAGACAAGGAGTGTAACATTTATAAGGATGCGAGGTCCCAGGTGCACATGCATGGCTTAGTTACATCAAGAATGATGGCTGGCTGGTCCATGTGGTGAGGATATGAGTACACAGACTTTAGGTAACAAATTGTACTGGATGTGGGGTATCAGCAGGCGTTAGGTGAGGTGAGCAAGAAGTCGGGGAGGGCAGAGTGGAAGAGGTGGGTCTTGAGGAGGGATTTGAAGGTACAAAGGGAGGGAGAGAGGAGGATGTGGATAGGGGGAAGTTCCAGGCGTGGGGGGAAGCTAGGGAGAAGGAACAAAGGTGGTTAGGGGAGCAGGGGAGGCATGGGAGGACAAGAGAGGGGAAAGAGGAGGAGTGGAGTTCACGGACTGGAGTACGGAGGGAAATTAGAGCAGAGAGGTAGAGGGGAGCAAGGTTGATGCCCCCCTGCAATTATGCAGGGGGGCATCAACACCCCCTCGATCTGGGTCATCCACATCTTGGCATAGTCCCCCCTGTACATCCGTGCAAAGAGAAGGGAGATGGCAAGGATCTGGGCATCATGACTGTGGCCGGAGTGGCCAGTGAAGATATCAGTGAACCAGCCCCGGTGATTGACAATGGCCTGCAGCTGCAGTGAATGGTATCTGTGACTGTTGATATACTCAGCTGCATCATTGTGGGGGGGTATGGAGGATCCTGACATGGGTGCCATCAATAGCGCCCAGGCAGTTTGGGAACCCAGAAACCTTGAAGCCAGCCATCACAGCCTCCTGATCCATGAGCTGGATCACGCAGATGAGGAATACCGCCTCCACAGCCTCACAGAAGTTGCAAATGATGCAGGTGACAGTTGTAAGGCCCACAC
>QEPC01009883.1:249244-271443 GCA_003113815.1 Sphenodon punctatus | reverse complement strand
CCGCCCGCCCTCCCCCGAAGTCTTGGTCATGACCTGGAATCAGTGACAGTAACAGCCAGTACCGTCCGCCGATTCCAGGACGTGGGGTGGTAACAGATGTCATGTTACCATGGTCAAACACGGTGAACCCCACCGTGGCAGCTGCGGTACCGTAACATCTGTTGGGCCCAAAAGAGATTCCTACCGGGTGTTCACCCCTGGGAGAAATCTCTTTGATCATGCTTCTGGAGCTCCAAGCGGCCGAGGGCTGGAAGCGTGGTCAAAAAGATTCCTGCAGGGGGTTAACATCTAGCGGGAATCTATTTTGGGCCCAACAGGTGTTATGGTGCCACAGTCACCACAGGGGGTTCACCGTGGTTGACCGTGGTAACGTAACATCTGAAATTACCCCAGGTCCAGAACTGTGGTCAATGCAATTCCCACTGGAAAACAGCCAAAAGTAATGTCTGAACAGCAACTGCCAGGCGTGATCACACACAACAATTCCCAGCCATGGTGAATGCATGCAGCATCGCTGCCAGGCAACGACCAACAAACGGAACAAGGAGGGATATTTAAAGGGGACACAGCAGCAGGGGAATGAGGAGGCGAGACAATGGAGAACAGGAAGAGAGATGACACAGCGATGGAGCATGAGGAAGAGCATCAGCAGCACCTGCAGGACCAACAGGGGGACACCCAACAGGGGACAGAGGTCCCCTGCAAATGGGTAATGATACCACAATGGATGGGGGGATGGCTGGGGGTGGGGAGGTGGGGTTCAAAGGAAGCAGACAGTCACAGAGGGCAGGTGGGAGGTGGGGTCCAGAATGGATAATGCACAGCACCAAACCCCCATGTCCACCCAACAGACTAGGAGAAGAGCCCAACTCCCGGAATCCCCAGAGGACACCAGCAGGGAGGAGGAGGAGGAGGAGGCACGAAAGCCAGAGGGGCCAACAGGCAAACGGAGGTACCAGAGAGGGGGACAGTGGGGATTCAAGGAGACGCAGGACTTTGTAAAGATCTGGGGTTCCCTTGAAAACCAGATTAAGATCACGGTGAACAAGCTTAATGAGCACGTGTTCAAGCAGATATTCCAGGAGATGAAAGAGGCAGGATACCACAAATCAGCAGCACAATGCAGGTCCAAGGCCAAGGAGCTAAAGAGGGGCTACAAGAATATAAAGGAGAACAACCAAAGGTCCAGTCATGCAGCTAGGACTGTGCCCTATTATGATGCCCTTGAAAAGATCCTGCACATGAAGGGCTCCATCGTGGCCCTCAGGCTGGTAGGGATCCTTGTGATACAGGGTCGGACAAGGGAGGAGGTACCACCACCCATGGCAGCACCCCCACACACCGCTAACCCCCCACCCCAAGAAGAACAGCCCGAGACCTCGGGGAGCAGCAGGCCCTCGTCAACGACAGGCACGGGGAGCCCACAACACGTGTCCAGGAGCCCACAACCCATGTCCTAATATCATTTTATTAGCAAGCATTTATATAGTGCCAGCAGTGTACCTGGTGCTTTACAAAGCAATTGAATAGACACGGTCCCTGCCCTAGGGCTTACAATCTGAGAGACGGGGTGGGGAGGGGGGGAAGGGAGGAAGAGATGAAGGAAGGGGAACAGAGGGAAAGACAAGGAGTGTAACATTTATAAGGATGCGAGGTCCCAGGTGCACATGCATGGCTTAGTTACATCAAGAATGATGGCTGGCTGGTCCATGTGGTGAGGATATGAGTACACAGACTTTAGGTAACAAATTGTACTGGATGTGGGGTATCAGCAGGCGTTAGGTGAGGTGAGCAAGAAGTCGGGGAGGGCAGAGTGGAAGAGGTGGGTCTTGAGGAGGGATTTGAAGGTACAAAGGGAGGGAGAGAGGAGGATGTGGATAGGGGGAAGTTCCAGGCGTGGGGGGAAGCTAGGGAGAAGGAACAAAGGTGGTTAGGGGAGCAGGGGAGGCATGGGAGGACAAGAGAGGGGAAAGAGGAGGAGTGGAGTTCACGGACTGGAGTACGGAGGGAAATTAGAGCAGAGAGGTAGAGGGGAGCAAGGTTGATGCCCCCCTGCAATTATGCAGGGGGGCATCAACACCCCCTCGATCTGGGTCATCCACATCTTGGCATAGTCCCCCCTGTACATCCGTGCAAAGAGAAGGGAGATGGCAAGGATCTGGGCATCATGACTGTGGCCGGAGTGGCCAGTGAAGATATCAGTGAACCAGCCCCGGTGATTGACAATGGCCTGCAGCTGCAGTGAATGGTATCTGTGACTGTTGATATACTCAGCTGCATCATTGTGGGGGGGTATGGAGGATCCTGACATGGGTGCCATCAATAGCGCCCAGGCAGTTTGGGAACCCAGAAACCTTGAAGCCAGCCATCACAGCCTCCTGATCCATGAGCTGGATCACGCAGATGAGGAATACCGCCTCCACAGCCTCACAGAAGTTGCAAATGATGCAGGTGACAGTTGTAAGGCCCACACCGAAGTGTTGCGCGGCTGCGCCATGGAACGGCAGGAATCCGGGGTGGCCAGGGCTGAGACTGCTATGGCCCTGCATAGCAGATATAGGGGACCACATGGGGGTGTGCTGTCACTCCAGTCAGGGCTGCAGGAGCTCTGCTAGTCACCGGAGGGTACGCCAATCCATCCTAAAGTGGACCCTCCAAGAAGCATCATCCCATCATGTCAGGGACCCCTCCCACCATTTCTGGGTCCTGTGCATGGCCCAGAGGCACCTTTGGGTGAGCATCGAGAGCATGACTTCACTGAGAAGGGCCACCCTCCTCCAGTCGTGGTGAACAGCTGCTTGCCTAAGGGCAGCTGAACGGGTGGATGCAATCAGCATGGACCTGCGGTAAACCCTGGACAACCTGCGTGCCGTGCACATGGCCTGGATGTGGAAGCACCTGTGGTGGGTGAGCAGGCTGGTTGCAGCGAACTGGGCCAGGCAGTCCCAGACATCTGCATACAGTTGGAGCAGCTAAGTGATGACCCACTGGAGCTCGGTGTGCTGGTGGTACCACTCAGCGATGACCTTCAGTAAGAGTCAATGGGCACCCCACTGGTTGGCATCCAAGGATGGTACCAGCAAGGAGCTGTGCAGGTAAGTGTCCCTAGAGCACCGGGCGTGGTAAGGCACACTGCTCAGGGGGTCGCTCCTGCTGTTGTGCTGCAAGTTCCGGTACGCTGTGAGCGGCCTGTGTCCGGAACATGCCCACATGCCAGCGGCTGTCCATTGGGGCCTTCACCGTGGTGCTTCGCCAATTGGTAGTGGGCTAATTGTTAATGGGTGGTCTGGGTGGCATGGGGCTGCTCACCTGTATCGGGGGGCTACACCTCTACATTCTGGGCCCCCTGGTACCTGTCACTGGCAGGTATTGTGGTGTTGGTTGTTTGGGTGCAGGGGGGCTGTGGTTTGGGCATGTTGGTGGCTAAGTGAGGGCATTGTGTGGGTGATTGCATGTTGTCTGCTTAACACAGCTGTCTGTAGCCCGTCCCTGGGTTTCGGTTCCTGCAGCTGTGCTCTGTCCGCTCCCTATGCATCACTTCCTTGCTGTCCCACTGTGCTTCCTGTGCCCTAATTGCGTGTCCTTGGAGCTTCCCTGGTTGCCTCCTCTGCCTACTTCTGTTTGTGGGGCCCCTCTTTGCTTGCTTATCAATCAATCAGTCAATCAATTTAATTTATTTACTCAGCCATAGTCATAGTAAAAAAGGAAAACATAGCAAAACAAACAATTTGTCCAGTTTGTCCAAACACAACTACATAGGACCAGAACGTTTAAACTAAACATTACAAATGAATCATATACAGAATAAACAAAACCTAATAATTACAGATTTCCAATACACAAAATATATACTATATCAAACCCACATAACCTATCAAAAACAGCCAGAATTAGATTCTTTAGATTTTAAAACCAAATTAAGAAACTTAGCAACTTCAACTGACACCTTTTTATCCTGGTCCTATAATAGGAACACCTCTAATTTACAAGCAAAGCCACTTCTTACCCCCAGGCAGGGTTCAATATACATTTGTCTCCATTGTCTATACATTGGGCAGTCCACTAAAATATGTATGATTGTCTCTGGGATCTCTCTATTTTCCTTATTTTTACAATACTGACAGATTCATTCAGCACATGGGATTCCTTTTCACCTATCTTCCATATAGGCAGAAGGAAAGACATTTAGTGTTGCCAGAGTAAAGGCCACCCTAGTATATCCCAAACCAGAATTGGCTAAATAAGTAGCCTGCTCCAGAAGGCTCAACAACTCTTTATAGAAATGTGACACCCCTTGGAGAGCAATATGCTCTCTCATATATTGGATTTCGTGGTCTTTTATTCTAGTTTTAACTTCTGCCCAAGCTCTAACTAACAGAAAGGCCAGAATATATGAAACAGAAAAACCCAAAGAGTGCAGAATACCATGAATCTTCACTGTCCTCCTGCCAACTTCAGAGTTGACAACCAAGGAAGCCAAAGAATTTGAGGGGGTTATATTATGATGGAGTCAAAATTTCAAGATGACTAGCTTAGCCAAAGAGGTTATTCAGCTGACTCCAGCTTCAGCCCTAAGCAATACTGCTGGGGTACCCCTTGGGGCATGAAGAAAAGCCTGCAACATTCTATTTTGTTCAGTTTCTAGCTTTTCAAGAAAATCAACACCCAAACTTGCACACCATATAGAAATTGCGATAACATTTTGGCTTTATATAATCTAAGTGCTGGAGAAAACATCTTACCCACTTTGTTTAAATAAAAGCCAATGATCCCTTGACCAGTAGCTCTTACTGTGGCCTACACTGATATAAAATGCCTGCTTATCAGACCCTCTGTCAGCTGCACTATGACTGATACTGCTGCTTCAGAACTCCCTCTCTGCGATTCCGCTGCCGGTCAGCATTGCTGGACCTACTGTGAGACCATGGCTCTAACTGACCTGTGGCACTCCCAGCCCATTCAAATGTTCCTGAGCTCCCCCACTACCCTCCTGGATGCCTATCGGTGTCTGAGTTTGGGCCTTCACCACTTTGGATATGTGACTAGTGCTTGCAAGTGCCAGCTCTGTGAAGAGGGTTGCAGATAGGGATGTGTGAACAGAATGGAGTTCGGATGTTCGGCTGTTCAGATAAAAAACTTAGTTCACATTCGTCGGTTTGGTCCGGTGGAGTTTGGAACCCCCCCCCCGAATGTTTTGCAGAGTTTGGCTCTGCCAGGAGGCTTGGGGAATGGTGTCAGGGCAGGCCGTTGGAGTCCCAGCAGCAGCAGAGACTGGGAAGGCTTGGTGCTTGGCACCCCAGCTTACCCGGTTGGGCAGGCTTAGCATTTGACCCCTGGGGGTGCCCATGGCACCAGGACTGGTTGTCTGAAATCCAGCAGCAGCAGCACCAGTAGCAACAGAGACCAGGAAGGCTTGGGGCTTGGTGGCTGGCACCCATAAGGGGTGGTGCATTGCAGGCTGGCATCAGTGGAACGGTGGCAGAGGCCTGGCCAGAACTTGGTGGCCAGCACCCCTACTTGGCTGGACATTACAGGCTGGCATTGGTGGAGCAGCGGCAGAGGCCCAGCCAGGGCTTGGTCACTGGCACAAAACTGGACCCTAGAGGGCCAAAAGGACACAGAGACTAGAATCTCTCTCTGTGTTTATATAATATAAGACAGCCACTGTAGCTAACAAACATGAATTCTTTAATCAATTTCCATAAAAATATTAAAACGTTATGTATAATAGTGTGAACTCATTGATGCAATAACAATAGAAAATACACACCAACAATAATAAGTATACATTTGTACATACAAAAATTCACCCACAATAAAAGAAAAGGCTTCTAAACAACAATTAAAGATGGAATATTTCCAATGGCAGAAACACAGCTTGAACACATGACAAATAATAGTGGAATAATTCCACAATGGCAAAAGGCATGGCTCACAATAGGAGCACACACATACGCGATTCGGGGAAACCCCCTTCTTCAGTGCTGTAGCCTTTGTCAGTACCCACAGAATGCTATGAAAAAGGACAGTGGTGAATATATGAATCCCTAAACACCAAACGAATGGAAAATGCACATGAGAATAGTATTAAAATGTCTAATTCATGACTATTGATCATTATACCTTAAATCTCCATTATTCCTTCTTCATATATGAGGGAGGAAAAATTCACACTTGTATTTTCCTTCTTCTTGAAACTCTGATATAATCTTCTACTGTAAAGAGATTCAATAGGGTTATGCTCTCTCTTTTTATTCCCTCTTAAAAGCTAGTTTCCACCCTCTGGTCCCTTCATGCAAAGACCCACCTTCTTCTTTCCCTGAGCCCAATTCCAAACGTAAATGCAAAACTGAAGCTTTCCTTAGAGGTTTCTAAACTGGGAAAAAACACAGTTCTGCTGGTGTCTCTTAAATACTCTCTCAATGCAACTCAGCTGTGAGTCACATGCAGATACTTCAAGAGTCCATCAGATCTGCTTGGCCGGGTGTTGCAGGCTGGCTGGCATTGGTGGAGCACTGCAGTGGCAGAGACCTGGCTAGGGCTTGGTGGCTGGCAGTCCTACTCGGCCAGGCATTTCAGGCTGGCACTGTTGAGTGGCAATGTTGAGTGGCACTGCTGCAGAGCACCCACTCAGATGAAGTGTTTGCGGAGGGATTCAGTCAGGAGGCTACCAGCATGGCTACCCCAGCAGAATTTCACCATGAACTCCCTCTGCCATGGACCATGGGGGAGGGGGAAGCACACTGGCTTGGCCTTTGCACCTGACATGTCCCTGCCCGGTGTGAGCCCTGGGGAACTCAGGCTCCCCAGGGCTCCTCACTAGTTCTGCTGAGGCCATGTCCCCTGCCTACTGAGTTCCAGGAGCATCAACAGAGGCGTGGCCAGGGCTTGGTGACTGGCACCTCTACTTGGTGAGGTATTGCAGACTGCCAGGCATCAGAGAAGCAGCGGCAGAGGCCCGGCCAGGGCTTGGTGGCTGGCACCCCTACTCGGCCCGGTGGTGCAGGCTGCCAGGTATTGGTGGGGCAGTTACAAACAATGAAATGGAATGACAGCCCTCCCTGCCTGGAATGTAGGCCCCAGAACCATTACAGTGGGTCCTGGAGCTGGAGTATCTGGCTGTTTCTTGATGCTGTGGAATGATGGATCCCCATGAGCAGAATGACAGCCCCAGAAACCTGATGGTGGGTCTGGGACTAGAGTGGCAGATTTTGGATGAACTGGAATGACAGCCCTCCCTTCCTGTAATGTAGGTCCCAGAACCCTGATGGTGGATCCTGGGGATGGAGTAGCTGGCTGCTTCTTGATGTGGTGGAATGATAGCTCCCCGTGAGTGGAATGATGCCCCCAGAACCCTGATGGTGGATCCTGGGACTAGAGGGGCAGGTTCTAGATGTTATGGATGGACAGCCCCCATGCCTGTAACACAGGCCTCAGAACTCTGATGGTGGATCCTGGTACTAGAGTGACAGCTTCTGGATGAAGTGGAATGATGGCTCCCCGTGAGTGGAATGATAGCCCCAGGACCCTGATGGTGAGTTCTGGGACTAGAGTGGCGGCTTCTAGATGATGTGGATGGACAACTTCCTGTGCCTGTAACATAAGCCCTAGAACCACGATGGTGGGTCCTGGTACTAGAATGACAGCTTCTAGATGAAGTGGAATGACAGTCCCACAACCTTGATGGTGGGTCCTGGGACTGAAGTGGCTGGCACCCCTACTTCTTTGGGGTTTCAGGCTGCCTGGCCTCAATGTCGGACAGTTACAGTCAAATAAATGAAATGACAGCCCTCTCTGTCTGGAACGACGGCCCCCGAACCCTGATGTTGGGTTCTGGGGCTGGAATGGCTGGCACCCCTGCTTGGCCATGCATTTCAGGCTGTCTGACATCAGCAAAGCAGTGGCAGAGGACCAGCCAGGGCTTGGTGACTCACACTCCTGCTTGACTCGGCATTTCAGGCTGGCTGGCATCAGTGGAGCAGTGGCAGAGGCCAGGGCTCAGTGGCTGGCATGCTTGCTTGGCCAGGCATTGCAGGCAGCCTGACATTGGTGGAGCAGAGGCCCAGGCAGGGGTCCATGATTGGCACCCCTTCTTGGCTGGGCATTGCAGGCTGGTTGGCATCAATGGAGCAGTGGCAGAGGTCAGCCTGGGCTTAGTGACTGGCACCCTTGCTTGGCTGGGCATTGCAGGCTGCTGGCATCAGTGGAGTAGCGGCAGAGGCCTGGAAAGGGCCTGATGTCTGGCACCCTTATTTGGCCAGGGGTTTCAGGCTGGCATCATACTCGACTGAGCTCAAGAAGCTATATTGAAAATTGAGCAAGCATTGCCTGGTAGTGAATCTTGTGAACACTCAGCTCCCACCTGCCAGTGGACTCATCTGATCTATGCCCATCTACAAGAGTGAGGAGCAAATGGCTGACGTGCAGCAGCAGCAGCAGCAGCAGCATCAGCAGCAGCAGCAGCAGCTATTGGATTGCCCGTGCACAGTACCTGCAACTGGCACCTCTGCTTGACCAGGCATTGCAGGCAGGCTGGCATCAGCAGAGCAGCAGCAGAGGCTCGGCCAAGGTTTGGTGGCTGGCACCCCTACCTGGCTGGGTGTTGCAGGCTGGCTGGTATCGGTGATTCAGCGGCAAAGACCCGGTCCCTGGAACCCCTACTTGGCCAGGCATTGCAGGCTGGCTGGCCTCGGTGGGGCATTTGTAGACAATGAAGTGGAACGACAGCCCTCTCTGCCTTAACATAGGACACCAGCAGAACTGTGTTTTTTCCCAGTTTAGAACCCTGATGGTGGGTCCTGGGACTGTAGTGGCTTGCACCCCTACTCGTCCGGGTGTTTCAGGCTGTCAGGCATGAGTGGAACAACGGCAGAGGCCTGGCCAGGGCTCAGTGGCTGGCAACCGTGCTTGGCAGGTGTTTCAGGCTTGATGGCATCGGCAGAGCAGTGGCAGAGGCCCAGCCAGGGCTTGGTGGCTGGCTCCCCTACTTGGCCAGGTGTTGCAGACTTGCATCCAACTCTCCGGATGTTAACAAGCTATTTTGCCAATTGGTCAAGCCTTGGCCAGTGGTGAATCACGTGGCCACCCAGTAGCAGACATTGGATTTCCAGGGCACAGTACCTGTGGCACAGTAGAGGCAGCAGAAGTGGACATTGTGTTGCCAGGGCACAGAACCTGTGGCACAGACAGCAGAGGCAGCTTTGGCAGCAGCAGCAGACATTGGATTGCCAGGGCAAAGAACCCATGGTACAGACAGGAAAGGCGGCATTGGCAGTATCAGCAGGCATTAGATTGCCCAGGCAGAGAACTCATGGCACAGCAGAGGCAGCATTGGCAGAAGCAGCAGATGTTGAATTGCTGGGGCACAGAATCTGTGGCACAGACAGCAGAGGCAGCATTGACAGCAACGGCAGACATTGTGTTAGACTGGACCCCTGGTTCCCCCCAGAATGGATGTATCCCCCCCCTCGTGATAGTCAACTGTCTTGGACCTAGGTGTCAGCAAAGCCCACAGGGGTAACCGAGGGCAAGGAGGCTTGGGGAAAAGCCCCACACTGGATGCAAGAGGAAGGGGAGGGCATGAAAAATAAGAATCAGGTCAAGCCACCCTAGCTCCTAGCAAAAAGGGACCGCTCATGGAAAAATACCAGCCTAAGGTTGAGAAAAAGACTAGAAGGGAGAGCTCTATGAATAAAGAATGGAGCCGTTAAGGAGAGAGACTCACCCTGTCGTAACAATGGACTGGTAGCCATGACTCAGTTCAGCAACACCCTATCTCCATATTCCCCAAGAAAAACCAGACACACACTCATTGTATCCTGAAGCCTGTCGTTAAGCCCTTCCTTCCCTCCCTTCACTTTTTGTTTACCCTTACCTCCTGTGTAAAAGGTATCTGGTGCATCCAGGCTAGTCGAGAGAACTAACCGCACTTTAAAGGAAGCTTTAAAGAAACAGATTAGCCACGCTGGCAAAAACTGGGATGAGAAACTCCCAATAATCTTGATGGCTTTGAGGGATTCAAGGGAAGTACATGGGTTCACTCCCTTCCGGGTGATGACAGGGAGGTGTATGCAGATGCCAGAATTCTGATGGCTGGGGACAGAGTTACCCAGAACCTGGAAAAACAAAACAGACTCTGAGGAATGGATACAAATGTTGGTGGGTGAACTAGAAAAATCCATAGACAGGCTGCCATATGCCTAGGAGTAGTCCAACAAGATATAGATAAGAGGCTGGGGTGGATCAGAAAGCCCATTGTCTGGGAAGAAGGGCAGCCGGTAATGTATCAAAAGTTTTCAGCCTCAAAGCATTCCCTAACACACAAATGGGATGGTCCTGCCAGAATAGTCAACAGAGTTAGTTCAGCAATTTACCAGGTGGAATCCCAGAAGGTAAAAGAGGCAAGCCATGGAGAAAGTATTTTCCCAGCTCCCAGATCAAGGAGTGGGCTTGTAAACCTGTGGAACTCCCGGCAAGACAGCCCCTAGATCCGGCTAGCTTCTTCCACCCATGCTCAGTAGAAGAACTCACAGTCTCATCACAAGACAGTCATGAATAGAAGGGTAAGGCCCAGGAGACCAAGGGAACAGATGTACCCCCACTTGACACACAACCAGAACAGTATCTCAGTCAATCCAACGATGAGATTAGCAGCACGGATAAGCAATCTGATCACCAGGCAAACCTTTCATTTCAGGTTTTGTTATAGCGAGACTGGAGGACCACACAGAACTTTCATTGGGGTGGCCACCTGGAAAGCCACGGGGGGAGTTGTGGAGAGAGTGGTTGTAAAGTTTTACCACAACGGCTCCACTAGATGGGAACTGGTTATGAGAGAAGATCCCCATGTAATACAGTTCATCATGGGCCGAGTTGTATTTAAGGGAAGGCCGGGGAACAGGTATCCAGTCCTGGAAGGAAACCAACCTCCAGCCACTCCCCTCTGCTGAGAAATGTGGGAATTCAATCCCTTTATTGGATATTTATTTATTTATTTATTTATTGAATTTATACCCCCACCCCTCCTGAAGACAGCTCAGGGCAGCTTCCAATAATAAAACAATAATATAAAACTGTCTAAAAACACATAAAATACCTTCCAGAAATATTGAAACAAACAGGGCCTGGGATATAAAACCAATTGGGATAGGGGAGATAAAAATCAACTACCCTCCCCCCTCTCCAAAGGCCCGGGCAAACAACCAGGTCTTGCATCTTCACCAAAATACCAACAGGCTTGGGGCCAGGCGGGCCTCCTCCATTAGGGAGTTCCAGAGACGCAGCCCAGCCACCGAGAATGCCCTCTCCATTGTGGTCCCCCGCTTGATGCAGGGGACATCCAAGAAGGCTCCCCCGGCAGACCAGAGGAACCGCCCTGGGGCACAGAGGGCAAGGCGGTCCATGAGGTATGAGGGGCTGAGACCGTGAAGGGATTTATAAACCAATACCAACACCTTGAACCTGGCTCGGCACGCTATCGGCAACCAGTGCAGAGCCCGGAGCACAGGTGTTATGTGCTCCCAACGACCCGTCCCTGAAAGGAGACGGGCCACCGCATTCTGCACTAGCTGNCATTGTGTTGCCAGGGCACAGAACCTGTGGCACAGACAGCAGAGGCAGCTTTGGCAGCAGCAGCAGACATTGGATTGCCAGGGCAAAGAACCCATGGTACAGACAGGAAAGGCGGCATTGGCAGTATCAGCAGGCATTAGATTGCCCAGGCAGAGAACTCATGGCACAGCAGAGGCAGCATTGGCAGAAGCAGCAGATGTTGAATTGCTGGGGCACAGAATCTGTGGCACAGACAGCAGAGGCAGCATTGACAGCAACGGCAGACATTGTGTTAGACTGGACCCCTGGTTCCCCCCAGAATGGATGTATCCCCCCCCTCGTGATAGTCAACTGTCTTGGACCCAGGTGTCAGCAAAGCCCACAGGGGTAACCGAGGGCAAGGAGGCTTGGGGAAAAGCCCCACACTGGATGCAAGAGGAAGGGGAGGGCATGAAAAATAAGAATCAGGTCAAGCCACCCTAGCTCCTAGCAAAAAGGGACCGCTCATGGAAAAATACCAGCCTAAGGTTGAGAAAAAGACTAGAAGGGAGAGCTCTATGAATAAAGAATGGAGCCGTTAAGGAGAGAGACTCACCCTGTCGTAACAATGGACTGGTAGCCATGACTCAGTTCAGCAACACCCTATCTCCATATTCCCCAAGAAAAACCAGACACACACTCATTGTATCCTGAAGCCTGTCGTTAAGCCCTTCCTTCCCTCCCTTCACTTTTTGTTTACCCTTACCTCCTGTGTAAAAGGTATCTGGTGCATCCAGGCTAGTCGAGAGAACTAACCGCACTTTAAAGGAAGCTTTAAAGAAACAGATTAGCCACGCTGGCAAAAACTGGGATGAGAAACTCCCAATAATCTTGATGGCTTTGAGGGATTCAAGGGAAGTACATGGGTTCACTCCCTTCCGGGTGATGACAGGGAGGTGTATGCAGATGCCAGAATTCTGATGGCTGGGGACAGAGTTACCCAGAACCTGGAAAAACAAAACAGACTCTGAGGAATGGATACAAATGTTGGTGGGTGAACTAGAAAAATCCATAGACAGGCTGCCATATGCCTAGGAGTAGTCCAACAAGATATAGATAAGAGGCTGGGGTGGATCAGAAAGCCCATTGTCTGGGAAGAAGGGCAGCCGGTAATGTATCAAAAGTTTTCAGCCTCAAAGCATTCCCTAACACACAAATGGGATGGTCCTGCCAGAATAGTCAACAGAGTTAGTTCAGCAATTTACCAGGTGGAATCCCAGAAGGTAAAAGAGGCAAGCCATGGAGAAAGTATTTTCCCAGCTCCCAGATCAAGGAGTGGGCTTGTAAACCTGTGGAACTCCCGGCAAGACAGCCCCTAGATCCGGCTAGCTTCTTCCACCCATGCTCAGTAGAAGAACTCACAGTCTCATCACAAGACAGTCATGAATAGAAGGGTAAGGCCCAGGAGACCAAGGGAACAGATGTACCCCCACTTGACACACAACCAGAACAGTATCTCAGTCAATCCAACGATGAGATTAGCAGCACGGATAAGCAATCTGATCACCAGGCAAACCTTTCATTTCAGGTTTTGTTATAGCGAGACTGGAGGACCACACAGAACTTTCATTGGGGTGGCCACCTGGAAAGCCACGGGGGGAGTTGTGGAGAGAGTGGTTGTAAAGTTTTACCACAACGGCTCCACTAGATGGGAACTGGTTATGAGAGAAGATCCCCATGTAATACAGTTCATCATGGGCCGAGTTGTATTTAAGGGAAGGCCGGGGAACAGGTATCCAGTCCTGGAAGGAAACCAACCTCCAGCCACTCCCCTCTGCTGAGAAATGTGGGAATTCAATCCCTTTATTGGATATTTATTTATTTATTTATTTATTGAATTTATACCCCCACCCCTCCTGAAGACAGCTCAGGGCAGCTTCCAATAATAAAACAATAATATAAAACTGTCTAAAAACACATAAAATACCTTCCAGAAATATTGAAACAAACAGGGCCTGGGATATAAAACCAATTGGGATAGGGGAGATAAAAATCAACTACCCTCCCCCCTCTCCAAAGGCCCGGGCAAACAACCAGGTCTTGCATCTTCACCAAAATACCAACAGGCTTGGGGCCAGGCGGGCCTCCTCCATTAGGGAGTTCCAGAGACGCAGCCCAGCCACCGAGAATGCCCTCTCCATTGTGGTCCCCCGCTTGATGCAGGGGACATCCAAGAAGGCTCCCCCGGCAGACCAGAGGAACCGCCCTGGGGCACAGAGGGCAAGGCGGTCCATGAGGTATGAGGGGCTGAGACCGTGAAGGGATTTATAAACCAATACCAACACCTTGAACCTGGCTCGGCACGCTATCGGCAACCAGTGCAGAGCCCGGAGCACAGGTGTTATGTGCTCCCAACGACCCGTCCCTGAAAGGAGACGGGCCACCGCATTCTGCACTAGCTGCAGCCTCTGAACCAGGCACAAGGGAAGCCCCACGTAGAGCGCATTGCAATAGTCCAGCCTCGAGGTGATGAAGGCACGGACGAGGGAGGCCAGGTCCTGGCCAGAGACGAACGGACGCAGCCTCCGCACCAGATGCAACTGGCGAAAGGCAGCCTTTGCAACTGCCTCCACCTGCCGCTCTAGGTAGAGATTCATGTCCAGCACCACCCCCAGACTCCGGACCTGTTGAGCTATAGGAGGGCGAACCCCCCCAACAAGGGGGGCCAACACCTCCCTCGCTCTCCCCACCACCATCACCTCCGTCTTATTGGGCTTGAGTTTCAGTCTGCTCTGACACATCCATTCCGCCATGGCCTCCAAACACTGGGATAGCACCAAGATAGCAGGGTCTGGGTCCGTTGAAAAAGAGAGGTACAGCTGAGTATCATCAGCATACTGGTGACAACCCACCCCAAACCCCCTCACGATCTCCCCCAGGGGCTGCATATGTCAGTGATGACGATTAAAAAGGTTCATAAAATTGTCCATCCCTTCGGCTTCCCCTCCCCTTTTTTCTGAAGGAGGGACTCTCATGTCCTCAGTCTCTCTCCTTGCCACTGGGTGAGAAGTCCGCAGATTCTTTCGTTTTATCAGGCAGACACAGAAGCAAGTGGCAGGTAGGAAGAGTGAAGCGGGTGGACCCCTGCCAGGAATGGATCTTGGGAATCTGGATGTTTACCAGAGGCAGTCCTGAACCTCCACTTGTCCATTGCAGCTTCCCAGCCAGGACAGCCAGCAGCGTGCAGCACAAGCAGCCCTCATGCAGCTCCAAAAGAACTGTCTGCTCCAAAACTTGAAGCAAGCCTTCCAGCATGGCCACCAGACTTTTAGGACTAGAGTTTGTTTCTGTGAAGGCTTGTCTCCACCACCTGGAACTTTTTCACATAACAATGGCCCACGAGTAGAGGAACTTTGCATTTCGCTCCAGCACTCCTGGCCACAGCAGTTTTTCCGGCTTTTAGCCAAAGCTATCTCCTTCAAGCAGCTGAAGCTTATGAACTATTATGCCTGATAGGATACACCTGGATGGAATTGTCCCATTGAACAGAACTCCTTGTTAAAGGTACAAACTGGTAATTTGACTCAGCTCTTCTGGCCACGGGATATCAATGGGGGGGTGTGAATTATAATTTGAAAATTGGGACCTAAAATGAAGAAGGGATCCATTCCTCTAAACATGCAGGATCTCTCAATAAAACTAGTAAGCCATGGCCAAGGCTCGCATGTAAATAAACTAGATTAACCTGTGGTAATATCTTTGATTCCTCAAGAACTCCTCCAGAGGAAACCCAGGTGGCTCTAGCCAGAATGTAGATGTAACAAGCAACTCCCAGATGTACCTATGTATATAATGTTTATTGATTTTTATATATTGATTTCCCCCCCTAGGTAGCCTTCCCTTCTTTATATTAATTAGTCCCTTAGATATTTTCCCCTCGTATTTTATTATTGTTTAATATTTTAGTAGTTTAATGTTAACTTTAAGGATCCCGGTCTGTACTGTATTGTGTTTTCCTTTTTCTTCTTGTTCCTTTCCACTATCCCCCATTGGTTGTCCCTTCCGTCACCCAAAACACTCCACCCCCACCGTCTCATGATGTTTTGATCCAACCCCAAGCCATCATGCAATAATCAAGGGGAAGGGGATTTTGCTGAACTGGGGTTATAGGTACAAGTGTCCCAAGAAGAGACTCCAGCAGACCACATTGGTCATAGATCTTCTTGCAGCTGGTGTTTTTATATGTTGTGAGCCAGTGTATTGGGCTAGGTAGGCTGCAGTGCAGGTGTGGCCCATCCTATAATTGTGGAGACCATTTTAATGAGATTAAAAAGTCCTGAATGGGGAGAATTGTTAGGCCGGACCCCTGGTTCCCCCCAGAATGTATGTACACCCCCCCCACCTTGTGATAGTCAACTGTCTTGGACCCGGGGGTCAGAAAAGCCCACAGGGGTAACCAAGGGCAAGGAGGCTTGGGGAAAAGCCCCACACTGGATGCAAGAGGAAGGGGAGGGCATGGAAAATAAGGATCAGGCCAAGCCACCCTAACTCCTAGCAAAAGGGACTGCTCATGGAAAAATACCAGCCTAAGGTTGAGAAAAAGACTAGAAGGGAGAGCTCTATGAATAAAGAATGGAGTCGTTAAGGAGAGAGACTCACCTTGTTGTAACAAAGGACTGGTAGTCATAACTCAGTTCAGCAACACCCTATCTCCATATTCCCCAAGAGAAAACAGACACACACTCATTGTATCCTGAAGCCTGTTGTTAAGCCCTTCCTTCCCTCCCTTCACTTTTTGTTTACCCTTACCTCCTGTGTAAAAGGTATCTGGTGCATCTAGTATAGCCCTTTTTGTCATGGAAGTAACCTCCCCTAGTTAGCCCATTGTACACCCCAAACGACCCCTTGTAGCCTCCCTAACTCCCTTGTTCAGCACCCTTTAACTGCCCCTGATTTTCCCATCAACCGTTGAGAAAACTTGGGACCCAGATACGTGCAGGTCACTCTGTGCATGTCTGAGTTAAGAGATCTCCCAAACTTTGGTCTGCCCCTTCTCCTTCCTCCATCCCCCCTGAACTCCGCTGGATCCATGGTCTGCCTGTCCCATCTTAACAGACAAGGAAAGGTAAACACAGGTCCAGACTTTCCCAGCCAACTGGGGAAGCCCTCTCTCTCTCCCCCCCTTGTTCATGTTCTCTCGCTCCCCATCCCTGAGCCAACACCGGACCCCCACTTCTTCTCCTACCATACTCCCCACATGCCGCTTGTGTTTTCCCCCTTTTAAGCCCACCAGCCAGACCGGGGATGTGTTTCTCTGTGTTACACACACACACACACACACACACACACACACACACATATATATATGTGTGGAGGACCCCCACCCGATGCTGGTGGTGGGGCTGGATAACAGTGCCCCAGCAATCCAATGTCTGCTGCTGCTGCTTCCAATGCCACCTCTGCTGTCTGTGCCATGGGTTCTGCTACCAGGCAATCCAATTGTTAACAGGAGATCCCCTCCTACTCGTGGCTATTGGGGGGTGGGTACCCCAATATCCACCATTCCTTAAACTTTGGGGGGAATTAGCTTAATGACCCTAAACCGGGGTCTCCACATGTTCAACCCTAAACTGGGGTTGCCCCGAACTCATCCAAACTCACCCGAACATGACCGAACTGTTCAGTCGTTTTCTAATTTGGTTTGGACATTTGGTTCAGACGTCCGAACAGACTGGGTTCAGTCCGAACTCCGAACATCCAAACCGTGTTTGCACATCCCTAAAAACTGAATCACTACACACTATCTCTATCTATCTCTATAATTAAGCTAACTCCTACAACTGTCTATCTATAGTAACTATCTAATATCTAATATCTATCTATATATGCACAGGGATGGGGACACAGACAGCTCACAACAAAGAACACAGGGAGGGGTACAAAACTGAAATGAAACCTAAATCAATCTAATGTTTCTCTAAATAAATCCAAAAACAGCAGAAGGGAATCAGGGATGGAATATATACAGGGAGGAGGGAAGGATTCAATGGAGGGGAGGGAGAAAGAATACAGGGAGGGGTAAAAAATAAAAATAACACCTAAGTCTATCTAATATAATCTAAATAAATGAAACTATGGAGGTAAATGTGTGGAAATGGGTGAAATAGGAGGAGGATGGCAATGGATTGGGAGGGACACAAACTGCTGGGAGAGGGAGAGTTCTGAAAACACCTGCTGACAGGATCAGTGGCTAGCTCAGAAACAGTTGGAAGGGGGGAGGGCAATGACTTTTGTTACTTGCTGCTCCTGCCTTACCACAAGCCCCATTGGCTCTGTGCAGCCTAGCCCGTGGCCAATCACAGACTGCCAAGCCAGTGGTCTGAGGAAAAGAGGGATGGTGATTGGGCAGGCTTACTGCTAGTCTAAGTCGTTCCACCCCTGGCACCAGGAAGTCTGCTCCTCAGCTGCCCACCCCCTCCCTGGGCCTTCCAGCCCTGTTTTTCCTGCCCGAACGTGCCTGAAGTCATCCGAACATGTCCAAACTGTATGGGAGTTCTGTCATTCAGTTTGACCGTCCGGTTCGGCCATCTGAACGGGTCAAGTTCAGGCCGAACATCGAACGTCCGAATTTTGTTCGCACATTCCTAGTCACAGGTGTCATGGTCTGCTGCTGAGACGGTGTCAGATCTCTCTGTATGTGCTTTGTCAAGCTTCCAGACCTGTCTGGTGGAGGGTGGCCCTGCCCTGGTTGTGTACTACTTCTGGTGCATCCTCGGGGGCTGTCGCTTCCAGCAGTCACATGGAGCATCTTATTACCACCTGTTGGAGCTCAGGCAACTGTTGTGGCCCCTTGCAGCTGACTATGCCTTGCCCGATCCCACATGCCCCGAGTTGCTGGCACTGTCTGAGGTGTGGTCCCATGCTGATGTTCAGGTTGGGCTCACCAGTCCCAATCCTTTTGAGGTCTACTATCCTGTTGCCCACCACATGGTACAGATGGACTATCGCTTGGGCATGTTGCAGTGGCCGCACTACGTTAATCTGTTGGGCCAACCCGTCCCACCCCCTTGTGACCACGTGCAGTTGGACCCCCAGCGTCATCTGTACCTCGGCTGTCATCTCCACTGTGCACTCCCGGCACCTCCCTGACCATTCCATTTTGTGACCAGCTACATCGTTCCCATTCTGGACCTGCCGCTTTCCTGGCTCCATCTGTTTCCTCCATTCCACTCAACCATGCTGGTTTGCCTGAACCCCGGGGCTATCTGTGTGGCACCGCTTTACCATCTGTAACCATGGGGTTCGTTTCTGTGACCCTCCCCCCATTCTGCTTTTGGGTGCTATCTGACAACTGTACTGGGTATCCCCATGAACCTTTGCTGCCCTTGGTCCACTGAAGCCCCACCTGTGTCCGTGACCTACCCCCACCCCTGTGATGCCTCCATGTCATTCTGTGCCTGGGGTTCCCCTGCCTGTGACAACAGGCTTCCCCTTGGTGGTGGTGGTGGTGGTAGTGCTGCATCAGGTGTCCGTGGCTCAGGGGTTGGTACCTTGGTGGCCGAGCATGTTCATCTGGGACAGGGTGTCTTGCTGTTCAGAGCTGCCTCGGCCCTCTCCAATGACTTCATCAGATTGGTGGCTCTTCCCCTGTGACCCTGCTCTGTCAGCGTGGGAACCCACGTCAGTTAATCACCCAGTGTAGCTGTTGGGTGCCTCGTGTTGCTGGTGCTGTCTCTGGGGTTTTGGGTGCCTACCTCCATGTCCGCTCTGTTCCATCCCCTTCCCCCTCCTGTATCCTTGCCCGTTGTTGACCTCTGTCCCCCCCTTTCTTTGGCACTCTCCGTTGGGCCTCCTGGTGCAGTGTTCCCCATTTCCCCCCATCTGAGAGGCTGCTACTAGGTGTGTAGGGTGCCCTGTCCCCATGCTTCCTCCTAGGTTTCTTCTCCATACCTGTCCCATTGTTTTTGTGCCATTGTGTGCCCCTGTGAGCCTCCCCCTGGGGTACTGTCCCTTTTGGCTGTGCGTGTGCTCGCTGGAGTGTGTGTGTGGTTTGTGTTCTGCTCTGTCTGTGACTTTCTTCTCCCTTTTGTGTGTGTGTGCAGTTCTGCCATTCTCCTCCCTCCACCTCCTCCCTTACAGTTTCCCTTGTGTGGGCAGTGCCTTGTGGCACTTTTTGCTTCCTTTGCCCCATGTCTGTGTCCTTCCCCACCCCAGTGGTTTCTTGGGGTGCTTTCCATGGTCTGGGATCGGTGTAACATCTGTAGCGCTGTCCCAGATTGTGGCCTGTCTGTTTGTTTCCTTGCTGTTTTACCGCTACCGCCATGTCTGTTTGGGGTCTGTCGGACTCACAGGTGGGGGTAGGTGGCTTTCCACGGCTGGAGATTCACTGTGGTGACCTGTGATCTCATAACATCTGAAATTACTCTAAATGGCCAATGAGATTTAATATGGACAAGTGCAAAGTGATGACTGTAGGGAAAAATAATTCAAACCATGCGTACACAATGCTGGGTACTAAGCTAGGAGTTAGCACTCAGGAAAAGGATCTGGGGGTGGTTGTGTACAATACAATGAAATCCACAGTGCAGTGCACAGCAGCAGTCAAAAAAGCAAACATAATGTTAGGAATTATTTGGTAGGTGATAGAGAATAAAGCTGAAGATATAATGCTTCTATACAAATCAATGGTGCGACCGCACCTGAAATATTGTGTGCAGTTCTGGTCGCCCCATCTCAAAAAAGACATATCTGAACTAGAAAAGGTACAGAGAAGGGCAACAAAAATGATCACGGGCATGAAAGGGCTCCCGTATGAGGAGAGGCTTGGTAGGTTGAGGCTGTTCAGTTTAGAGAAGAGATGACTGAGAGGAGATATGACAGAGGTCAAAAATCATGAAGTGGTGTGGAACCAATAAACAAGGAGCAGTTATTTACCCTCTCAGCTAGTACTAGTACGAGGGGACACTCCATGAAACTTATGGGTGGCAAGGCTAAAACAAATAAAAGAAAATATTTTTTCGCTCAGCGTATAATTGGGTTGTGGAATCTACTGCCAGAGGCTCTGGTAAGGGCCAGTAATATAGCTGAGTTTAAAAGAGGTTTGGACAAGTTTCTGGAAGATAGGTCCATTCAAAGGTATTAGCCAGACAGGATCAGGGAACATGATGGGAGCTGGGGGGAAACAACAGGGAATGGATCCCCCATTGTGACCTATTGGGTGATTTTCCCAAGCCACCCAATTGGCCACTGTCAGAGACAAGATGCTGGGCTAGATGGGCCATTGGTCTGACCCAGTATGGCACTTCTTCTGTTCTTATGTTCTCATGATTGTACCTGCAATAGAGGGCAATGTATGTACCAAAGATTGGAAAGATTGGATAAAGGGAACTGATTTTATAGGCAATTAAATGTTGTGATTTTAAGAAAAACTGCATACACATTCCTGGTTACAAGTTCTTTATCATTCATCAAATTTTCATGACACCTCAGAAGGTTATGTCCCTTCCCAATCCTGCCAAATTTCATAAAGCTTGGACATAGACTCCTGATGTTTTAAGACATTAACTTGAAAATGCATTTCTGGGAGTAACATTTTTATATTCTATCCTGTGTACAAGACATTTGGTAGAAATGTATCCCATACCTTCCCTATCATCTCTGCCAAACAACAGAACAATTTGAGAAAGGGCCCCAATATTAAAAGCAATCAAAGTTATCCCCTTGAAGACCATTATTCAGATAAATAGCAGCACATGTAGTGCCAGTCAGAGACAGACACCTGGCATGGCAGGGGGAGGGAGGCTGCAGGAGCGAGGATGGGGAGAAATCCAACAGACTGATAAAAACATTAACTGGACAATCGCTGCATAGTTCCAGCTTTACAGGACCAATCGGTAGTGGCTTTGAGGCAGGCATAGGGGTAGGCTTGAGGTGGGCATAGAAGGGACATAACTGGGACTTTGGGAATAGCATCCCAGCAATTAGAAGACATGGTTTACACATTCAGGTTGGCCAATTATTATTTCAGTCACATCCTGCAGCACTGTGACAGAGGACATAAGAGAATCTCTATTGGCTCTTTCCTAAACAGATGCTTCCAACTTCCCAGTAACAATTGGGGGAGACAATTTGGGGTGATCATAGATCAGAATGAGGATATTTGGTTGACAGTTATGCTGGCCAAGTGGCATCACAAATCGATCTTATACCACAGTGACACATAAGTGATAGGGATGGGTGAAGAGATTGCGGTTCGGGTTCAGCCGTTCGGTTCGGTTGCATTCGGTTCGTCCGTTCGGTTTGGCAGTTTGGTTTGGATGCGCTCGGTTCATTCGTTTGGTTCGTTCGCCGAGTTTGGGTTCGGCTGTTTGGTTCGGTCGTCCGAACAGGCCGTTCGGTTCGACCATTCGGCTGTGGTTCGGGAAGTGTTGTTATGGTTTTTTTTTGGTTTTTTATTTGGTTTTTTGGTTTTTTATTGGGTTTTATATGGTTTTCTTTTGTTTTTTATTTGGTTTTTTGGTTTTTATATGGGGTTTAAAAAATTTTTTTAATCTAATATTATATATATCTGTCTACACTAAATCTAACTGCTATTAACTATTCTAAATGCTATGAACTAAATGGATTATCTAATAAGTACACAGACCTACTCCTACAAACACTAAAACTAA
>QEPC01009883.1:235526-248964 GCA_003113815.1 Sphenodon punctatus | reverse complement strand
TGAAATGAAACTTAAAGCAATCTAAAAATCCTACTCAACGCCTGCTGTTCAGGAACAGTGACTAGCTCAGAAGGTGTTGGGAAGGGGGGAGGCAGATAATTAGTTTTGTTTCTGGCAAGCCTCTCCACCCCTGGTGTCTGGAAGTCTGCTCCTCAGTGACTGACACCTCCCTGTAATGTTTGACCTTCCAGTGAACCTTTTTTTGCACCCGAACTCATCCGAACGCGATCCGAACTGACAGAACTGTTCGGCCATTTCGCTGTTCGGTGTTCGGTTTGTTCGGTATGTTCATGTTCATGTTCATGTTCGTGTTTGTGTTCGGTCGTCCAAAAAGGCCGAGTTCAGGCCGAACTCCGAACTGCCGAATCGCGTTCGCCCATCCCTAATAAGCGAATCCCTTACATAGGCTCATTCTATGTATGTGTTGTGCAGGCTTATAAAATTATGACCCTTTATTGTCTCGTCCTGATATTTGGCAGAGATGATCCTGAAGGTGTGATATACAGCCCTGACAAATTTCATGTACCCTGGTTGTACTACAAAGATGTAACAAACATAAGTTTATAAGTTTATTGCTTATACCACCAGGTTATCAGTTATCATAGATAGTACACATGGGGAGGGGTATAAACATGACAACTTTCATACACATTGGATGGAAGACAAAGAAGTTATAGCCAGGAATGTATATGCAGAACTTTGCAAAATAACGTAAGTCAATTGCTTATAAAATCAGATTCCTTTATCCAATATTTCTGAAATTTGGTACATGGAATTATTTCCATTGGAGATAAATACCCTCTAAGTTTCATCCAAATATAATGAAAATAAAAAATGTTACAGCCAAAAATACGTTTTCCATCAAAACCAATGGAAATGGAAAATGAAAGCAAAATCGAAATCAAATTTTTGATATTTATGAAAACAAAAATGAAATATTTAAATAACAAAAACAAAAAATTAAAAATAATAATGACATGGGTTCCTGGTGCACATCTCTACAACTCAAATCACCCACCAGTGAGATTCCTCCTCACCTGCTGTTGAGTATCACTACTCTAGGACATCTGTGTTCTACTCCCATCTCTTCCAGTGACCTTCTAATTCAGCTATTGGCTTGGCAGGTGTTTGTAAATAATGCTTTCAATTTAATGTTCCCAGCCTGAAAGAAAGAAAGAAAGAAAGAAAGTGAATTGGTGCTGATTTAATATTGTTCTTGTAAATGAGTTTCATTCTGAGGTGTGAATTGCAAGCTGAATTCAGGTGCATTTCAAGATGCATCTCAATAAATTTCATAGTTAGAGCTGTTACAGCATCTCAACCCTCATTTCTCTGCTAATTCATCAACTGTATAAAAACAAAGTGTTAAAGGAAATTATTTTATTGTGAGCATTGTGGGGAAAAATGAAGTGACAGGTAGCGGTAATAGATAACATTGATTTACAGCTCTGGTAAATGAGCTCTGATTGTGTGATAGGGGGTAGCTTCCCAGGGGCCTTGGAAATTTACAAAATAACAGTTTGCTATTAAGGTGTGTATTGAGGTTTTTTCTGAGGGTAAGGCATTACCTGCAAAAGGAGAGGCACATGTAATAACAGCTCAGTCAAAAAACCTTTTAAGAGAAGAAAGAAACTGCCATTCTATTCTTTTTTCCCCCTACACAGAAAATGAAGCAGAGCTGAAACAAGTGCTCACAAAAATAGGTATACCTGTTGGAATTGCAGGACTCAGTCCATCCAGTAACATTGAGTACTAATCGGTACCACACAACTTACTAATTTCATTTTTCATCCTGATTTTCTGACTTCCGATACCAATTTTTTAAAAAAACTTCTGATAACGTTTTTCTGACTTTCTGTCCTGATTTTTACAAGCTCTGATACCAATATACTGGGATTACTGATTTTTAGTTTTATGGTTGTCTTATTTTATTGATTGTAAGCCACCCTGAGCTGCCTGTGGCAGGAGGGACGAGGTAGTAAGACTTTCAATTAATTAAATATATAAATAAATAACGCATTGGTAAATGGGTACATTGGTAACTCATGTATTTTCTAGAGGTCAAACAAGGATGTTTTTGCATTCTCGCAGGAATGTGAGAAATTCTAACAGCCCTTGCGAGATCTCTTGCATTCTTGCTGATGTTTTTGTGAATCTTGCAAGATTCTCAAGAACCTCAAAAAATGCTCTGTGCATGCCACAGCTGTTCTTCACATGCATGTCCCCAGTGGCTATTTTGGGTATGCGTAGAGTGTTTTTTGAGGTTTCTTGAAAATTGCCTGAGAAGCCCAATTCTCATGAAATTCTCAACCTAGAAAATCTCATCCAGAACCCTATTCTCAATGAGATTTCCAAGAAGATCTAGGGAAAGTTTCAGTCCTAGTATTTTCAGGTAGTTGGGGGAACAACTCAGTACTCAGATATTGATCAGACACGCAATAGACAACTTGAAAATGTTGAAATTAACTCCAGGTAGAAATCCATCTCACAATTCGATGTCATTCCACCTCAATCAGAAGCAGCCACTCCAGTCCCGGCACCCACCGCCTGGGTCCCAGGGCCAAGCTACTGGCGGGGAGGGCTGTGGCCAATACCTGGAAGCTGCCACCCTAGCCTTGGGACCCACCGTGATGGATCTGGGGCCGTCATTCATCTCACCCTGCGATGTCATTCCACCGCTCAGAGAAGCAGCCACTCCAGCCCTGGCACCCGCCACCTGGGTCCTGGGCCCAAGCTACTGGCAGGGAGGGCTGTGGTCAAGAAGTACACGCTGCCACCCTAGCCCCGGGACCCACGGTGATGGGTCTGGGAGCGTCATTCATCTAATGCTGCGATGTCAATCCACCTCATTCAGAAGCAGCCACTCCAGCCCCGGCACCCGCCACCTGGGTGATGGGGCCAAGCTACTGGCAGGGAGGGCTGTGTCCAAGATGTACAAGCTTCCACCCTAGCGCTGGGACCCACCGTGATGGGTCTGGGGCCGTCATTCATCTCACACTGCTCTGTCATTCCACCACTCAGAGAAGCAGCCACTCCAGCCCTGGCATCTGCCGCCTGGGCCCCGGGGCCAAGCTACTGGCAGGGAGGGCTGTGGCCAAGATGTACAAGCTGCCACCCTAGCCCCAGGACCCACCGTGATGGGTCTGGGGCCATCATTCATCTCACACTGCTCTGTCATTCCACCGCTCAGAGAAGCAGCCACTCCAGTCCTGGCACCTGCCTCCCAGGTCCTGGGGCCAAGATACTGGCAGGGAGGGCTGTGGCCAAGAAGTACAAGCTGCCACCCTAGCCTCGGGACCCACCGTGATGGGTCTGGGGCCGTCATTCATCTCACACTGCACTGTCATTTCACCACTCAGAGAACCAGCCACTCCAGCCCTGGCACCCACCGCCTGGGTCCTGGGGCCAAGCTACTGGCAGGGAGTGCTGTGGTCAAGAAGTACAAGCTGCCACCCTAGCCCCAGGACCCACCGTGATGGGTCTGGGGCCATCATTCATCTAACGCTGTGAAGTCAATCCACCTCATTCAGAAGCAGCCACTCCAGCCCCGGCACCCACCGCCTGGGTGATGGGACCAAGCTTCTGGCAGGGAGGGCTGTGACCAAGATGTACAAGCTGTCACCCTAGCGCCGGGACCCACCGTGATGGGTATGGGGCCGTCATTCATCTCACACTGCGATGTCATTCCACCGCTATGAGAAGTAGCCACTTCTGCCTCAGGAGTAGCCCCAGGGGCTCTGCCAGTGCTCCTCCCCCTCCAAAGCACTAGCTGACAGCCGGTCCCTTCAAAATCACAACAACGCCTGCCTATCTCTGAGAGAGAGAGCGATAGAGAGATTTCCATTCCCAGCTAGAACTGGGGAGATGGGAGTTAGAAGGGGAGAGCTAAGCTAGGTATATCCTAGCTGCCACCAGCCGGAACCTGGAAGAACTCCCATCTGTGCTGCGCCCATTAACACCCAGCGCTCAGTGCCCACATCCAACATGCAGCAAACCTACCATAATGAGATGGAATAAACCCACAATATATTATATGTGCCTGCCTGCCTGCCTGCCTGCCAGTGTCTTCCTGCATGCGTCCCTGCACCACTACATACCTGCTGCCCTGCTACCACCTAGCGCGGCGCACCTGATCAAATGAAGTGTGCCCCATAGGCTTTAGGCTGTCATTCCACTATCCCCGATGCCCGCCCATCCCAAGGACCATCAAGAAGATTATGGGACCATCATTCCAGTCACTGGGGGCTGCATTCCATTCCATTGCATCCAGAAACCCGGTGCCCGCATGCCAGCCTGCCCCCTTCCCAAAAGCCTACTCCTCTGCACCCACCTGCGGACGTCTACTGAAGCTGGCAGCTGAAACTAAAAGCCCCTCCGACTACCAGCTCCAGCTGCCTCCTTCCCGACTGCCCACTGCCAAGGAGCCTGTCTCTCTTTCTCTCTATCATACCCACACACACAAACACCAGCCCTGCACCTCCTTTCTGCTAGTTGAGACCCTGCTGCTGGCACCGCACATCCTTGGGTTACTACACTACTTGAGGTGGCATGTGCTGCTGGAAGGGATCTAGTAGCTGTATGAGATTCTGCCACCTGCCAGCCAGAACTTCAACACATAGGGAGGGATAAAAGTGAGGACATGTAAAACGAACCTCATAACAATAAATTTGAAAACTTTACTTAAAACTATTTACAAATTCAATACAGGAAAACAAAACGAAACAACAACAACAACAACAACGACATTTAATAAAACAAAAGTAAACATGTAAAGGAAACTTATAAACAACCTAAGAGTCCATGTCTCTGCCACTGCACCTGTCCCCCCATATTTGGGGGAAAGGCAACAGGCCTTGTGGCAGCTCACATTCTGGAGGGCCGGCCACTGTGGAGGGGTCCACCACACCATTGTCCACCGCATATTCCACCATCTCTTGCAGATCATTATGCTACCTGGAGAGTGCCTGGTGGTAGACCTGCACGCTGTGCAACTCGGCGGACACATACTGGTCGTATGCCACCACCCGCTGCCGCTCCGCCTTCACCGCATGCATCTACACCACCAGGAACTTCTCCAGGTCAGTGGAGGCATGCTGGACCTCCTCCATGTGGCCCTGGGTGCAGCTGCACAACCTGGCCCTCAGGGCTTTGATTGCGGCGTCCTCTGGGATCCCGGGGGTCTCCATGGTGAGGCTTGAGGCGGGGGGAGGGGAAGGGCTTATATGCCTCCTTTTCCTGGTGGCCTTGCCCCCCTTTTGCATGCACTGTAGCTCCATGGGTGCAGCTGCAGCGGAGTCCTCCTCACTCACCGGCCTCACCCACATTTCGTGGGTCTGCTCGATGTGGCTGAGAAGCCCCGATGTTGTCCCCTCCCTCTGCTGGCGGAACACTTTTTTGCCAATCTAGAAAGATCAGAAAAAGAAAGGAACATTAGAAGTGCCATACTGTGTCAGACCAATGGTCTGTCAAGCCCTGCCTGCCTTCTGTCTCCACGAGTGGGTGGACTGGGTGGCCATCCAATCTCTCTCTGCAGGGGACTTCCATTCCTAACAAGTCAGAGGGTAATTCTTCCCTGTTGTTCCAGTCCCCATGACATACCTTGCATGTGGCGGTTCTGTCGCCCTGGATGTAAAACTGCCAGACATCCGATGACTGGCGCTGAATGTCTGGGGGTGAAGCTGGTGAGCTACGCCTCAGATTCCGGTGACGAGTTGTCATCCTAGTCCTGGTCCTGGAAGCAGGGCTGGGCCCGGGTCCAGAAGAATCCGATTCCTCTCTGAAATGGGAACACATAAGAACGCCAAGTAAATATCATGCATTTATGATGATGCCTCTAATCCTCCCTCCTTGTGGGTGCTAGGGATGGCAACTAAAAAATTCCATAAAGCATTTGCAAATCCTGCCTTCCCAGGGGTGCTAGGGGATGCTAGATATTGCAACTAGAAAACCCCTGGCTGGCACGTGTAAATCCTGATGCCCTTCTTGGGGTGCTAGGGATGGCAACGCGAGATGTGACCCTGGATGGAGGAATGAGACTGCCCTTATTTGGGGGTGCATAGGGAATGGGATGACAACTGGAGAGTGGAGACCCTTGATAGCTGCTGGCACATGTTTGGATGGGGGATTGCTCATGCCTGACTGCTGGAAGAGTCCCCCACACTACAGTACCCTCTCTCTGTGGCAGACATCCACTGCCACCCGCTGTTGACCACTGTTTGTGCCTGACTGATGCCCACCACCCACCCACACGCCAGTGAGCTGAGCTCGCTCTAACTGATACAGCCTTTCTTGTCTTAAAAGTTAAAAGAAGGTTTACAAACCTGGCAGGAATGGCAGTAGAGCCCACCACTTCCTCCTCGTCTGAAGAGGAAGCCAGTGCCACTGGTGCCACGGGAGGTGTAGCAGGGGCAGCGGCCTCCACCGGTTCCTCCTCCTCCTCCTCCACCGGCAAATGTGCCCCCAGCCAGAGGATGCAAACAGCCTTCTTCATTTTTTTTTCAAAAACCCCACACAGCACAAACCAACACTCACCCACAACACACACCAACCCACCCAAACACACAGCACAGCCAAACCCAACACAATCACAGTCAAAACACACGAACCAAGCAGCCACTGACTCAAACACAGACCCACTCGCCTCACATCTCCACACGCACATGAATTTCTGGTTTCCAGCGCAATTTATGGCTACCCGCGAGCTCATGATATTTTTAGGCCGAACGCCGAACGCTGAACGCAGTCTTGGCGATCCACCCAAACGGCGAATGGCCAAACCCGAACACATGAATCGAATGCAGCCGAATCAAATGGCTGAACGCGAACTCGGTGATCCACCCGAACGGACAAACACGATCACATGAACCGAACGCAGCCGAAACGAACGGCCGAACGCGATCTGTTCGCCCATCCCTACCGAACTCAATTTTTGAACTGAACCGAATTTCTGAAGTCGGTTCTGTTCATCCATCCCTAAAAGATAATATTCCATTTAGTTCAATGGGGTTTGAATTTCTGAAGTTCGGAGTTTGGACCAAACTGGAATAGTTCGGTCCACTGAATTGAACTGCCGAACCAAACCAAATTTCTGAACTGAACTGTACCGAACTGAATTTCCAAACTCGGTTCTGTTCGCCCATCCCTAGAAAATGTTTATACTGCCTCTAAAAAATGCTCAGGCCTGGTCTCAAATGGACCTCTAGGGGGAGGGAGTTCCAGAACAATGGGGCAGCAAGAACACTCCCCACCCCGCGTGCCCCCTTTTTACGAACAAGAGTGACAGTTGGAACCCACAGGAGGGTAATCCCGGCCAAGTGAATGGGAACACTGTAGGAAAGGTGATCATTCAGATATGTATAAAGCACCCTCATTGTAACGTGAATTCAGTTATAATACGATATAATTGTATACAGTTAATTCAGTTAAAAATGGAAGCAAATGCTTAATTATAAGCGCGTTTGCTTAAGCCTATCTCTACTTCAATAGGGATGTGCACAGTAACTCTCTTTTGTTTTTGTTATTCATTTCATATTCATTATTAAAATGTCACTCGTTTTCATTATATTTTGTTAGTCTTTGTTCCGTTTACATTTGTTTTTGTTTTTCATTGGTTTCAATGGAAAACACATTTTCGGGTCTAACTTCTTGATTATTCAACCGATTTTGATTACACTTGTCAGTACTGTACCATCAACATCGAGCATTATTTATGCCACACTTAATAATGAATGGTTAATAGGGATGGGTGAACAGAATGCGGTTCGGATGTTCGGATATTCGGTTCAAAACCCGAGTTCGGGTTCGATGGTTCGGTTCAGTTGAGTTCGGGTTGGCTGAACGTGGCCGAACAGTCAAAAAATAGCACAATCGAAACCGAAACCAAACCAAAACCAAAACTTAACTGTAACCAAAACCGAAACTTAGAAATGTTTTGCCCTGCAAAGACGTTTTTCCTACCCCCGAACTCATCCAAACTCATCCAAACACAACCAAACTGTTTGGTCATTTGAGAGTTCGGTTCGGACGTTTGGTTTGGACGTCTGAACAGACCAAGTCGGTCTGAACTTCGAACATCTGAACTGCGTTCGCCCATCCCTAATGGTTAAAGGGACCTGATGTTATAAGCAGTTGAAATGTGTTATTTTACAAAACTCTGTGTACACATTCCTGGCCTTAGTTTCTTGGAATCCCATTAGAGTTTGATGAAAATTTACAGAATTATACCTCTTCCTGAGGGTACTAGCTCTGCCAAAGTTCAGAAGGATTGGATAAACTGTGCCAATTTGATAAGAAATTTACTTTTAAATGCATTTCTGGCTGTAAGGTCTTTGTGTTTCAGCCAGTTTATATGGATGTTGGTAGAATTGTATCTCAGATCTTTAGGAGAATCTCTGACAAGTATTAGAAAGATATAATAATGGGTACCAAAGTTATAAGTCTGCACATCATCTGGGGAGTATGAGCCTATGTGCCTACCAAAGGGATTCTCATGTTTGTCAGTGTGGTACAAGCTGTGTTTGTGATGCCAACTGGCCTGCAAAAATGCCACCCATATATCATTCTGTGCTGTGACCACCACAACCCCTTTCCCTCAATTGTTACTGGAAAGATGGAAGCATCTGCTTAGGAAAGAGACAATAAGGAATTCTCTTATGTCCTCTGTCACAGTGCTGAAGGATGTGAATTGTGATGACAATTATCCAGCTTGGATGCGTGAACCATGTCTCCTGATTTCTGGGATGGTTACCCTTGCCCTCTGCCTTGCTTCCTGCAGTACCAGCGGTGTTCCTTCTGTGTCTGCCTCAGTGCCACCCAGGATTGGTCCTGGAAAGCTGGAAGAATGCACTAAGAGATGCAATCACATCTCTGTCCCAGTCAGGGTGTCTTTGAAATATCAAGCCAATTGGCCAGAGGATATCTCTCTCATCTCTGTTGTTTGTTACAGGCTTCAGTCTGGGTGGGCACCCCGGGCATATGGGGCAGGTGTCAACTTGAAGAGCATGCCCCAGGAGGATGTTGAGCAGCCCCCCAGGTGTGTGGGGATTGGATTTATGTAGCTAGGTGAACTCTTGCAGTGACCTCTAGTATGTGTGCGTGTGCACGCGTGCGCGCGCACACACACACACACACACACACACACACAGAGCCTACCAACAAAGTATGAGAAAATGTTCTGACTAAAGCCAGAACTAACCACAGACAAAGAGCAGGTCCAAAGAACAGCAGCTTATATCTGCCTTCTATGCCCGCCTTGAAACCACCACTAATTGGTCCACCTGTAAAGGTGGAAGCCTGCAGTAATTGGCCAGTGAATGTGTCTGTCAGTCTCTTGGGATGCTCTCCATCTCTTCTACAGCACCGTCCCTGCCATGCTTGTTTCTTAATGGCACTGAATGTGCTATTTACGTGAATAACAAAAGTCTTCAAGAGTAAAAGTTCAATTGTGTATACAATTTGAATCCTTTATCAGATCTTTCAACAATTTGGCAGAGGTGATTCTGAAAGTCTGAGATACAGTCTTGTCAAATGTCATGTAAAACATATGTAATACAAAGACATTAAATCCAGAAATGAATTTACAAGTAAATCGCTTATACCATAAGGACCCTTATCCAATCCTTCTGGAATTTAGCAAAGTTGGTAAACTATGGAAGAGGTATAATCTTGTCATGTTTCATCCAAATTAGGTGGGAGACAAAAATGTTACCGCCAGGAATGTGTATACATAGTTTTTTAAAATAATGAATTTTAACCGCTTATACAATTTGATCCCTTTATCCAACCTTTCTGAAAATTGGCACGTGTAATTCTCTCCATTGGGGTTCCACTTCTGCCACGTTTAATAAAAATTTGATGAAAAATACAAAAGGTAAAGTAAAAAATGTGTTTTTCAGGTTTTTCCTATTAATTTGTAGGAAAAAATTATTCCCCCACCCCTTTTTCATTATGTTCTTTCATTTTGACTATTCAATAATGAAAACAAAAATCCCTCTTTTGTTTTCTTTATTATAATGAAAACTAAATGCACACCACTACAATGTAATAAATATACCCTCTTATATCTATCTATCTATCTATCTATCTATCTATCTATTTGCATTTTTGTGATTCTTACAAATTTCTGGGAAAGTGTTTTTTAATTTTTTTTTGCTCTAGTTCTGTTTTAATCAAAATTGAAATGTTCTGAAAATGTAAAAACACTAAAGTATTTCAATTGCAATGGATATATAAATGATACCTTTTCTAGTCTTTCTCCCCCTCAAACACAGCTATCTTAGAAAAAATACTGTATTTCAGCATTTCTGGAGATATTGGGTGATTTTAGACAATGGGTATTTTCAGACGTTACGTGGTCAATGTCAACCACAGTCAATTCCCTGTGGTGGCTTGGACCACGTAACGTCTGTTGGGGGGAACGGATGTTCCCCCCCAGATGTTACCATGGTGGGGAATCACATTCACCATGCGAGCAGCCAAAGCAGCAGGACCGGAGGCCATTGCGTGGTGAAGGTGATTCCCCACCATGGTGACCCCCGCCGTCACATCTGGATGGTGGCCATTGCCCGGAATCCCTGCAGGGTTAGGGTTAGGGTTAGGGTCCCTTCAGGGATTCCGGCCCGTGGCCATAGCGGGCAAGCACTGCGGCAGCATTGGCCATGGTGGCCGCCCGTCTCCCCAGAGGGTGGGCGGTCGGGAGCGTGGAGGGGGCAGGGCCGTGCGACCGCACGTTGCACTGCACTGCCCCGCCCCCTCCCCGATTCCCCTCCGGGATCCCCCGGCATGTCTGTTAGGGCGTTACGGGTCATCCCCGTGTGGGATGAATTCATTGATTTTGTGACAGGGCCAATTGGCCCCGTCATGTCTGAAAACACCCAATAAGGGCCTCCCTCTAACTACAGTCAATCCCCTGTGGTGGAGGAGAGACCCATAATGTCTAATGGGGTTCCCGCCAGAGGTTCACCCCAGTGTACCTTTGGCGGGAATCAGATTAACCACGATTCTGGAGGTAAGGCCAGCCTCACCTCTGGAATCATGGTTAACGCAACCACAATCCGGGATTAGCAGAACATAACATCTGTTTCCTTCTCCGGCCTGGATCGTGGCCCAGACCACTCTGCGGGATCGGGTGCAATGTCTGTATTGACCGCTGCACCTGCCTGTCTCCCAGAGGGCGGCCGGCCGGGGGAGCGCAGGGGGGCGGGGCTGTGTGGCCACACGTCGGGTTGCGTGGCCCCACCACACCCCGATCCCCTGTAGGAATCAGGCCGGCATGTCTAAAGGATGACCGGCCTGATTCCTGTCCTGGATCCAAAACAGATCCCGGACCGTGGTTAGAGGGAGGCCCAAATTGTCTAAAATCACCCATTGTATTGAGGTTAAAGTTAAAATTGATGCACTGAAGTTAATGTTAAAACTCCCTTTTACTCAGTGAGGTTGGAATTTGAGTCCAGAAGCTTATTCTTAAGGGGATTTTTGGTGCATTTTAACTGAAAGTGAAGTTAGCCATGTAGGAAAATGCCAAAAGAGCAGCTAGTTCTCAGGGGTTTCTTAGCATTTCTCTGTAATTCTCATTTTAAAACTCATTTGAGCATATAGAACAGATTGCTCAGAAGAAACTGACATTTAAAAGAAAGCGAACTTCAACACACTTTCTGTCGGTGTGCCCAGCAAAAGGATAGATAAATATCTACATGAGTTCATTACTGCCAAGTTAAGTTTTCCTTTCCATTTTTAAATGTATCAAAAATAAGCCACTAATTATTGTGACTGAATAATATAGGACCGAAAATGTATTGTACTCTTAGAGCATAAGAAGTGCCATACAGGGTCAGACCTATTGATTTATTCTATTTTATTTAAAATCTATACCCCTACCCTTCCCTGAACACTCAGGGTGGCTTACAGATATAAAAATGCAGACAACAATAATGGTAAAAATATAACACAATACAATAAAATCCCATGAAAATCCCCACCCACCCTAACCTTTATCCCCACTTGCCAAACATTTTGCCAAAAAGGAAAGTTTTGCATCACTTCTGGAAATATGCTCAGGCTCTGGTGGACCTCCAGGGAAAGGGGCTTCCATAATAATGGAGCAGCAAATGAGAACTCCTCTCAGTTGGCCCTTGTCATACAAACAGGATTGGCAGGTGGTACCCGCAAGAGCACACTCCTGTCCAACAGCAGGGGTTGCTGTGGAGAATGGAAAGAAAGGTGGTCTTTCCAATATGTGGGGCCAAGGCATTTAGAGTTTTAAAGGTCAAAACTGGCATCTTGAAATGTGCCCAGAAAGCTGTAGGAAGCCATTGCAGACTATAGAACATGTAAATAAAGTGTCCGCAGAGAACCACCACAGAAAGGAGCCAGACCACCATGTTCTGCACCAACTGCAACTTTTGAACAGTCCCCAAGGGAGTCCTGTGTAGAGGGCATTGTAGTAGTCCATCTAGCCCAGCATCCTGTTCCCAATAGTGGCAGTGTTATTTCTTTAGAGGAATACACAAAATGGCATAATTTAAGGTGCTGATTTTTACCTATACAGTGCCTAAATTAAGTCTGCACTGACTAGGCCATCCGTGTACTCGGATTAAATTCCGAGGACCTTTTCTGAAGACATGGAATTCAGAACTCTGGACCTTGGAATTCCCTGGAATTCAGAACTTCAGAACTCTGAATAGCAGAAACTGAAAACTACTCGACACGTGAAGAGGTTTTGGTTGTTTAATGACCTAGCCAATCAGGGTGTACAACAGAGCGCATCCACCCCTCCCTCCCCTTATCTCCCAAACAGTATATAAGGACCTGCAATCCAGCAGTCTCTTTGTGGCATGGGAAGGAAAGGGAAGGACTTGAGGGAATATAAAGAAATAAATAAAGCATGCGCACACATACACACACTTGGGGAGGGAATAGGATGGATAGGTACACAAAAGTGCAACTGCATGCAGAAATCCCCCCAAAGCCAGCAGCAGTGTACCCACAGCATGGCCCACCTCAGAAGTGAGTGCACCCACTTTAAAATCATTATGCCAACCAAGCAGTACCCAGCAACAGTGGGACAATCGCTCAAGAAGACAAACCCACAAAAGTGCAACTGTGTACAGAAATAAGCCCAGAAGACATAATTATTAGGGGCGGGAAAACCGGTAAATCCGGTATCCGATAATGCCGGTACCGGGTGTACCGTCATTATCGGATTCGACCCGGTAAATCCGGTCTGGGTACCGGATTCCGGGTACCGGATTTTTTTACATTGCAACCATTTAAAAATGGCTGCAATGTAAAAACTTAAAGCCCCACCAAAAAAGTTAAAAAAAAACAAACCCTCCTCGAGTCCAGGCTGCGCGGGTGGAAGGGGGGACACCCCCACCCACCCTGCCCAGCCTGGATTTTTGTTTAAAAAAAGACTCAGAGGCGAGCCCACCCCCCAGCACCA
>QEPC01009883.1:215378-235148 GCA_003113815.1 Sphenodon punctatus | reverse complement strand
CCCCCCCCAGGGATCGGGTCATACTTACCGGCGGCTGCGGGGACGCCGCGGCCGCTGGTGCTGGGGGGTGGGCTCGCCTCTGAGTCTTTTTTTAAACAAAAATCCAGGCTGGGCAGGGTGGGTGGGGGGTGTCCCCCCTTCCACCTGCGCAGCCTGGGAGGGGGAGGGGGAAGGAATTAATTTATTTCATTGATTTCAATGGGGACACAGCGCCCCATTGAAATCAATGAAATAAATCCGGTACCGGTATACCGGATTTAATCTGGGAATCCGGTTTTTAGAGAACCGGTAACTGGTAAATCCGGTAGCCGGTAATGGGCCCGGGGTCCCACCTCTAATAATTATAACACCCACAAAAAGAAACCAGACATTCAACCCTGCCCCCAAAGCTTCCATTGTGCCTGCCCAGCACCCATCTATGAAAGGCAAGCCCCCTCCACACACACCATATTATTTTAACTAGAAAGAAAGTATCTTTCTCTTGTGCCCCTGCTCAGTGGTCTCAGTCACATCTTGGCAAACCCACAGAGCAAGTCCAGTCACAGTGCCCACAAAAACCACAGCAAAACTAAAGTGATCCCTTTCTGGCCTCTATGGTGCCAAATTGTCAGCAGTTGGTGCAAGTGGAAGCAGTAGCAGCAGCACCCACTTTAAACTCTAAGTACATGATGCACTGGTGGCAACCCCTGGCATTGCCCCTAGTATGTGGACAGCCAATGGGCAGGGGAAGTAGAGCTAGATCATGGTGCCAAGGAGTGAAATCAACAGACAGCAGTGGAACCTGCTTAGTTTTTTAAAGGCATGGCATTGGTGTGGCACTGGTAACTTGGACAGCCCAGACAAGGCAGAGATCCCTCTGACCTCTATAATGCCAAGCAGCAGCAGACTGGAACTCACTTATTTTTTAATATATATATATATTTTAAAGTAATGGCATGATTGAAACAAGTAACCTCCATTCCCTAGCATTGCCCCTATGGACAGCACAGGCACTCCCCCCATCCCCCAAGCCAATTACTTACAGGTCAGCAGTGTAGCACACAGCCCAATTTCACCAAAGAGAATGGGAAATGACTGTATAGCCACTTTTATTTTGCCCCTTCCAGCCAATCAAAACCTGTTCTGTCGTTTGTTCATCACTCAGCTGTCCCCTCCCATACCCACATCATACCAAATATGGCACTAAGTTTTGTTTGCTAGCTCAGAAAAGCTAGGGTCAACTGTCTGGGTCACTCCAGTCATGCACGCAATGGCACCAGCTTTTGATCGAGGCTTCAGAAGTTTTCCGGGGACCAGTCTTGGTACTCAGAACTTTGGAATTTGGAAATTACAAACTAGGGAATGCAATCCCCAAAGTTTTCTGAGAACAGAGATTCAGCACTATGTCTTGGACCACACATACCTGAAAGACCGCCTCCTCCCCTATGTCCTGTCATGGCCCCTGAGATCAGTTGGGAATGCCCTCTTACAAGGGTAGGCACTTGGCGTCTGTTTCCTTGAGCTCCTTTCCCCCCATATCAGGATATTTTGGGGGGTCGGTGGAGCTTCTGATCTGCCACTGGTGCTGCTTAATGAGAAGTCATTGGTGATTAAAAAACAACTACCATCTTTGATTTTATTCAGGATGAGATCGCTGACCTGATGTGTATTACCAAGACCAGGCTGTATGAGGCTTCTGGGCCTGTGTTGGCCCAGATGGTGCCATTCAGTTACTCGCGACGCATCAGCCTAGGATTGGTGGTGTGGAGTGGCAGTGGTCTGTAAAGACAATCTGGTCTATCGAAGGTATCCGGTATCTGATTTATCTAGCATAGTGTGTGTCCACATAGTGTTTGAGGACTTGGATAGATAGAGAATTCTGCTGGTTTTCTGATCACCCTGCTGCACATCAGACTCCCTGGCTGCTCTAGGCAAGTTGGTATCAGAGGTCGTATTGAAGATAATAGGGGTGTGCATGTTGTTTATGTTATTACAATAATGATAATGAACATTGTTGTTTTCATTATTGTTATTGCAATAATGAAAATGACAAATAATAATAACAAAAATTAAAATGAAAACAACATTTTGTTTTTAAAATAAAGAGAAAAACCTGAAAAATGTATTTTCAGCCATAGTTTTTTTGTTTCATATTAAATTCTGATGAAACATGGGGAGGTTGTGCCCCCAAAGGAGGGCACGATGTTTACCATGTTACAAAAGGATTAGGTAAAGGGAACTGATTTAAGAAGCAATTGAATGTTGTGGTTTTAAGAAAAGCTCCATACACATTCATGGCTACATCTTTTTTTATCTTCCATACAAATTGCATGAAACCTGTGAATATTATGTTCCTCCACAAGCTTAACACACCTACCAATTCTCACAAAGATTGCATAAAGGGTTCTGATGGTATAAGACATTATTTTTAAAATACATTTCCAGCTGTAACGTGTTTATATTCCATCCTGTTTACAGGATATTTGGCAGGAATGTATAACATACCTTCCCTTTTATCTCTGCCAAATTATAGGACCAAATTTTATAAAGGAACCCAATTTTATAAGCAATTGATGCTGTCCCCTTGAAGAGGCTATTGAAGTGTGCTCAATGTGGAGCTGTCCTTGACTGTTAGGAAGCTGCAGTTTGTGCAGAATGTGGTGGGGTGAGTCACTGGAAGCACATTACATTGTTGCTTCAGGGTTTGCACTGGCTGCTAATAGCTTTCTGGACACAATTCAAGGTGCTGGGTTTGACCTATAAAACCCTAAACAGCTTGGACTCCAGGCATCTGAAAGATTGTTTCTTCTTCTATAGTCTGCTGTGGTCTCTGAGGTTGGCCAAGGATGCTCTCTAATGAGTACCAGCTGCCTGTGAAGTTTGCACAACTAGGGGAAGCAGAGGGGTGTTCTTGTTGGCTGCTCCACACTTATGGAACTCTCTCCCCTTGGAAAGCGGCCTGAGCCTGCTTACCTTTCAGAAGAGATGTAAGACCTTTTTGTTTGGCCAGGCATTTGGCAGACTGGGATAAGGTTGGGTGGGATGGAGTAAAGTGGTTAGGGAGAGGGTTGGTGTCAGGACTCGCTACCGCTGGCGGTACAGTGGCAGCATGGGGGGCGCTCGGCGGCTGTTGAATCGGGGGTGGGGACGCCCCCGGAAAAAACTGCACAAGCTAGAGGCACGGGGGCAGCCCCCCATGGCAGACGTTATGGATGGCCCCTCCCAGGCACAGCCTAGCAATGGAGGGGCAGGGCCAATGATGGAGCGACGGCGCTCTGCTGCATACACGCGCAGAAGCGAGCAGAACCGCACAGACAAAGATGGCGAGCAGCCACCGCAGCGTTACTGGAGATCAGTTTGCTGTGAGACTGGCCCCTTGCTGTGTGGATACCTTTGATTATTGTGAAGTGCTTGTGTGAACCAGTGTGCCTGAGAGGGAGTGAAAGTGTGAGCGAAAGGTGAGTGCATGTGTATCAGAGGGTGTGGGTGTAGTGGTTGCTGGGGATTGTGGGCTGTGCGAAACCTGTCACTTACTTCTCCTCTTGTTGTCTGCGTCCGTCCGTCCCCCCCTTCCCAAATTGTTGTGCTTTTGCCTTCTTCCCTCGTTCCTTGGTAACTTCCCTATTGTCACCCACGAGGCTGTACCTTTTCCCCCCATCCCGGAGCACTGTGTGTATAGTTGAGTGTTTGGGGTCACGAGTGGGATGCAGCTCTGTGGGGGCTGCCTCAGGGCAGCCCCCCCCCATGATGATCTGGCCTTCACCCCAGTGGGTTATTAGGACCATATAAGATCCTGAGGGGTTGTTTTCCCCACCTTGTGAGTGCAGCCCCCGGAGCGCTAGAAAGGTATGAAAGCCTCCATAGCAAGGGCCCCCCTTCACGGTATAGGTCCATATTTTCCACTTCCTTGGTCCCCTTTCCTAACAGTATGTCCGGCCCTAATATGGGCCTTGAAGAGCGGCTTGATGAGTTAACTAGAGCCATGCAATCTCTAGCTATGGAGGTTCGCGACATTAAGGAGCGACAGGGGCAGGGGGCAGTAGGAGGATTAGAAGCCTCTGCACAAAGCCCTGTGGAAGATTATTCATCTTAATCCCTAGCAGAGACAGGAAGTGGGGGGAAGGAACCCAAACATCCCCCCATCACCAGATTCGGTGAGGATTAAAAAAAATCCAAGGCTTTGTGGCTCTCTGTAAATTAGCGTTCCAGCTGCAACCTCGAACATATCAATTTGACGCCACTGAAGTGGCCTTCATTATTGGACACTTGGAGGGTCTTGCCATTGAGTGGGCTACCCCCTCCTTATAAAAGACAGTCCCTTTTTAAAAGACTATACAAAAATTCCTTAGGGAGTTTCAATTTTTGTTTGATTATCCCCACCGAGTTAAGGATGCAGAGAGTGCAATTCTAGTCCTATGACAGGGTAAGGGTCCCCGTCTAGAATACATTACTCATTTTCAGCATTTAGAAGTAGAAGTAGATTGGCCAGATAATGCCCTTAGGGTTCTTTTTTATAAGGGTCTTAATGACGAATTAAAGGACCAACTTTCCCTCACCACATTACCCGCCACATGGGCTGAGTTAGTCAATCTCACTTGTCAGATTGACAAGCGATTGATTGCATGAAGGAGGGAGCATAAACAGGAAGGGATTCGACCTTGGCCTATGCATCTGCCAGTTGCAAGCTCTAATCATCTGGAGCCTCCCAAGGGGAATGAGCCTGAGCCTATGCAGCTTGGGGCATCTCAGGGACCATTGACAACCCAGGAAAATGAGAGAATGAAGGCAGAACGACTCTGTTTTTATTGTGGTGCCCTGGGTCACTACGCAAGGCAATATCCTCAATTGCCTCCAGACCGACGAATGGCGGGAAATGGGAGGGGCCGGGGCGGGCAGGGAACGTCCCAGTAAACACACAACACTTCCCTGGTGCCATAATGATGGAGGTAGCAACTACAGGTGAAGAACTAGGACATCTTCGAGTACCCATTATCTTAGAACTTTTGATGTCTTGCTCCATCATTGGCTATGCTCTTATTGATTCAGGTGCCTCAGGAAACTTTATTGATGAGTGTTTTGTGGAAAGGCATGGGGTCCCAACTATAAAAACTGCCCGACCTAAGACTTTTTTTTGCCATTGATGGATCCCCCTTGTGCTCCGGGCCTGTCACATCTTCCACCATTACCTTAAGATGTATCATTGGAAAGCATCAAGTATCACTGTTTTGACATCATCCAGACCCCTGTGTTTCCCATCATCCTGGGGATTCCATGGCTTTGCACTCATAACCCTGCCATTGATTGGCAGCAGAAGGTACTCACGTTTTGTTTTCCCTCCTGTTTATCACAGCATGTAGTTACACCACCCTCCCCTGCTTCCACCAACCTTGTTAATACAACCATGTTGTCTTCTTTCAAGTCTCTTCCACAGGAATACTATGATCTTGAGGACGTGTTTAAGACACAGGAAACCTTGGAGCTCCCACCACATAGGGATTATGATTGTTCCATTGATTTGTTACCAGGTACTACAGTTCCCTATGATAGGATATATGCTCTTTCTGAACATGAATTATGCACCTTAAAAGAGTATATAGAGGACAACCTCAACAAGGGTTTCATCCAACCTTCCTCGTCCCCAGCAGGGGCACCCTTGTTCTTTGTTCCTAAAAAAGATCGAGGGTTATGACCCTGCATAGATTATAGGGGATTGAATGCAATTACCATTAAAAACTGGTACCCGTTACCCCTCATTCCTGAATTATTAGACAGACTCCAAGGAGCCTCTATATTCAACAAACTTGACCTTCGAGGCGCTTATAACCTTCTTCGTGTTAAGGCAGGAGACGAGTGGAAGACCGCCTTTTGTACCCGGTATGGTCTCTTTGAATACCTAGTTATGCCTTATGGCCTAGCTAATGTACTGGTGGCCTTTCAGCACTTAATAAATGACATTTTTCATGATATTCTAGATGTATACGTAGTGGCATACCTAGATGACATTCTCATCTATTCACAAAGCTATAAGGAACATGTACAGCATGTTAGTTCTGTTTTAATGTGATTATAAGAACATCAACTTTATTGTAAAATGGAAAAGTGTGCATTCCATCAAACCACAGTTCAATTTCTAGGGTTTATTGTCTCTCCCCAAGGGATTAAAATGTATCCTGCTAAGGTTCAAGCCATTATAGTGTGGCCTCCCTTAGCTGTAAAACCACTTCAACGGTTTTTGGGAAGTGCAAATTACTACAGACAATATATTCCCAATTATGCCCACCTTATGGCCCCCCTCACACAATTGCTTAAAAAGGGACAACCATATGTATGGACTACCGATCAACAACAAGCATTTGCGCAATTAAAACAGACCTTTATGCAAACCCCTATTCTACAACATCCTAATTTCTCCGCTCCCTTCATAGTAGAAACTGAAACATCCAATATAGCTATTGGGGCTGTGTTATCTCAATGTAAAGTGGAAGGAGTTCAACCATTACCATGTGCCTTTTTCTCCCGCCAGCTTACGCCTGCCGAAAAGAACTACACTATTCTGGATCGTGAATTACTAGCAATAAGGGTGGCCTTCAAAGCATGGCGACACTACCTTGAAGGGGCACTTCACCCTATTCAGGTCATAACTGACCATAAAAACTTAACATTCTTACAAACAGCCCGCATTTCAAACACTAGACATGCTAGGTGGGCCCTCTTTTTTTCTTGTTTTGTGTTCCAGATAGTGTATAGACCGGGAAGAAACAATACCGTAGCTGATGCCTTGTCTCGGAATTATGATACAACAGCAGTACCTGCACACAAAGGTGACCTTCTGTTGGACAAAAAGGTATTTTCTGCTGCTGGGATCACCCTTTCACAGTTCAAGAAGATAGCCGCGCGAGATCTAGAGACCAGGGAGGTAACAGGTGATGATGCAGACACAGGGTTAAAAACCCATGAACAGGCCATTGTAATTCCCCGCGTTGCCCACCCTGCAATCCTTTGGGCCCATCATGATGCCCCCTTAGCCGGACACCCTGGCAAACGCAGAACCCTTCAGTTGTTGTGGCAACATTTTTGGTGGTCTACGATGAATAAGGATACTAAGGTGTATGTACAAGGTTGTAAAATGTGTTGTCGCACCAAAGTTCTGTGCCCTGTCGCACGGGTTCTGTGCCCTGTCACACAGGTTCTGTACCCTGTCAATCCAGTCTCTGCTGCTGCTTCTGCCAATCCTGTCACTGCTCTCGGTGCCATGGGTTCTGTGCCCGGGCAATCCAATGTCTGCACCAACTGCCAATGCTGCCTCTGGGAAATCCAATGTCTGCTGCCAATGCTGCCTCTGCTGTCTGTGCCATGGGTTATGTGTCCCGACAATCCAATGTGTGCTGCTGCTGCCAATGCTGCATATGCTGTCTGTGTCACATGTTCTGTACCCTGGCAACCAATGTCTGGTGATGCTAGTGCCAATGGCCGCCAGGCCAGGCCTATATGCCGTCTGTGCCAATTGTTCTGTACCCTGGAAACCCACTGTCTGCTGCTACCAATGGCCCCCAGGCCTATATGCTGTCTGCGCCAAGGGTTCTGTACCCTGGCAACCAATGACTGGTGATGCTAGTGCCAATGGCCCCCAGGCCAGGCCTATATGCCATCTGTGCCAAGGGTTCTGTACTCTGGCAACTAATGTCTGGTGATGCTAGTGCCAATGGCCCACAGGCCAAGCCTATATGCCATCTGTGCCAAGGGTTCTGTACCCTGGCAACAAATTGTCGCATTGTGCCTCGGTTTCCCCAAAAGGAAAATGCATTTAGTGGTCCTGGCCTGACATTATCTGGTCTGGATATAGGGCACTCTTTTCCAATATGTGGAATTTGAGTTTAAACTTTGCTAATAAGCCAGTCAGCTCAGCAAAGTATTGTAAAGACCAATTTATTTATATAATAAGGCTATGGGACTTTAATAATATTATAAAAATATGAAGCAATAGTTTACTTAAGTTCAAATAAAGACATGTGAAAATAAATAGTGTCAGTTAAAAGTACATGACTTACAAAGGCATGTCTGTTCAAAGAACAGCTCTGTTACAAATTCAAAGATCTTAACATCTTTAAGATATAACATATGCTCTAAGTATTATTGCTATGGTTGACTCAATGCATCATATAGGATATAACATATTAACCAGTCCTTTCCCCATTCTGCCAGATGAAAGAAGTGAGAGAAGTTTCAGGAAAGGAAGATTTCTGAAAAATCTATTTCTCCTCTCCCTTCTTATAGAATGAAAGATACTTGGAGGTCAGCTAAAAATGACGTCAGGTCAAGACTGCTGACAGGGAGGGTTTTCTCAAAATACATAGTAAGAAGCCTGCTAATACATTCTAAACAGGTTGCTATCATCTTAAGATAGGATTAACAATGAGTAAACTCCAAAAAACAAGGCCTTTTCCTTTCACGTATCTTGACTCTAGTCAACAGAAACTGTTAATTTCTTTAACAGACTTGATTATATCTTCTACTCCAGTATACAGGCTGGTTTTCCAGTATCTGGTCAAGAGTTCAGTAGAAAGGTCACTATAGGACAGCTCTTTAAGAAGTCATCATACAGAGAGGCTAATTCAGATTGCCAATATATTGAAACACAAATAGTCAAAAATATATGCCTATATACAGGATACATGACAAAATGCCTGGTGACGCTAGTGCCAATGGCCCCGAGGCAAGGCCTGTATGCCATCTGTGCCAAGGGTTCTGTACACTGGCAACCAATGTCTGGTGATGCTAATGCTAATGCCCCCCAGGCCAGGCCTATATGCAGTCTGTGCCAAGGGTTCTGTACCCTGGCAACCACTGTCTTTTGATGCTAGTGCCAATGGCCCCCAAGCTAGGCCTATATGCCATCTGTGCCAAGGATTCTGTACCCTGGTAACCAATGTCTGGTGATGCTAGTGCCAATGACCCCCAGGTCAGGCCTATATGCTATCTGTGCCATGGCATCAAGAAACAGCCACTCCAGCCCCAGGACCCACCATCAGGGTTCTGGGGTCTATGTTAGTGGCAGGGAGGACTGTGTCCAATATCTAGAAGCTGCCACTCTAGCCCCAGCCCAGGACCCACCCTCAGGGTTCTTGTGCCCTGTCATTCCGCTCATGGGGCACTGTCATTCCACTTTTTCTTTACAAAACCTGCTGTTCATGGCAAGAGAGAGAGACACACAGAGAGAAATAAGAGAGAGAGAGAGAAAGTCTCCCTCCTTCTAGAAGGAGAGACAAACACGATCCCATCCATGCTGTCACATGCACTATATGGCAAGAGAGAGAGAGGGGCTCCCCACTAGAACAAGAGAGATGGGGGGTGGAGGGGGAGAGGTAGGTGTATCCAGTTCAAGCTGCCACCTGCCAGAACGAGGAAGAACTCCCATCTGTGCTCATGCACCCGATTGATGCCCATTGGCCATTGCCCACATCCAGCTGCAAACCTACCAGAATGAGATGGAATATATCAATATAACACAATGTTTTATATATCTATCATCATATCATATTTATTTATATCCCGCCTCATCTCAAAAGACTCGAGGCGGCGCACAACAAAAATTATACATCTGCTGGAAAAACAAGCCCACGCAGGGGTCCAGCACACAATCTCCATACAATACAAAAATGCAATAATACAATACATAAATACAATAATAACCCAAAATAACAAAAACCCATCCTAACCTACCTGGCCACCCCTATATTCAGGCGGTGGCCCAACCTCCATGTATCCTGCTCCCACCAGGATACTCAGCTGACTCCCCCCTCTCTCACCGGGAGGGCCAGCTAACATTCCAACATTCCACAACAATACCCATCCCCCACCCCTTGCCCCTAAAATAAACCAGAAGCTACAAACTTCCCCATATTAACAAAACCATAATCAAAGAAATTCACAAAATCTACACAAAATACCCTACATAACACTCCTACCACTATATGTGCCTGCCTCTCTGCCTGCCTGCCTGTGTGTGTTCCTATACCTGCTGCTACCACCTATCGCTTGATTGAATGAAGTGTGCCCAACCACGCACTAATTCTAGGGACATAATTATCATTAAAATCACGTGCGCTGTCATTCCATTGTACCTGAATCAGTCATGTCCTCCCATCCCAGGAACCATCAACGGGATTCTGGGACCATCATTCCAGTCACTTGGGGCTGAATTCCATTGCCTCAGCCCGCCTGCCTGCCTGCCTGCCTGCCTCTCATGTCAAGCTGCCATGACTGCCTGCCTGCCCACCCAGTGTCAGAAGGCACCCCGTTCCTCCCTGCGGACCCATGGCTAGGGTAGCTAGGGACGCGCTGCGGCAAGCAGCTGCACGCAGGAGCTGGAGGGATGGCTGGGCCGCATAGGGGGTGGAGCTACTGCCCCATGGTGATGGTGGAGGAGAAGCTCTGCCCAGACGCAGGACACACAGGTGCGTGAGCGGGGATTGGAGGAGAGTGGGGCCCAGCCCTACACACAGCAGCGGGGCCTAGGGGCGGGTCTATAAAGGATGCCGGCAGGGCCTGAAGCCTCCGCCAGTAATTGTTCACGAGAGACTGGACCCTGGTTTGCTTGGTGCTAGTGATTTGCTTCCTGAGATCCTTGTTCCTTAGCAGTCCCTTCCCCGAAAGTTTGGAGTGAGCATCTGGGTCCCTTGTGTTTTCCCCTCTTCCTGAGTACGACTGGTGCGTGCGTGCGTGAGTGTATCCTCTGTGCTGTTAGTCTTGTACTTGTAGATTGTATCGGCTTTCCCCCCTTGGAAACCCAGATCCTTTCTCCTGTACCTCATAGTTGTTTCCTAGTGTATACCTTTCCAGCACTTTGACTCTGTGACGAGTGTCAGTACCTGTCCCTCACTCCCCGTGAAACCCCCATCCCTGTTCCCAATTTCCTTCCCTTTTCCTCCCCTTCCTGCCCGCCCTTAGGGTGTTTTCCCTTCTCCCTCTCCCTTCACCTTGTTTCACAGTGTCCTGGGTCCTGTGCAGTCCCGTGAGCATGCAGAGGTCCTGTCTATTGTTACCCCTTTCCCCTTTGGGGCAATTGGTTACTCTTGTAGTCCCTGTGATGATTCAGGTTGCCCTCTGACTAAGGGGGAAAGCCCACCTAACAACCTGAGGGACCTTTTTCCATCTGGAATAAACCTAGCTTTACGAGAGAACCGCTCCATCCCTGTGTTCTTTGTGGTTGGTGGTGTCTCCTTTATCTTTTCCCTCTCCTCATACCCCTTTCCTCCCCGTAAACTCGTAATACCCAGGTTGCCAAGCTCAAATCCTGCCTGAATGCTGCTCATGCCATGCTGCCTGCCTGCCCTGGCAACCCATGTTTACTGCTGCCAAAGGCCCCTACCCCCCAGGTCTATATGCTGTCTGTGCAAAGGGTTCTGTACCCTGGCAACCTGCTGCTTCCAAAGGCACCCACCCAACAGGCCCATAAAAATGCTGTCTGTGCAAAGGATCCTGTACCCTGGCAACCAGCAATCCACCTTCCGCTTCCAAGGAACCTGTCTCTCTTTCTCTCTGGCACACCCACACAGACACAAGCCGTGCCCCTCCTGGGGGGCTGTCTGAAAGTTGAGCCCCTGCTGCTGCCTGGCACATCTTTGTGTTAATACCTTAACTATGCTACATGTGGAGCCAGGTGCTGCTGGTAGGATCAACAAGCTGTATGAAATTCTGCCACCTGCCAGCAAGAACTTCAGCACATAGGGATAAAAGATTGGAAACGTCAAATGAAGCTCATAACAACAAATATAACAATGTTTATTAAAACTATTTAAACAACAACAACAAAACAACAACATTATGAAACCAAAACCAAAAATGTAAAGGAAATTTATAAAGGAAACTATTAGTCTCTGAGCCTGTCCCCCGGGACTTGGGGGAAAGGCAGAAGGCATTGGGGCACAGCACAGGACTGAGGGGCGGCCACCCGGTCCTCTTCCATCTCATAGCCATGGGAGATGGCAAACTCCATGGCCCCTTCCACATCCCAATGCCACCTGGAGACCGCCTGGTGGTACAGTTCTAGGCTTTCCATCTTGGTGGAGATGCACTGGGAGTATGCCTCCACCTTCTTTTTCTCCATCTCGAGTGCCTGGAATTGTTCCATCAGGTGGTTCTCCAGGCAGCGTATGCCCTTCATCATTTGGCAGCCAGGCCTCTCAAGTTCGGCACGAAAGGTTTTGGCCCAGCAGACTCCCGAGGCCTGGGGGGACTGCATATTGGGGCTGGAGGAGGGGTAAGGGCTTACATGCCATCGCTTCTGAGTTGCCTTCCCCCCTTCTTCTAGTGCTGAGACTGAGGCTCCATGGCCACACCAGAGTCCTCCTGCTGCCTCACCATCAGGTTGTGGAGCTTTTCAATATGGGCAATGAGCCCCAATGTGGTCCCCTCTTTCTGCCTCATGATTCTTTTGCCGCAGAACTAAAGAGCATAAAAAGATAGGAACATAAGAAGTGCCATACTGTGTCAGACCAATGATCTTTCAAGCCCTGCCTGCATTCTGTCTCCACAGGTGGGTGGACTGGGTGGCCATACAATCTCTCTCTCTGCAGGGGACTTCCGTTCCTATAGGGTCATAGGGCAATCCATTCCCTGTTGTTCCAGTCCCCGTGCCTTACCTTGCATATGGCGATTCCATCGCCCATCTCATAAAACCTCCAGACATCCGATCTTCTCTGCCGAATGTCTGGGGGTGTCACTGGTGACCTCCGCCTAGGGGTCCTCCTTGGCATGGCACCAGTGCTGGGGCCGGCATCCGATTCCTCTCTGAAATGGGAACACATTAAGAACAGCAAAGTAATATCATGCATTTATGATGATGCCTCTAGTCCTCCCTCCTTGGGGTGCTAGGGATGGCAATGGGAGATGTGACCCAGGCTGGCACATGCAAATCCTGCCCTCCTTGGGGTGCTAGTAGTGATGGCAACTTGAAGTACCCTTCCTGACGTGCAAATCCTGCTTCCTAGCAAATCCTTGGGGTGCTAGGGGACACTAAGGATTGCAACTAGAAAGGCCCTGGTTGGCACATGCAAATCCTGCCCTCCTTGGGGTGCTAGGGGATGCTAGGGATTGCATCTAGAAAGGCCCTGGCTGGCACATGCAAATCCTGCCCTTATTTGGGGGTGCATAGGGAATGGGATGGCAACTGGAGAGTGGAGACTAGGGCTGTAGCGGAAAGTCGCAGTGGTAGCTAATTCCGCCGGAAACAGCATTTCCACAAGTAGTGGTATGGCATGGCAGAGGCTTTCATTCCACTAGTTTCATTCCGCTACTTCCGCAGTTCTGCTAATTTCATTCCGCTACTTCCACAGGCTTCACAAATAGCGGAAACATGCCATTTTCGCTACTTCCGCCATTCCACCAGCGCCACAAAATAGCGGAACAGAGGTTTTCCAACAGTTTCCAACAATTCTGCAATTTTTCCGATAGTTTCCAAATTTGCAGAATGTCAGCGGAATTAGTGGAATGTCAACAGAAAAGCTGCGGTATGGCACGGGCAATTCCAAAATGGCAGAATGGAATCGTGGCGCAGTAACAGCTGTTGCTGCATCAACCCTAGTGGAGACCCTTACAAGCCTGGCACTTGTTTGGGTGGGGGTGCTGATCGTACTCATGCCTGACTGCTGGAAGAGCCCTCCACACTACAGTACCCTCTCTCTCTGTGACAGACAACCGCTGCTACCCGCTGATGCCCACTGTTTGTGCCTGACTGATGCCCACCACCAATGCACCCACCTGCATGCCAGTGAGCTCGCTCTAATGGATAGAGCTTTCCTTATCCTCAAAGTAAAAAAAAAGTTTACAAACCTGGCAGCACCTCCTGTGCCTGCTGCTTGCTCCTCATCCTAGGACCCAGCCACCACCACCAAAGGTCCAGGGGAACGATCTCTTCCTCCTCCTCTGAGAGCACCATGTTGGCCCCTAGTCGTGGCATCAGCACAACAGCCTTCTTCATTTTTTTTTTTAAAAAACACGCAGCCAACCAAAACACACAGTGAATCACCCACCACACACCAACACTCACCAGCCAGACAAACAACACAGCCAAACCAAACACAAGCAGACAAAACACTCAAACCAAACAGCCACCCAGCCAAACACACACTCTGTTGCCACACAACTCCACATGCACTCAAATTTCCGGTTTCCGGCACGATTATGCGCTCTCATGATACTTTTTCCGAATGCCTGAACCGAGCACGACTGAACCGAATGGCCGAACTCAAACTCGGCGAACGACCTGAACACCCAAACCGAACGCACGACCTGAACTGCCGAACCTGAACCGCAGGCTGTTCTCACATCCCTACATTCTAGTCCATTCCTGAATTTGTTTTTTTAAAATACATTGTGTAGTTTTTTAAGTGATGATGTTTTCAGTTTCCTATGTTATCCACAGGAAAGAGTGAGGTTCCTAAGATAATGTCATGCATCTGAAGAACATTGGTGCAGGTTCATTGGGCAGGTGGGCTGGTTATGTTAAGATTGATGTGGCTCAAGATAAAAAGCTAGTTGTACTCTGGTAGAGTTCAGAGGCATATCATTAAAGATAAAAGTCAATTAATTGGGGGGGAGGGGGAGAGCAGTGCCAGACTGTGCTGTGAACAGTTCATTTGCATGAGATTGTGATGTTACTTAACAAAAGGATGAAAATCACCAATTAGGACTGCAGAGTGTCTCCAGTTCTTTAAGCCTCTTTGGAGATCAGGGATGAGAGGAACTGGGAGGTAAGACTCCTCCTGGGTTCAATGAGAGGGAAGTAGGGTCTAGTGGGTTAGATGGGGCGTGGGGAGGCTAGGAGTCAGGAGTTCTGGATTAATTTGGAGGTTGGAGGGGGTAGTGGGTTAGAGCAGGAGAGCTGTGGGCCAAGACCCGTGGGTTCAATGAGGGGGGAAGTAGGGATTAGAGAAGGGGGGCTGGGAGCTGGACTCCTGAGTTCAATGGGAAGGACATAGGGGATACTGAGTTAAAGAAGGGGGCAGGGAGTCAGAACTCCTGGGTTCTCTGGGAGAGGAGTGTGGACTTGTGGTCTAGAGGAGTAGGGCTGGGAGCCAGGACTCCAATAGGATCGGAGTGAGAGTAGTGGGAGCAGGACTCCTGGTTTTAATGGAAGGGAGTAGGGGCTAGTGGGTTAGAGCAGGGGGGCAGGGAGGCAGGGCTCCTGGGTTGTAGGAGGGCGGATTTAGTGTATTTCAAAAATTCTAGGGTCAAAAACCCTTCAATTTAAGAGAGGAGTTAGGCTCTAACAAATTCACTCATGCTCCAAAAGGCATGGGAAATGTAAGGCCACTTCTAGACAAGTGGGGTGCGTTTTCATGATCTGCTCACATAACTTTTAAAAATACCACGGGCAGCAATAGATGAGATACTTCCACACATTAAAGCTGGTTGCACGTTCTTTTAAACCTGCAAACGAAATACTTCAATATGGAGGGATTTAGTTCGCAGGTTTAAAAGAACGTGCAACCAGCTTTAATGTGCAAAACGTCTCGTTTAATCACCAACCACAGTCTTTTAAAAAGTCTTGTGAGTGAATTGCACAAGTGTGCCCCGCTCGTCTAAAAGTGGTCTAAATTAAAACTCCTGCCTTAACCTGAATGCCATGCAAGCAGTAAAGACATTGTACAATTTCACATGTTGTGCTTACCTATGGGTGTTTTTAGACAAGTGCCTCCCCACTCATTACCCACCCATCATGCATGTTGCAGGGTCATATAGGGCTCCAATGCAGCCCTGCAACATGCATGATGGGTGGGTGATGGGTTGGGAGGTGCTTGTCGAAACAACCTTAGGCTCCATGTACCAACACTTTGCCTTACAAGTTCCACGCTTTTGGGGGCATGAGTGAATTTTTAAGAGCCTTAACTCCTCTTAAAGGGTTTTTTGATGCTAGAGTTCCCATTTATTCTGCCAACTAATAGGCTACCTATTGGTCAGTATCTGTGGAATGACACAGAACAGTATGAACTTCATTGTGTTTGTGCTGCTCCACCACAGGATGAAGTTGCAGCAAGTACCATGAGGTTGATTTCTCACATGGTTAACCGTAACATGTAGAGCCACTCAGTGTTGAGTAAGTTTGTCCTTCCCAACACTACTGTGAAATAGGGACTCACATTTGGTAGGAGGTACAGAGAGACTAAGCACAGTGCTCAAAGGAAGTCTGTGCACATAAGGCATCTTGAACATCCCTTCTTAGCTTTTGACAGTCATTTTCTAAAACATTTAAGATTTGGAGTAAACTAACTACCTGGAGCCACAGAGTAAACTAACTCTCCTATTCTAAGACATGCTTTACAGACTTCACTTCCTCACTAGGGCTCCTTCGTGGAGCACTCCCCATTTTACAGCACACTTGTTGAAGTGGGAGGACCAGAAATGGATATAGTACTCTAGTAGTCTTCTCCATGTCAGGTCAATAGCCCTTTAAGCACAGAGGCATAGTTCCCAAGCTACTGCTCATTTTAGAGCGCTACCTCTCCAAGCCAAGTCTGAATGGAGGAGCTGGTTGAACAGAATGAGGGAGGAGGGAGACAGCCTTGCCCTCTTAGCATCACAAAACTCTGCTCTATCACCTGCCATGTTAAAGGAGGGAACCTATTCTACTCAGCTCCTTCATTTTTCAGAGGGTTGTCTGAGTCTCCTGCATCCCAAACTTAGAAGAGATATGATCCCTGACTGCCATCTCCATCTGTCACCTCCCCCTCCCCACATTTTTATGCCCCTACTGTGAAACCAGCTAAATGAAATTGCAGAAAATCACAAATGGGCCAAGCACCCATGGACTCCAGACCCATAACCTGGTCAGGAAGCAAGGATGGGGAGGTCTTTCTAACCCAAGCTAAGCCAGCAGCAGGAAAAGATTTGCTCATGGGTCTCTCTTGTGATGGCTGACAGCCCCTTTTCTAACTATTAAGGTTGGCAATCTGTCAGTCCTGTGTGTGGGGTGGGCCATGGCCATTCTTCCAAACCCAACAAACCTCCTCCCCATCGTATGGACCTGGACTAGAGCAGACAGAACAAATTTCCAGGAATTAGGAACACTGCAGAGCTGAGGGATGCTGAAATAAGGGGCATCTCTTCTGTTCTGTTCTGTTCTGTTCTTTATAGAGCTGTGGTGTGCAGAATAAGGGATGCCCATTATCTTCTAATGAGATGTAAGGCTCTGAAATACGGGCTGTTCCTTTAGAGAGAGAGATTAAAATAGGCGACACCTGGCAATCTGAGCCTGGAAACTATTGATAGCCCGTTCTTTACCACCCCTTTACTTACCTTTTTATTGGCTGGAGAGCACAGTGAGCCGTTGCATGCATGTACCCTTTGCTAGCTTATTCTACACCCCAGCCTCCCCCTGCTTTTGGTAGGTAGGCATTTTTCCCAATTTGCTGTCAGGGTGATTAGCAGTTCCCCCACCCCCTGGAGCCAATCATTGAATTCAGGCAAAGAGCCGCTCTTCTTCACGCAGCCCACTGGCACTCTCTGCTCTGCCTGAGACACAGATAAACTCTGCTTCCAGTATTGTGCTTCACAGCCAGGGAATTTTAATCTCCTTCCCCAGCTGCCATCAGGGTCAGGCTAGTTGCAGAGGCATTACTAATGAAAAGTGATGCATGGCTCCGAAACTTCCAGGCAAGGGAACAATTCAATAGCAAACTTGCTGAAAAGGTCGAAGTCTTGTTAAGCATGCAGATAAAGCAGAGTTATGACATTTACCTAAAATGCAATCATTAACGAATGTATATTCCTAAAATTAATTTTTGCTCCAAAGTCTAGCTCAAAGCTCATGACTGTTTGCCTAAAAGTAGCTGATTTAATTCCCGCCCCCAGTCTGTCATATTTTAAAATGTAAAATCAACACAATTTCCCCCAAAGTACCATGCCTCTGCATATCTTGAAAGACTTAGGGATTTCATACACTATTTCTACTTGACAAAGTTATTTCTCAATATGCTCTTCTTGAACGCTGAGTTACAGATCCACAGCTCTTATTGGTGTGGGACCACTGAAACCAATGGGAAAGCATAAATTTACACCCGCTAAGGATCTGGCCATGAGTTTTAATTCTGTAACTTATCAGTCCCGCTGCACAAGGTTGCCAAGTACTGTAGGGTAACATGTTAGATAGATTGGGAACTAAAGCACCTGTGGAAAATGAAATAATGGCTCTTTTAGAATAATAATAATCTTCCCTATGAGTGGCTAGGAAGGCTCAGTGCAATGAAGTGCTGTGTTTAAATTATCCTGAATTTCATACTGTCTGTTCTGAGCAAAATGAACATGCCCTCAGATAGAAAACATTTCCTCCTTACATTATTTATGAATTCATCCAATCCAGACTAATATTTCTATGTCAAGTTTAATGTACAGCTTGTATTTTTCCTTCAAAAAGAGGTCTGAATCAGATCTGCTCTACCCAAATAAGAGGACACTTTATTTTATTCCTAAAAGCCTGAGGAATGGGGATGTGGAGGGGGCAGTGGTTGGTTTATGGAACTCACAAATAAAATATTGAATAGATCATTAGTGGGAAGTATACTTGTTACCAGGCAAAAACAAATGGATCAGCAGCAGCTTTGGTACTGGAAGATAAAGTGAACTAATGTATCTTCCTGTACTTGAAGAATGTAGGTACATTTACAATGGACACAATGTTGTTCACTAATCTATCACCCACACTTATAAAACATGAGCTGGAACCTCTCTACACCTTAGGACACACACCTTCATAGAGAACCTATATTAATGTTCTTTAATGGAACCCGCACACTACATAGAGAAATGGCAAAAGGATTTTGAATTGTGCTCACAAATTCTGCGTTATTCTGAAACTTGCTCATTTTTTGTTTTATCAAGAATATAGTGCACTCTGTATATGAGGTGGCCCTTTAAGCATACCTCACAAGTCTTTTCTTAAAGAGGGACCGTTAGTCTTTGGGTGCCAAATACCACTTTCCTTCTTCTAGGAAGTCAAAATCCCTCCTTCAGGGGAGAGAGAGTGACAAAAAGACAGGTATTCAAGCTTCAGTCACCTCCCTCCTGGTTGTCTCACAGGAAAAGCACTTGAGAGACAACCTCCCTAATTGGTGGTTGGGAAGTAGTCCACCAGGTAGATTCTGCTCACCATGGCAATGGTAGTGTTTTACAAAAAGTAATAGAGGAGGATAGGAATGGGCGAACGCGGTTCGGAAGTTCAGAGTTCGGCCTGAATTCGGCCTGTTCGGACGACCGAACATGAACCCGAATCCAAACATGAACTGACTGAACCAAACTCAAGTCCGAACGTAGAAATGACCGAACAGTTCAGTCAGTTCGGATTGCGTTTGGGTGAGTTCGGTTGGCTAAAATGTGGTGTCACTGGAAGGACAAATGTGACAGGGAGAGGTAGTCAGCTGAGGAGGAGACTTCCAGGCACCAGGGGTGGAGAGGCTTGGAGTAGCAGCCAGCCTGCCCAATCACCATCCATTTTCGCCTCAGACCACAGGCGTGGCAGTCTGTGATTGGCCACGGGCTAGGCTGCACAGAACTAATGGGGCTTGCGGTGAGGTGGGTGCAGCAAGAAACAAAACTGTCTGCCTCCCCCCTTACCAACACCTTCTGAGATAGTCACTGTTCCTGAACAGCAGGCATTTCAGAAGACTCCCTCTCTCCTGGCAGTTTTTGTTCCTTCCTATTCCTAATCCATTGCCATCCTCCTCCTATTTCACCCATCCAACCCATTTACCTCCATATTATCATTTATTTAGATTATATTAGATAGATTTAGGTGTT
>QEPC01009883.1:165485-205508 GCA_003113815.1 Sphenodon punctatus | reverse complement strand
TAATAATAATAATAATAATAATAATAATAATAATTATTATTATTATTATTATTATTATTATTATTATTATTATTATTTAAAAAAATTGTGTGGGGGGGTGATGAAGATTTTGTCTTAATAAATCAAATTAATGAAAATGATAGTCTGAATTATATTGACACTGTAACAAATATTGCAGGATTAAGATTGCAGCGTAGGACATATAGTTTGAATTTACTCCCAATAAATTGATTATTTCCCAGTCCCTTCTCAGGGGAATTACGTCTATCTCTGTTCATGGACAGAGTACTATTGATTATATTTTGGTTGACCTCTCCTTATGGATTAGTATCTTGAATTTCCAATTTTCTTGTCATCCCAAAAGTGATCACTGCATATTACAGGTGCTTTTTAAACATGAGAACCCCTATTACAAGTGGTTTACCACAGAGGAGAGAAAGGTTACTGTTTGAAGGAGTTGGGTACCCATAGTAGTTAATAAAAACTGAACTGGGATAACTTCTTAGAGACAGCTATAGTTGAAGTCTTACAAGGTGAAGAGTTTATGCATCCCCGGCAGGGAGTATTAGCAATATGATTACGCATTACTTACTACAAATTTTTGACCAGCTTCATTTTTTTCTGCTGGCCTCACTTGATGATCTCTGTGGATGGTTTAAAAATGTGAAAACTGCCTGGTGGTTTGATGCTGATTGTATTATTTTAAAAAATATTACAAAACAGCTATTTGAAGCATTTAAGAAAAGGCGATTTACCATTTAAAAAAACTCTTTTTCAGAAAATGCATAAGGAATATATAGTGTGAGCGTATGCCTTCATAGGGTACCAAGGAAGGCAGGAAAACTTGTGCAATGCAATCACAGTCCTGTTATTGTGGGGATCAGCACCTGTGAGAATACACTAATCCCCTTTTATCCCATGAGAACACTCGCACCTTACTGCGTCCTGAAATGTAGCTCTTACAAGGATGCGTGTTCTCATGGGATAAAAGGGGATTAGTGCATTCTAACAGGCACTAATCCCCATGATAGCAGAGTCACGATTGCATTGTGCAAGTCGTCCTGCCTCCCCTGGTACTGTGTGAAAGCAGTCTAAGTGCATGAGGGGGTGAAGTATATTCATTGAGGAGTGGCACTTATTGGCCAAGGGGTTGGGACTTGTCCCTGTTTAGCTGTTGGAAATGTTGGGAAGTATACTTTCAGCATTGCCAATGCTGGCAATACTGAAAATCACAGGTCACTCCCTGTTGGCCCCAAATATATTATTTTTAAAATTCATAATATTTAAAAAAACAATATGTTTGGAGCTTGACTGTTTTTTGAATGGCGGTTTTATTTATTTATTTATTTATTTATTTCAAGCAGGCTTCAAGTAAAGGGGCAGGGAGACAAGAATGGGTACATGTTACCAACGTCCAAAGTAGGGATGAAATGAGAATGGATTTCCATTCTCATGAGAACACTCAACAACCTTGCACTCAAGTAAGGGTGTTTTCAGACATGACGGGGCCAGTTGGCCCTGTCACGAAATCAATGAAATGATCCCCCACCGGGATGACCCGTCATGCTCTAATAGACGTGCCGGGGGATCCCGGCGGGGAATCGGGGAGGGGCCGCACGGCCCCACCCCCTCCATGCTCCCTGATGCCTGCCCTCTGGGGAGACGGGCGGCCGCCGCGGACAATGCTGCCACAGCGCTTGCCAGCTATGACCATGGGCCGGAACCCCTGTGGGGATTCCGGGCCGGGGCCACCATCCAGACATGATGGCGGGGGTCACCACGGCGGGGAATCGCCTTCAACACGCGATGGCCTCTGGTCCCACTGCTTCAGACGCTCACATGGTGAATGTGATCCCACGCCGTGGTAACATCTGGGGGGGAACATCCGTTTCCCCCAACAGACGTTACGTGGTCCAAGCCACCACAGAGAATTGACTGTGGTGGACATTGGCCACGTAACGTCTGAAAATACCCTAAGATCTAGCATATTCTTGCAAGGGTTCTCGAGAATGTCACGAGATTGTTGAGAAACCTCAAAAAAAAATGCTCCTTGCATATGCAAATGGCTGCCGTGGCCATTATGTTCATGCACACCTCCTGGTGGCCATTTTGCTCATGGGCAGAGCTTTTCTTGAGGTTTTTCAACAATCTCGCAACATTCTTGAAACCCTAAAAATTCCTTGTGCATGTGCAAAATGGCTTCCAGAGGGTTGTGCATGTGCAGAATGGCCACAATGGCCATTTGGTACTTTTGCATGCACAGAGCTGGATTTTGGCCATACAAGAATCTCATGAGAATGAGTCAAGAATCATAAGGTCCCTCACGAGAGACTCTTGAGGAAGTTAAATAGTCATGGGTTAGGAAGCAGTGTCCTACTGTGGATCAGTAACTGGTTAAGGATAGGAAGCAAAGTGTAGGGCTAAATGGTCAGTTTTCACAATGGAGAGAAGTAAATACTGGAATATGTACTGGGACCGGCGTTTAATATATTTGTTAATGATCTGACAAAAGGAGTAAAAGTGACGTGATTAAATTTGCTGATCATACTAAGTTATTCAAGGTAGTTAAAACCCAAGCAGACTGTGAAGAATTGCAGGAGAATCTGGCAAGACTGGGTGACTGGGAACTAAGTAGCAGATGAAATTTAATGTGGATAAGTGCAAAGTGAGGCACATAGGAAAAAATAACCCAAACTATATGGGTAATTTCAGATGATACGCATCTGACATTCACCCCGTCTGAACCACAGTCAAACACAGGCCGCATTTGACTGTGGTGCATGTCTGTTGGCTCGCCACCAGATGTGCAACACAGTCAAATGCGGCCCGTGTTTGCATTCACCACACTTCTGGACCTCCGGACGTGACGAGGTCGAGAAGTGTGGTGAAAGGCCACCACGGCCATGGTGAATGGAAAGTAAGGTCTGGCTACTTACCGTTCACTGCGGTCAATGGATTCCACCACCAACCGTGGTTGCGGCAGTGGCTGCATAGGCCGCTGCCGCTGCTCGTCAGGAGGCAGAAGGGCTGCTGGGGAACACAGCGGGCAGGGCCATGAGGCAGCATGCTGCACCATGTGGCCCCGTCCCTCCGGGGGGGGTGCCGCTTTAGCCGTTACAGCCGGGCACTTTCACCACGGGCCGTGGAGTGGCTTGGGCCACAGCCAGGGCAATGGGGCGCATGCCTGTTGGCATGCCCCTTCACCCCTGACCGTGGTCCAAACCACCCCACGGCCCGTGGTGAAAGCTCCCAGCTGTAATGTCTGAAATCACCCTATATGTAATCAATGCTGGGTTCTAAATTTGGGGTTATTACTCAGGAAAAGGATCTTAGAGTCATTGTGGACAATACATTGAACAGTTCAGTGTGTGAGAGTGGTCAAAAAAGCAAACAGGATGTTAGGAATTATTTGTAAAGAGATAAAAAATAAAACTGAAAATATCATAATGCCTCTATATAAATCTATGATACTACTGCACCTTGAATATTGTGTGCAGTTCTGGTCACCCCATCTCAACAAAGACATAGTAAAACTGAAAAAAGTACAGAGAAGGATAATAAAAATGATGAGGGGTATGGAGTGGTTCCCATACGAAGAGAGGCTTAATAGGTTAGCTCTTCAGCTTGGAGATATGATAGAAGTTTATAAAATCATGAATGGTGTGTAACAAGTAAATAGGAAACAGTTATTTATCCTCTCCAATTTGTTGGTAGAGGAATAAACCCTGTATACTACTGATGGCCAGTATTGTACTGATTTTTTAAAAGGGTTTAATATGTTCTTGGAGAGTAGGTCCATTAGCAGCTATTTGTCAAATAGATTTAGGGTAAGTAACTTCTTAGCGTCAGGAGCTGGGAGTGAACAACAGGGAAAGGACTGCCCATTGGGACCTGCTGGGTACTTCTCAGAAATGTCCGAGATTAGCCACTGTTGGAACAAGATGCTGGGCTTAATGCATCATTAGTATGACACAATATGGCACTACTTTCTTCTTCTTCTTTATTATTATTATTATTATTATTATTATTATTATTATTATTTATTTGTTATTTGTTATTTATTTATTTATTTATTTTGCATGCGGCCAGTAACTGTGACAGAAGTCAATACAGGTTTCAGGAAGGATTGATCAAAAAAGCTGCAGATAGTTTCTTATGGCACAGGAATGCTTAAAACATCTTGCTGAACATCTTACAAGAAAAATTGAGTTTAGTGAGGCCATTGCTCTCAGGGAAATGGGGTACGGGTAGGGTTAAATGAAAAGAGATTTTTTTTTCTTGTGAGAGAATTTGTGAGTTCAAAAACTGGAACTGAGATCTCGGTCCCAGAGTGAGTTCTTGGGTGACAAAATAAAATAAAATTAAAAAATCATTGTGCATGTGCAAATGGCCGCAGGTTTTTTTGCACATGTGCAAAACAGCTTCCGCTCTTAACCAAAATGGTGGCAATAGTGTCACCACCATTTTGGTTAAGGGTGATGGCCATTGAACATGAACAAAACATTCTGGTGTCCATTTTGCCCATGTGCACTGATTTTTAAATTGTTATTATTTTATTTACTCACCCAAAAAATCATTCTCGGAAAGAGAAAATTGCGCATGTGCAAATGGCTGCTGCACTGTGTTGCACACGTTCAAATAGTCCACTGCCCTTAACCAAAATGGCAGCGATGCTACTGCCACCATTTTGGTTAAGGGTGGTGGCCATTTTACTCATGTGCAAAACAGTCCAGCAGCCATTTTGCAAATGTGCAATGATTTATTTATTTATTTATTTTAAAAAAAACCTATTCTTGCTGAGAACTCGGCAAAAAAGCCTCGATTCTTGGTTCATCTCGGATGAGTTGAGAACAGGGATTTCAACGGGGTTTTCACTTTTTTCAAGATCTCATTTCAGCCCTACGTGATGGGAATACAGGACATAGGGAATGCTGGAGGTGTGGGGGTAACTGGGTTCAGGATGAGGACTGAGAGGCAGAACAGGACTATGGAATAAGGATGGAAGAGGAACCACAGAGGAGGAAGAGGAACAAAGCACAAGGGGGACAAGGGACAGGGCAAGACTAGGGCAGGGCAGTCCAAGGAAAGGGAAGGGAAAATGCAGCCGGAATCAAGGATGTGGTGTGTGGAAAAAGAAAGGAATTAAAGTGTGTTGTTCCACCCAGCTTCCTGGTGCCATCAGCACATCTTATGTGCTGTCTGACAGCCATCCAGGAAGCTGGGAGGTGGGGCAAGGGATAGAAACAGACAAGAGGAGCGTCACTAAAAGCAGACTAGCGAGGACTTACACGGAGATTGGCTGGGCTGGAGACATGCTGAGGTATTGGTGCTGGTGGGCTGGCCACTACTCCAGGAACCCTGATGGCAGGCGTTCAAGACTGGGTCCTGATTCAGCAAGTTAAGGAGCTGAAAATGTAGTGTTATAAAGTGCAGGTGCGGTGCGCCCCCTAGGACATCTGGGGCAATGCCCGTCCTGGTCCCTGGACCCAGGACTCCCCCAATCTCACACTGCAAACCCTACTTGAGCTTACTGGCAATCCATTTAAAAAAAAATAAATCTCCGTCACCTGGCCGAATCCAGAAGGTTACTACCTTCTAAACCAAGGTTCATTGAGTTAGCCCTGAACATTCTCACAACTGGGTTGTGTGCGCATGCAGTGCAACCAACACAGTTGTGAGAATGAGAGGAGCTTCTCAAAGAAGAACTACTGCTAGTTATTCTTTGAGGGACTCCTCTCATGAACCACCAGAGCAAGCCCCTGGCCCGAGGAGCTGATGGAGGCGGATTTCCCCTCCGAGTGGGGGGAGGGGGTGGGACACACAGTGGCTGGCACTGGCTTCTCCTACAGTGTGGAGAGTCAGAATGATCAAATTGTGAAGAACGTCCATTGGGTGGCTTGGAGTACAGTCCACCACGTGTCTTCGTAAACAGCAATGCATTGCCAGGATCACTTGGGGTCTGTGGAGATGGAATTGGCACCATTTATAATGTAAATTGGGCGGTAGCCCTCTGCGTCCTGTGGGGGAGGGGCAGGGTAAGAAATGGATGTGTGTGTGTGTGTGTGCTACAGGCTGGGGAACAGCAATGGGGGGGGAGTGCTTTATGTGGTGGGTTTTTTAAAGCCAGCACCACAGCAGTGAGTCTGACTTATCAACCCAAGCTTTGTCTCTCACTTGGTGACAGGTGCAGTGCATAAAAGGTGACTTGCAGGCACCATTTTATCTTCCTTTGAGAAGTTGAGAGAGAGAGATTGCAGTCGGGGGGTGTCCATCATCAAGCCCAGCATTCCCTCCAACAGTGGGGAGGTGACGCCGCTGTGGGTGAGTACATTGGGGGCCCATCTGGGGTTTGGCCTTGGATTTTTTAGGGGGCCCTGGGGAACTTGTCTTGTCTTGGGAGGAGGGGGGGAGGAGGACCCAGGAGGGGGGAGGTTATAATAAATATAATAATTATTATTGGATGATATCACATATGAATACATACAGATTAGTTCTGCCCTTTTAGTATATTTTTAGTAAAGAACAAATCTGTATGTTTTTGGAATTTTTAGGATATTTTAAATAAAATTTTAAATTATGACCAAGTATGGTTTAATTATGAATTGTTGATTGTATGTGTTGTGCCACGCTGAGCTGCTCTGTGAACAGGAGGGTGCAGGATAAAAGTGAAGTAAATAAATAAATAAATATGATTGTGTTGCCAGCTGCCTCAAAACATTAATTCTATTTTTTTATTTGAGCAAAGTTGAACTTGCTGCTGTGTGGTGTACTCTAACTTGAAGGAATACACCTAAACATTTTCAAATGCAGAATGTTCATTGTAGCAGCTCAGACACCTTTTACATTGCAACAGAACTGTGTGTAGCATGTTTTGGGGGACAGGTGGAACTCCATGCTGCTGTTTTTGTGATGTGCAGTGCTAAGGACTTCACATAATACTGTTGGGTCAATTGCTTAAGATTATAAGATCTGGTTTCTGGTTTGTTTTTCTTGCTCTGTGATTGAAGCCTCACTTTCTGGTGGCAATGCAGCCCTGAAACTGGCCAAACTTTTTAAAAGACCTGTTTGTTTGGATGAGCAATTGGTTGCTGGGGATATGGTGTAGCTACTAGGGATGCTGGTCTGGATGGGCCTGGTGTGCTTGAAACTGGTAACGTTTTTTTTAAAAGGCCTGTTTGTTTGGAAGGACATTTGGCTGCTGGGGATATGGTGTAGCTACTAGGGATGCTGGTCTGGATGGGCCTGGTGTGCTTGAAACTGGCAACATTTTTTTTAAAAGGCCTGTTTGTTTGGAAGGACATTTGGCTGCTGGGGATATGGTGTAGCTACTAGGGATGCTGGTCTGGATGGGCCTGGTGTGCTTGAAACTGGTAACATTTTTTTTTTAAAAGGCCTGTTTGTTTGGAAGGACATTTGGCTGCTGGGGATATGGTGTAGCTACTAGGGATGCTGGTCTGGATGGGCCTGGTGTGCTTGAAACTGGCCAAACTTTTTTTAAAAGGCCTGTTTGCTTGGACCAGCATTTGGCTTCCAGGGATATGGCATAGCTAGTAGGGATGCTGGTCTGGGTTTACATGGTTTGGTGGCAATGCAGCCCTGAAACTGGACAAACTTTTTTTAAAAAGGCCTGTTTCCAGATAATGGCATAGGAATTGGGAGGGTCTTGAACCTCTTCTTTGGGGGAGAGGTCCACAAAGAAGCAAAATTAAAAATGTCATTCTGTGCTTCACATAGTAGTGTTCTCAACATTAAACAATGTACTGTCCATCCAATGTTAACCCTGAGAACTCCTTGCTGCTGGGTTATGCCACGTCACTGGCCTACCATTGCCCTGACTCTGCCTACCATTGCCCTTGCTCTGCTTACCATTGCCCTGGTTCTGCCTACTGTTGCCCTGGCTCCGCCCCTATGCCCACCGGCCCACTGGCAGCTGTTGAATCCACCTACTGCCACAGCAACCTCCAAACCCATCAGCCACCACTGATAAAGTGCTAATTCAGAAATCAAACACCAATTTTATTTCTTTAATTAATGTGCCAACATGCAATGAAATTGATGGGATGGGGTCCATGTAATGGTTTGCTCTGGTGGCAATAAAATGTTGCATAAGGCCTATTTTCATACTTTTCTCTGCAACCATGAGGTTTAAAAACTAAACTTTAGCAAATAGTTCTGTTTAGGTAACACTTGAACTAATGAGGTCTGACTTCCTAAAATGGGATTTTTTTGGCTGCAAAAAAGGGACCTTCTTCCATTTAGGTGAACCTACCATAATTAAAGTTTGGGCATCTATTTACTATTTGGACACCAATTTGATTGAAATCCTACTGATGGGTTTAACGTTATTAAGGGACACACAACCTTGGTGTTTCATTACATTACATTTCCCACAAAGTAACACTTGAAGCAGTCAATGTGTGATATCCCTGCTTTGACACCTGAACCTGTTTCCATGCCCTGGCACCTAGCTTTTATGCACATTTGGGGGGGGGGAGTGGCAACTGCTGAATCATGGAATGTGTGAGAAAGCAAAGAGCAGGTGGTGCTGCTCTGTTTTTCCAAATCATGTTGATCACTAGGATGACTAGAAGTCAGAAATAGGCATCCACATGTTACACTGGCCACTTATGAGGGGAAACAGATGAATTGCTTCAGCTTTCTGAGGTGTGGCTGATATGGGTGAGGAGCAGTGTGCTGCTCATAGCAAGATCCATGTATGTGTGTGTGATCACATTCAAATATTTGTGAGATTAGGCACAGAAACACATGGTTAATATAAGTTATGGAAAGTTTAACACACACACAAACACACAGACCTCTACCTTCTGAGGTTTTCAATAGGGGTGTTCAGTTTTGTATAATTTTATTAATTTTGAAAATGAATGAAGCCCCATTCATTCTTGTAACTAAGGTAATAAAAATGAATCAATAAGCAAATGATATTTGTTTGATTTAATTCATTTGCTTTTATATTTTCAGTTTATTTTATTAAAAATAATGTTAATTTTGGATTATTTTTTTAAAAAAAAACACCTATGCATACCAAAATGGTTACTTGGACTGTTATGTGCATTCACACCCTTTCTAAAATGGTGCCAACACTGTCAGTGCCATTTTGGAATTGGGGGAAGGACACCAGGTACTCTATTTTACCTTTGTCCTGGGCCCTTGTAGCAGGGAGAAGGCTTCCAGTGTGCTTAAAGGGAACAGCTGTGAGTCTTTAGAAGCCTAATAGCTGAGGGCTAAGTGGGGCCAGCTGGCCTAGGCTGTGGTGAGGCCTGTCCAATGCCAAGAAGCCTGAGCTGAAACAGCCATGAGCCTCTAGAAGCCTAATAGCTGAGGGCTAAGTGGTAGGGGTGGGAGTACCAGTTCTACCGGTAACTGGTATTGCTGATATTATGCATACTGGATTTAAATCCGGTAATCCGATAATCTGGTAAACCGTACCGGATCTTTTTAATGGTACCGGTTACCGGATCTTTTACATTGCTAAAGGTGGCTGTTGCAGTTGGCACTTGAGGCTTTTGTCACGCAAGAGTTTGTTTTTAAGTACTTGAGTCCCTCCCTGCCCCCTCCCAGAGGTGCAAATGGATACATTTGGCACCTTTTTTTACCCTGCCTTGGATTGGTTGACTTTTTTGAAATAAAAAAAGTCATCCAATCCTGAAGGTTTCTTTAGGGTTATGGGCACTTAATTGGCTGCTGGTGCTGGCCAATAATCTTGGTTTTTTCATTTCTTTTTGTGGGACCTTCTGGAGCTTGTGCTTGGCCAGCCATTTTACAGCAGGCTTGGAGACTGAAAGGATCCACAAACTGCTGGAGGCGTGCATGCGTGCGACTGTTGGTAAGTTTGGGGTTCCCTCTTCTTAGTATAGGATCCCATTGGTGCCCTTAGCAAGGGGGATGGGGAGAGAGACACTGGGTGGGTGGTACCCCTAGATTTAGGGATAGCATGGGGGGGTGACTGATTTATTTTAGCCTGCAGGACATGTGCTGTGGGGGCTGAGCAGCATGGCATGCCATGATGAGAGTTTAAGTTTCTGGCACAAGGGGTGGGGAATGGTGGCCTTGGTTGGCACCATGTTGTGGGTTTTGGGGTGCTGTGTGCTTTGCAGTGTCTCTTCAGGTTTGTGTGTTCTCCTGAGGTTTGGGAGTGGGGGGGTCCCCGGTTGCTTGCTAGGCTAATGGTGGGGGCTGTGTGTGGCTGCTGGCTGTGTCTTGTCTGAGGCTTTTTTGGAAGCTGAGCCAGTGGGGGATGGAATGTGGGAAAGCTGTCTGCCTGGCTGGCTGTGCCTGCTTGTTTTGGGGTGTGGGGTTCCCCACTGCTATGCATGGTGGCTCACTGGCATGGCTTGCATGTTCTTTGGTGGGATGGCACTGGTGCCATGCTGTTTGGCAGTGTGACAGGGCCTGGCGGACCCATGCCAGGGGGTTCCCCAGTTTCTGAACCTGGTGTTCTCTTCAAGTTTGGGGGTGGTGGGGTCCCCGGTTGCTTGCCAGACTAATGGTGAGGCATGTATGTGGCTGCTGGCTGAGTCTTGTCTGAGGCTTTTTTGGAAGCTGAGCCAGTGGGGGATGGGATGTGGGAAACCTGGCTGCCAGGCCAGCTGTGCCTGCTTATTTTGGGGTGTGGGGAGCTCCACTGCTGTGCACGGTGGCTCACTGGTGTGGCTTGCATGTTCTTTGGTGGGGTGGCACTGGTGTCATGTTGCTTGGCAGTGTGGCAGGGTCTGGTCAACCATGACAGGGGGTTCCCCAGTTTTTGAACCTGGTGTTCTCTTCAGGTTTGGGGGTGGGGGGGTCCCCGGTTACTTTCCAGGCCAATGGTGGGGCCTGCCAACTGTGTGCACAACACAGTGAATTTTAAAAAAAAATCTTTTTCATCCTCCAGCCACTGGACTGTGTTGGACTGTGCAGTTGGCAATGTTGGAAGTCACATGTGAGTAGCCGGCTGCGGGTAAGCGAACGTCATCGAGCACACTCACTTACACTGCACCACACCACCTACACCTCTACCCCTCTTTACTCACTCTATTCTCTTCTCTACCCCACTCTAATTCTACCCCACTTTACCCCCCTCTAGCTGTACCCCCCTCTACCCCACCCCCTTTCCAAACCCCTCCTCTCCCACCCCCTAGCTGTACCCCACACCCCTTGCCCTACCCCTCCTCTACCCCCTAGTTCTACCCCAGCTACTCTACCCCACCCTAGTTCTACTACCCCACCTACTCTATCCCCTATTTCTACCCCAGCTACTCTACCCCATCCTACTTCTACACCCCCTAGTTCTACACCCCCTAGTTCTACACCCTAGCTGAAGTCAACACCCTAGCCCACAGTTGGTTAGCCCCCCAGTTAGTTAACCCCCCAGTTACTAGTTGTTGTTAGACCCCCATACAAGTTCAACAAAAAAAAACCAAACACCTGTTGCCAGTGGTTCTTTCTTAGTGACTCAGTCAGTGACAGCTTAAAGATGATCAGCTCACAAGGAACTAAGAAACCAAACATGAGTGGCAGTGCCGGAAGAGGCAAGAAGCCTCTTCCTCTTAGGCAGCTTACTCTGACTGGCACAGGAACACCAGAGGTAAGGCCACCTGTGGCCTCTTCCTCCAGCACACCAGCTTCAAGTGCACCCAAGATTAAGGTCTCTGGATGTACCTTGAAGCCACCGCAGAGGCTGGGATGGGAGGAGGGTGCTTCTTTCTCCCGGTCGCTGCCTAGAAGTAAGAAGAAGGGGGCTCCTTCTTCCTCTGATAGTGCAGTTGACCTTTCACTGGCTACCTCCTCTGCTTCTGCTCCTGCTCCTAGTGCACTGCTGTCCCCTGAGCATACACTTACACTCTTACAGTCGCCTGATTCCCCAACCACGTCCTCCACTGACACACACTCTAGCATGCCTGAAACCCTGTCCTCTCCCCTTCCCGACATGCACCGTAGCACACCCTCGTCTCCTCTGGCCCTGCCCTCTACACCCACACATGCTGTGCCTTCTGCCACTGCCCCTTCTGCAAGTGTTGCAATGAGCACTGCCTTTGTGAGGTCTACTCCCAGTCGTGCTGCTTCTGCCCTCCCAGGAACAAACACAAAGAAGATCACATCCTGGGTGTGGTCTCATTTTGACATCTGGGAGAAAGATAACTCAAAGTCAGTGTGTTTGCACTGCTATGGCAAGGTCATTCAGGGTGGCTCTGATCCCATGAAATGGGGCACCTCTGGCCCTAGGAGTCACATGGAATGTCGCCACAGGCACCTCTGTGATCCCAAGGGGTCATGTTCCAAATGACCACGTGGGGAGGTGGCAGTTGTAGAAGTTGTGGGTTATAGTTCCTTGGAGGAGGAGGAGCCCTCTTCCACTCCCACTAAAACTGCTACCGCTGGGCCATCTCGTGGTGGCACCGAAACCACTCCCCATCCCCAGAAGAGGCAGAGGAAGAGAGCTAGCCACTCATCCCAGCTCAGTGCTTCCCTGTCATCGTCCTCCCAGAAGACTGTAACTGCACTTTGGAAAAAGAGGCAGCCATTTGCACCCAGACACCCCCGGGCTGTGGCCATCACCAAGGCAAATTGTGGAAGTGATTGCCTTGGATGAGCAGCCATTCAACCTTGTTGAGGGTGTTGGGTTCAAGTGGCTGTTGAATTTGCTAGAACCAAGGTACAGTGTCCCTTGCCGCAAAACCTTCCACTCGAAGGTTGTCCTGTCTCTGTACGGGAGGGTGAAGTCCCAGCTCCTTGCAGAGTTATCACACATGGAGGGGGCTGTGGTACATTTTATCACAGACCTGTGGACTAGCCAGAGTGTGGTCCATGCCTATCTGACATTGACCGCACACTGGTGGCAGATGTCACCAGTAGCTGTCACCAGCACAGCGAGGAGCAGCAGCAGCAGCACTGGAGGAGCGGTGACCTCTGGCAAGCCATGCTGGGCATTGCTTGATGCCCGTGTGTTTGACAGTGAGCACACAGTGAAGCAAATCCTCAGGGAAATAAGATCCATGCTGGGTAGGTGGATCCACACTGAGGGATCTAGCTTCGAGGTCAGTTACTTTGTAACCAATAATGCCTCTAATATGGTTGCAGCCATGAGTCAGTGTGGCTACACCCATATTCACTGCGGTGCGCACATTCTGAATCTGGTGGTTCAGAATGCCATCTCTGGGACCGAGGCCATGGAACACATCCTTGGAACTGCCAGGAAGATTGCCGGTTTCTTCCACCAGTCAGTTTCAGCCAGCCGGACGCTGTGAGAGAAGCAGGAGGAGTTGGGCTCCCCTCTTCACCAGATGATTTAGGATGTAGTGACAAGGTGGAACTCCACTTTTTTTATGCTGCAATGACTCCTGGAGCAGAAGGAGGTGCTGCATGCCATATGCTTGTCGTGGAGCATTGGGGCAACACCACTGTCTGGGGAGGAGTGGAAAGCAGTGGAGCAGCTGACGCAGGTTCTGGAGTCATTTCACATTGGCACGGTGGAGCTCAGCTCGGAGCTTTCCAGTCTGTGCCAAGTGTTACTGCTTTTCATGATCCTGCAGCGATGAATGCAGGCATTTCTTTCTTGCAGTGACCTTTGTGAGTTTGTGAGGGCACTGTCAGTGGCATTGGTCGATAATTTGGAAAGACATTTTGATGTCTTGCTGAAAAGTCAGCCACATTTTTTAGCAGCGCTGCTCGACCCACCGGTTAAGAGAAAGTTGGCTGCACTCATTGTTCCCTTCATGACCTACAGGGGCGACATCATCAATAAGGTGCGGCAGTATTGCCAAGCGCAGCAGCCCCCGCAGCATGAGGCAAGTGCTACTGCTCCTACAGGGGTTGCAAGTGGGGGCCAGTCCACCATGACTCTTTCATGACTGGAGGAATGGGTGGAGGAGGATGCAGGACCTACATGTGAGCCAGAGAACCAGGATATTGAAAACACTTGTGTTTTTCAATATCTTGATGAGCCCCCATGCCCTCTATCCACCAAACCCATGGCCTACTGGTCATTGAAGATCCATGTGTGGCCCCCGCTTGCAAAGGTAGCCATGCGATACAATTCATGTCCTCCTACGAGTGTATCCTTGGAGCCGGTGTTCAGTGTGGCAGGAGACATTGTGACCCCACATCACTCCAAATTGGACACAAAGACAGAAGAGTTGGTCTTTCTCAAGACTAACCTTCCCCTTCTTGGGTTCATGGAGGGAGAGACCTTTGACTGGGGGACATGATGTGCTTGCCCAGCCCCAAGGGATATCCACTCTGGCTACCTTCACTCCCCTGCACCTGTGCACATCCTGACAAGACTCAGGCAAATTACATCAGCCTGCAGTTTGGGCAGCGGTGTCATTAACAAGCTCAGAGCAGCAGGTGGTCTCGGTTTGCACAGCCAGCATGGCACCCACAGCAGGGCGATATTCCCAGTCCAAGCACTCAACCAGGGAAAAGTAGTAGGAAAGCTACTACTTATTCCCATATATTGCTGGCCCAAAAGTTGCCTCCTTTGATCCCATTCCATTCAGGAAGGGCAAGGAGTGTACTTGTCTCATCTCTCATTTTTACTCTTACACTCATCTCTCTCGCAGACACCCACTCGAGTGGAGTGCCCTAGCGGTGCTAATCCATTGCACTACATCCTTGGAGTCTGGAATGGAATGCCCCAGCAGGGACCTTCACCCAGTCACATGCCACATCAGCACACAGCATACCATACAAAAACACATTGGCCCGACATGCGTGGGGTGACCGCCCCCACCCCCAGGAAGACATGCAGAGGGCTTTGGGAGGGCAGAATGTCTTCTGGGGTGTGGGGTCCACTCCCCAATGACACGGCCCATCCCCCAGACCAGCCCCCCTTCTGCAGCACCCTCCCCATTCACCCACCGCTCTCTCATCCAAGCTCCAGCCCAGCCCCCCTCAGTCATATGATGTGTCCCAAACTCACCACCACCATCACTGCACCTCCAGAAGTGGTAGGAAAACAGTCCCCTGGGATTAAAATACAAATAATTCCATAGGCTTGAGTCCTTCTGTGTCAGAGGCTCCAGCACCCCAGCTATGGCACCTCATCTGGAACAGACTGGACCACAAAGGCAGAAGATTAATGCACTGCCAGACACCCCCAATGAGTGCACTGCATGATGCAATGAGGCCCATTTTACTCAGCAGATGTTTCTGATGAGTCTCTGAGGAGAAAGGGTCCCTGTGTGTCTCTGTATTCTAGCCTGTGGATTTTAAATAAAAAGCATTACACAGTACACCCTGGAGTCTGACTGTGTCTGTCTAGAAGAGGACTCTTGCAATGACACTCATTGAGGACCGGACACAGCAATGGCAGAAGAATAATTCATTATGTAACACTGCCAGCAGTGCACTGCATGACACATTGCTGCCTTTTAGCATCATTGTGTGTTCTGCATATCCTGTGAAGCTATTAGGCATCTCTGTGTCTATAGCCTTGCCTAATGCCTGCCTGAGTGCTACCATGGAAAACAACTGGCATTCCAGAGGAGATTAAACCAAGAACACTCCAGTAGGTGAGTTATGACATTGGGGTTAGGACATGGTTCGGACAGGGTTACCCCCCATCCCATATGTCTGCATGCATACAACACACACACACACACTCCAAATTTGCCCTCCCCCACCACCCAGTGGACTCAAACATGAATGTTGAATGAATTAATGAACCGCTGACCAGATCTAGGACTAGACCTTCGGGCTGAACCCTCTGACCCAGTGGACTCAGGTGTGAATGAATGAATTAATGAACCGCTGACCAGGTCTAGGACTAGGCCTTCGGGTTGAACCCTCTGACCCAGTGGACTCAGGTGTGAATGAATGAATTAACTAACCGCTGACCAGGTCTAGGACTAGACCTTTCATCTGAATCCTGTGGACTCAGGCGTGAACGGTGAATGAATTAATGAACCGCTGACCAGGTCTAGGACTAGGCCTTTGGACTGAACCCTGTGACCCAGTGGACTCAGGTGTGAATGGTGAATGAATTAATGAACCGCTGACCAGGTCTAGGACTATGCCTTCAGGCTGAACCCTGTGACCCAGTGGACTCAGGTGTGACTGAATGAATTAAATAACCTTTCCTTTTCCCTTCCATGGAAATGAGCCCTTATGTGAGAGCACGCCTTAATAAATCTTACCTGTGTGAGTGTACCTCTGTGAATTGAGAAATGGAGGGTGCTGGTTCAAAGGATACTCCCATCACCCCACCAAAATGTACCATAAAGAAGACTACTCAGAGTCGTGGGCAATGAGGGACTGAAAATCAAGGATTCGGAGGTTCCGGATAAAGGTAGGCAATGGCAATGTTATCTCTTTTGGGGGTCTGGTTTGGGGGAAAACAAAAATAAGAGTGCTGCAATGTTGTAACCTTAAACTCTGAACTGCAATTGCTGGGCTTCTGGTTTCAGCCCTTCAGTTGCTGTGAGAGAATCAATCTTATTTGTGATTGATTTCTGAGTGGCAGTGCTGTGGAAAAAAAGGGAACAACCCTACTGTCAAACAATAATATTAGTAGTGTGGCTGTCGGGGCCGGCCCGTGCAGGCTACAGGCTGGGCCCAAAGTGTAGTCTAGTAGTCTATGTTACTGGCAGTTGCTGTTATAGTGATCAGTGATCACTGATTGTATTGATGATCTTATTTCTGAGTGGCAGTGCTGTGGGGAAAAAAACCTAATGCTTTAAAAAAAAATTGGTGGGCATTAGGGGCCACTGGGGGATGTGGGCACAAAGTGTACTATACATACTGGTACTTGGATGGCAGCTCCTGTGTGATGGCCTGCTGACACTCAGTGATTTTGACTTCAGTGTCACTGCTGTGGACAAAAAAGCCTATTTTTATTTTAAAGATAAAAAAGGTTGTTGGCTGTGGGGACTAAAGGGGGCTGTGGGGGCTATTGGGCACAAAGTGTGGTCTGGTGGTACTGGTTGGTTAGCGTCATAACTTGGCAGTTAGATTCACTTGTGTTTTTCCTTTTTTTCTTGTAATTGAATTGCAATTTACAGGTAATTTCAGTTTAACTTTTGTCTCCCATTGATTTCAATGGGAAAAGCTGCCCATTGATTTCAATGGGAAAAGATCTGGTACAGGTATACCGGATCTAATCTGGTAATCCAGTATTCAGAGATCCGGTATCTGGTAAAACCAATAACCGGTATTTCCCACCAAGTCCCACCCCTACGTGGGTCCAGCCGACCTAGGCTGTGGTGAGGCCAGTCTAATGCCAAGAAACCTAAGCTGGGCTTAGTAGTGGGAGAGGGCTGAAGGGAACCCAGGAGAGGAGAGACCAGGAAGGAGGGCAGGTCTGAGTGAGAGGCCCATTACTTGAAAGGTATGGACTTTGTATATGAACTGGAATATTGCTGGTGATGGACATTGTAAAACTCGGAGCTGTGTGGGCCTGGGTCTTTACAGATGGAGCCTGATGATACCACCCTTCACGGCCCTACCATGTTACAGCCCTGAAACTTTATGGTTGGCCCTGGTCAGAGGAATAAAAATGAGCAAGGCCTGTTGGGAAATACAGGGTTGACAGGATAGAAGATCTTCCCACCATCATTGGGGAGGAGAGAGTCCTGGGGAATGTGGGCAGTAGCCTGGAGTAGTTCTCCATATAAACTCCTAATAAAGGCACTTTTCACATGGGCTCCACCCGCGCACATGTGCATGGTGGGGGCACCAATGCAAATTCTGCCCATGGTGGGGGTGCAGTGGAGGGGCGTCCATGGTAATGGCACCCAAGGTGGGTGGGGTGGGTGTGCATGCTCCCATGCTTCACCCAGCTCCACCCATCACCCATGCATGGAGTAACAGGCTCCAATGCCAGTTGCTCCATGCGTGGCAGTGGGTGGAGATGGGTGTGTGCCCGTGGGAATGGGTGCACCCCCCTGCCCACCACAGGCCATTTGGAAAGGGCCAAAGATGACCTCTTTGAAAATCCCATCCGTGAATGGATAGCTGCATTTTAATATTAAAATGTGTATAGTGTGTTCAAGCATTACGGATATTGACACCTATGCTGTTGGTCACTTCTTTTTTTTTAAAGAGATACATCAACATAACAAACATTCCATCATTTTGAGTCTGGATTTTTGTAAACTTCTACAGAAGCACTGGTAACACTGTACATTATCATACCATGACTACAGTGCCCCAGTAGGGAGCTGTGCTTTGATGTTGCAAGATATGTAATAGGTGTTTTGCATTGGGGTATTATCTGAGTGATAATAAAATATAAAGTCCAGAGTGATGTGGAAAACAAATGTCATGACTGAAGGCAAATCCCATTAAAAATACTAGTGCTGAAACTGACTGTCTAGTCTGAAGGTACTCACTAATGACCGAGCTATAGCCCAGCTTATACCCCATTGTAAATAGAGAGCAGGTGTCCTGTGAAAACATCATGGATAATCTACCGTGCACTTAATGCAGAATCTCTTTGAGGTGATATGTCTGCCATTTACAAAGGTTTGGCTTCTCTAACAAGTTGCATTCAGCAGGGCAGTGCAGATATGAAAATGAAGGTCTTGTGTGTGTGGGGTGTGTGTGTGTGACTCAGCATGTGCCATGGGTAGCAGTATTCAGGGGGAGCTCTAACCATACCTGGAATAAGATCACCCCAAACACCAAACCAGCATAAAACTCAGCCTCCCAAATCTCTATGAGGAAAAGTAAAAGGTATCTCTCCCAGAAAAAGAAGGAATCAAAAGAAAATAACACCTTGACAAGTTATTGTACTCCTCCTCTGGTTTCAAGGCCTAGCGCAGCAGATCAGAACCTACAAGACAAGATGGCGGGTGCTCATGCAGCTGTGCCAGAGGCTCAGGCCCTGCAAGGGGCTGATGAAGCCGCCTGCTCTCACTGCAGGCCAGCCTTTGCTGACATTAAAATGAAGCAGCAGGCAGTCCACGAACTAGATAGAGAAAAACTGCTTGAGCAGATGACCACAGAGTTTGCTAAAGTCCATTCCTCCATGGACACTGAATAAAAAAATAGAGGGAGTCAGCAAAAGGGTGGACATGGTGGAGGAGCGGATCTCTAGTGTGGAGACAAGTGTACTAGATGTTGATTGTCAAAGATGCTCCCTCTTCACTAGAATACAAAATCTCGAGGAGAAATGTGAGGACCTAGAATTTAGAAGCCGCAGATATAATCTGCACTTTTTAGGAATCCCGGAGGGGTTTGAGTCAGCAAACACACGTGCCTTTATGAGGCAGTTGCTGGAAAAAAGATTCCCCTTAGAATCTCACCTCCATGTGGCTAATATTGAAAGAGCACATAGGTCACTGAGACCCAGGCTCAGGAAAGATCAACCACTGAGGGTGATAATCACAAAATTTGAAAAATATATTTAGAGAGAAGAGATCCTGAGACTTCACACACCTCTCAATCCCTGGAGTTTCAAGGATATAAGATCAGGATTTACCAAGACCTAGCAGTTGAAACCCAGAAAAAACGCAGGAGCTGGCACATGTGTATGGGTCCCATCATAGCTGAAGGACTTAAACCACAAATCCTCCATCCAGCTAGATTCAATATATTATACAAGGGGAAAGGAAATTTTTACAGGACCCCTCAGATCTTGAAATCTTCCTGCAGGATGCCATGAAAACCACTCGGGGCATCCATCAAGAGGAAGCAGGAGTGGCTTCCCTGATCCTTGAAAAGAATGGGATAAATTGGAATATTACTGAATATTTTTTAGTGGCTCTACAGTGGTTAATGCTGTTCAGCTGTCACCAGTTGGGTTAGAGGTATTCTAAACAATAATTCAAACAATGTTAGCTTATATTTTGAATTTACGGATTAGCATTGTACGTTACTTTATGATAGATGACATAATTGTTCCTCATTTAAGTTTAAAACTTTGTAACTTCCTAGAAGAAAAGATGGGGTCTCATATTCAAAGGTTAAATCTGATGCCACAGATGATGATGATGTTAAATTATGTATAGGGTCGGTTTAAGGGATGTGACTCAATGAGATTTTCACTTAGAAGTCTTGAATAACATAAAAGTTGAATTCAACAGAGCTAGTGGTGAAAGGGTTGTTCAGCAACTGAGGTATAATTGTATATGTTTTATTCAGTTTAATGCACTATATATGTGGAGAAACACTGGTTTGGATATGGATAAAAGGATATCTCCATTTTAGGTCCTTTTCACAGAAGGGTCCCCCCTTGCATACGTGTGTGGGTGGAGGGGGGAGCCCATGAGAAAGTCGCATTGGGTGCAGGGGGAATGGGTGGGCACCCATGGGAACATTGCAGGCAGTGGGTGGGGGTGCCTGCACTCCCACATGACTCCACCCACATCCACCCATCACCCAGGCATGGAGCAACGGGCACCAATGCCCGATGCTCCATGTGTGGAGGTGGGTGGGATTCTGTGGGAATGCACACCCACACACCGGACACTCACTGTACCACCCACCCATCCCCCCACCCACCATCACCCGTGGGAAAAGGGCATTAGACTTAAGGGCTGTCAGGTTCACTATACAGAATAGGGGTGATGAAACTCCTGTAAACTCTTCTTATTGACTGTCTGACATAAAAGGCAGTCAGAATTGCCAAATCTTATGTCTTGGAGTGGTGGGGCTAGAACCTTAAAGAAATGTTGGTCAGTTTAAACTCTGATCTGTATGGGTTGGATTTCTGTTTGGGGGAATTATTTGGGATTTAATGTTAGAGTTCTTAGTGGATTCGTGTTAAACCTTAGAGTTTAATGTGTTGGGCACGGGGATCAAAAATTGCACTTGTATGGCATGTAATTTTAAAATATAATACTGAATTCTCTGGCCATAAGATGGAGATCAACTTTATTCTACAAGTTCATGGCTAAATATGAGACACTAACCCTTAATGTCAGGGACCTCAATAGCCCAATAAAGAGGAGACGGGTACATACCCTGTTGAGACTATGGCCCTTTTTACACAGATGCTCTAACACCCATAAAATGGGTGTTGCATTTTTATACATGTTTCAGGGCACCACTGCAGCCAAGCACCATGGTCCCTGTGCACACATGATGCCTCTACCCAGTTCCTCTGGGTGAAGTTGGGTGTTGGCAGATGGGTGGGGAGCATTTCCCTGGGTGGAGATGGGTGGGGGCGTCTGTGTAAATGCCACTTTTGGTGGGTGTTGGTGAGTGTTTGCTCCAGGCCAACACCCATCTCCACCCACATCCACAAACGGAGCAACTGACAGTGGCATCAGTTGCTCTGTGGGTGGGTGTGGGTGGTGATGGTTGGAATGTATAAGCTGGGTAATGACCACTGCCAAACTATTTGATAATTTCCTTGCCTCCTTCAACCTCTCTCACTGTTCCCCCTCCTCTTCCCCATCTCCCCACCCCTTCTGCGATCTGCAGGCCATTGTGCCCCAGGACTTTGCCTCCTCCGTCTCTCCTCTTCTCCCCTCAGTCCTCTCCTCCTCCTCCTCCTCCGACTCTGCCATTTCCACCTTCAACTCTTCTCTTGCTTCCACCCTCAACTCCCTTGCCCCCCTCTCCTCCCACCCAGCTCGCTCCTGTAAGCCTCACCTGTGACTCACCCCCACCATTCGCCATCTCCGCTCCTGCACCCGGGCTGCAGAATGCCTCTGGCACAAATCCCACTACCGCGCTGACTTCCTCCACTTCAGATTCTGCCTCTCATCACTTAACTCTGCTATCTCCCATGCTAGACGGCCGTACTGTGCCTCACACATTGAGTCCTGCTCCCGGGACCCTCGCCACCTCTTTTCCACCTTTGAATCCCTTCTCAATCCCCCCTGTCCTCTTACTTCCTCTTCTCCCACTATGCTCCTTTTCCACCCCCTCCCTCACCCTCCAATGACTCCCCTGCTCCCCAACCTCCATCGTCCCTTCTCCCTCGCTGCCCCGCATTCCTGGAACTCCCTCCCTGCCCTTGTCCACCTTTCCCCCACCCTCCACACCTTCAAGTTCCTCCTCAAAACCCACCTCTTCTGCTCCGCCCTTCCTAACTCCTGTTAATCATCCCCACCCAGGATTATCTCTTACCTGTTATTTGCAAACTCCTATTTTACTGTAACCAAGCCAAAAACATGTACCTGAGTTCTCGCATCCTCATGAATGTTGCATCCCTTGTCTCTCCCTCTATTTCCCCTTCCCTATCTCCCCTCCCCCTTTCTTTAGATTGTAAGCTCTCAAGCAGGGACTGTGTCTATTTTATTCTCTGTAAAGTGCCAGGTATATTGCTGGCACTATATAAAAGATTAATAGTAATAATAATAATAATAATAATAATGGAAACTCCTACGTATTAGCAAAAAAGTGATGTACAAACTTCAGAGTGTGGGAGATCTTAGTTACCCAAATATCTATTATTACTATGAAGTCGCAGTGTTGTGTGGGATTAAAGAATGGTTCTCATTGAGTAAGGATGTATTCTGGGTTAATATTGAAAGGGACTCATTAAATGTTCATGATTTTAGGACCACATTTTATTAGGCAAGAAAACAAATAGACCTGTATGGACTCGGCATCCCTTTGCGAGGCCCACCTAACAAATCTGGGGGGAAATAAAATAGGACTGAAGGACAATGCCTCTCCCCTCTCAAGCATTAAAGAAAAGATAAAGGACCATCCCACAGGCACGTCTAAACCATCTAGATGTTTGACAGAGAAAAATATACGTAAGATGCAATAACTTTATAGAGGTGAGGTATTTGTCTTTCTTGGATATGGAAAATCTAGTACACCCCCCCCCCATAAATTTTATGGAATACTTGCAAATTAAACACATTGTTGATATCTCAGATTTCAGAAAAGAATGCCTGAGACTGGTACACCCAATAAAGTCTGTTTTATTGGGCCATGGACACACTAAAGGGATAATCTCCAAAATCTATAAGGCTCTAATCAACACATGGTATATGGAGAGTCCAAAATATATTTAAAAATAGTCTGAAGAATTCGGAAACTCCTGGACCAAAGAACAAATTGAGATGCTTAATTTGTGAATATTCAATTTGGCTCACTCCCTAGAAGCTGGAGAACTACAACTTAAATTAATTATGCTGTATTACGAAACTCCATACCTCTTAGCTAAATGTAACATTATTCCCTCTGCAAGCTGTTGGCATGAATGTGGTGAAGGAGATGGGTCTCACTGTAGCTGGAAATGCTTAACAGATTCTGAAAAATGATATGTGATCTTATTAATACTATAACGAGATATGTTATCCCATTTACTCCAGAAATAATATTGTTTGGGATTTATCCTAAAATTCCATTTTTGGACTATCACAAAGACACTGTAGTAATGTTGATACTCACCAGCCTTAATGTGTTTATGAGAAATTGGAAGAACTGTGCAGTCTCATGGAATCCAAATGGATTAACAGGGGGTATTTTCAGATGTGACGAGGCTCAATTTGCCCCGCCACGGAAACAGCCTAATGATTCCCCGCCGGGGTCAACACGTAACAGCCAACAGACGTATTGACCGCTCCTGGTGGGGAATCCGGGGAGGCAGGCGGGGAGGCGTGGCACAACGTGCGGCCGCATGGCCCAGCCCCTCCACGCTCCCTAGGCCGGCCACCCTCTTAGGAGACAGGCAGGCGTCACAGCCAATGGAGTTGCAGCACCCGCCTGCATTGACCATGGCCCGGAATTCCGCTGCTGATTCCGGGCCGTGGTCAGGGGACAGACAAGACGGTCCCCTTGATCATGGGGGGGAATCACATTCAACACGCAAATGGAGATGGTCTAGCCAGGACCTCCATTTGCATGTTGAATGTGAATTCCCCCCCATGATTCACAGGGGTGAACATCTGGGGGGGACTTCTGTTCCCCCCAACAGACGTTACAGGATCATGATCACCATGTGGGGATTCACCGTGGCTGAGCGTGATCTCGTAACGTCTGAAAATACCCAGGGTGTGGTTCACTTTATCTTCCGGAAGCATGGTTATTTTGATTTCCGCCAGGTATTCACCGTGGTGAACATCTGACGGGAATCTTTTAGACTTAATGGGACAAACGGCCACCACAGGGGATTCACTGTGGGTGACCGTGGTCCCGTTATGTCTGAATTTACCCTGGGTTTCATGAAACATATGCAGGAGTAAATGCACCCAACTATGCAACATCTTTTAAAATTACTCATATTCTTATATACCACATTGCTCAGTCAGCAGTAATCTGTATAGCTGTATTCACTTATCTTACTCCAAAGGCATTGAATTCTTCTACCTTTATGTTCAAACCAGCTAATACCATCCTTCCACTCAGATCAATGCTCTAACTGACCAAGCAATGGATTCCAACTGCTTTAAAAACGATAACTGCTAATGTGAAAGGCCTGACTCCTATGAACTTGATTGGGTTTCAACTCAATGGGTTGCAAAGGCTTTATATAAGTTGAACTGCTAATGTAAAAAGACACTAATATCAGCTTAATTGGGTTTCAAATCATATGGAGAAATATGCTGTGATTGCAATCTCACCTTCCTCAACTAATTTTGGTAAATTCTACCTACATTCTCTCCATCTTAAATCTACTATTTTCTTACAAAATTGGGTATATATAAGCTTCCTATATCCCCTGGTCTTGTCACATATATAAAAATCACTAAATGTATATAAAAAAAGGCACCATCTAAATCCTCACTTAAACCATCTGGGGCTCTGGTTTTGAGTTTTAAAATCCACTGTGTCTCCTTTCTCAAGAGTCATCTCTCTATAAGGTACCTCTCCTTTAACTCGTTCCAGAGTCCAAAACACGAAATCTGCAAAGTGATGACCTATCTGATTGAAACCTATTTTGGACTATTATGTTTATAGAAATATGTGGAGTTTATTGAGGGGTTTCTTGAGTTACAGGTCATCAAATTTAACGGCCAAGAGACAAAAAACAATTCTTCCAACCTGTTTTTAACTGTGCTCTAGCTCTCTCATTTCAGTATGTATTGAGTTGAAAATCTGTACATAGTCTTTATTTCATACTTTGCTTTTAATTATCAATTTAAAACATTAATTATGCAGCATTAATTAAAAAGAATAATGCTAATTAAAAGCAAACAAGATATTGGCCCCACGGCATCCTGGTTTGGTCTGTGCAGCCCCCACTCACATGTTTAGCATAATAGCTTAATAAACGGGCAGCCCCTGCATGTAATAATTGTGCATTTGGTCAGTCCCCACTCAACCGCTGACTCACAGGTTTAGCAGGACAGAAGCTAATACATGGGCAGGCGTTCTTCCCTGCCATGCTCCACCCACCAATCCCCTCTTCCCAGTATCCCACTCCCTAGCACAACTAACAACCATGGCGAAATATGGGAAGAAGTTGCCACAGCTGTTTCATTCTTCTGAGGCTGTATTCTCACCTGTGGTGACAGTGGTGGCAGCGGGAGGGGCAAGGGAAGATGCGGCAGCCTGGAGGAGCTGGCTGATGGGAAAAGAACCGGTGTGAATGGGGATTTGCTTCGGTTTCTCTCATGCATGTCAAGGCAGGATTTTGCATCCTGACAGGCACGAGAGAAGCCGCGGAAGATCCTCATTCGCACTGGCTCTTTCCCCATCGGCTGACTCCTTCAGGCTGCCATGACTTCCCTTGCCCCTCTTGCTGCTGCCACTGCCACCGCAGGTGAGAATACAGCTCCAGCTATTTATGATTCTGGGAGATGGTCTTGTGCCTACTATCCCCACCCACCCATGGAAGTTCATACCTGGATTTACACCTGCCAACACTGGGTGGCTGGAAGTAACCTTTTGATATGCACATAACCCTGAGTATGTTGAGCAAATCACATATTTTATTGGGCACCTGCAGTGAAAATTGAAAGTAAACGTAAAGATTTGAAGCAAAAGCAAATCAGTCTAAGGGTGCTTTCAGACATTACGAGATCACAGTGAACCACGGTTAACCATGGTCAGTTTTGTGGCAGGGCCAAAGCACCCTGAATGCCTGTTACATGGGTGCCAGATGTTCACCATGGTCAATACCCACCTGGGGTCAATATCAACCACGCTTCTGGACCTCCGGCCGGGACCATCGCTGAAAGTGTGGTTATAAAGTGATTCCCAACAAGAAACAACAAAAAAAGTAATGTCTGAACGGCAACCACCAGCTGGAAGCAAACAAAATGATTCACAGTCGGGGACAAAGCACGCAGCATCGCTGCCAGGCAACCAGCAACAACACATGCCAGGGAGGGAGATTTAAAAGGCTCACAGCGGCAGGGAAACATGGTGGGATGGAGCGAGGCAGAAGGGAGAGGAGAGTGGTGGGAGAGAGAGCAAGGCAGAAGGAGGAGGAGGCACAGGCAGAGGAGGCGGTGGTCATGCTGCACATGGAGGTGATGGAGGGACAGCAGCAGCAGCAGCAGCATCTGAGGCAGGCTGACCCAGGGGCAATGACCGGGCCAGGGGAAGAGGTACCCTGGAAACGGGTAAGGGGATCGACCCATGGGGGAGAAGACCCTACCACAGAGGGGGACAATGGGGGCACAGGGAGACCCAGGACTACATCCGCATCTGGGGGACCCTGGAGCATCAACTGGAGCTTGCGCTCAATCAGTGCAATGAGCATGTGTTCTGGGAGATCATGCGAGAAATGGAGGGAGTGGGGCATCACAGGACCATGGCACAGTGCCGGTCGAAAGCCAAGGAACTCAAGAGGGGGTACAAGGCCATACCGGACAACAATGATGCCCTGGACCACATACTCCACATGAAGGGCTCCATAGTCACCCCGCACCTCGTGGGGAGTGCTGTGGTCCACTACAGGGAATGGGCAGAGGTACCCCCTCCCCTCGCTGCCCCCCAAGAAGGCACTAGCTCCAGGGCCCCATACCCCCCAGGAGGAGTGCCCTGGGACCTCGGGGACCGGCAGCCCCCCTGATGGCAGCCCAAAGAGCCCCCACTCCCTGGACGAACAGGCAGACTCCGAGGCTTGCACACTTATCACCCTCATCCAGTCATGCAGGGGGACCCCAGAAACACGGAGGGGCCATGTGGCCAAACACACAGCCCTCAGTCAACTGCCTCCCCTACCCCCACAGGGCATGGCATTCCCCAGTGGCAGAGACAGGTGGGCGAGGAGGCCAGCAGAGAACAGCCCTGGCAGCTGCCGGTGGGCCTGGGTGAGGCACACCAGTGAGGAGGTGGCACCCCCGGGGAGACCTGCAGGGGGACTTGGGTCACGCGGAGGGGGGGCAGCCAGCCACCCATGGGGCACAATCCACAGGCGTGCCCCTAGATAGGGGGCAGCCGGGATGGGCACCTAACCGCCAACCTCCCTGTACCCTACAGGGCAGCCAGAGGGGCTGCAGCAACCCAGGACCATGCCCTCAGCACAATGGATGAGGGAGCACCTGGCATGGGTACAGCGCCGAGGAAGGACCAGGTGGAGGACATAGTCCGGACCACCACTGAAACAGGGGGAGCGGGTGATAGCAGCTGTGGACCGCATGGAGGCGGCCATAGAGTGCTCTCTGCAACAGGCTGAGGCAAGGGACCGGATGCGCCAGGCGGAGGTAGTCCTGGAACAGAGGCGGGAGCGACAAGACCACAGCAGACAGGTAGAGGCATTTGGGCGGCTGGAACAGGCCATCAAGGGGATGGTGTGAGAGCATTCTGCAAAAATGGATAAGTCCCACAACATTGGGACCTTCCTGCTCCTGCACGCTGGCACTATGAGTGCATACATGATGGCAGCCACCCTGATGGGCACCCTACCTGCCCACACCCCCATGTCAGGCCCCTCGGTGCCTGCATCGCCTCCCCAACCACCCCAGCTGCCCCCAGGCCAGCTGGAGCCGTGCATCCGCATCTCGGGCCCTGTAGGCCTCCAGAGGGAGCGGCTTCCCAGGGGGTTCCCTCTTGTCTCGGTTCCTCCCTCCCTCCCTCCCACCACTTCCAGCCCCTCAGGACACCGNCCACACCCCCATGTCAGGCCCCTCGGTGCCTGCATCGCCTCCCCAACCACCCCAGCTGCCCCCAGGCCAGCTGGAGCCGTGCATCCGCATCTCGGGCCCTGTAGGCCTCCAGAGGGAGCGGCTTCCCAGGGGGTTCCCTCTTGTCTCGGTTCCTCCCTCCCTCCCTCCCACCACTTCCAGCCCCTCAGGACACCGAGGCCTCTCAGGACATGGTTGGGGACACAGAAAGTGTGTGGTAGGGGAGCTCCCTGAGCTCTGCATCACCCTCAGGCCGGCCGAGGGGGCAGCCGTGGAGATGCAGGGGATGGGGGGGATGGGGGGATGGGGGAGGGCGGTCTGAGGGTGGGGGGAACTGCACCAGCATGGTAGGGGGTGGTGGTGGTGGTGTGGGGGCACATGTACTTGGGTGGATGAATAAATGGAGCAACACACTACTGCCTCCTGTGGTCTGTTCATGGGTCCCGGGGTGGGGGCTGGCCACTGGCCGCAGAGGGGACCGCCCAGGGAGCGGCCGGGGTCCCCAAGGTGGTGGGGTCGGGGTTGATCACCCTCACGCCTCAGCCTCCTGGCTGATATGCCTGGCCAGGATGGCATGGATGCGCTTGGCATAACGGTACTCCCAGGGATTGTCCACGTTCATGTACAGAGGCAATGATCCGGGAGGGTGAGGAGGCATGGGGTATTCCAGGGCTGCCCCATCGGTCTCGCACACGTTGTGCAGCACACAGCAGGCACCTATCACCAGGGTCGAGGTCTCCACCATGTAGTCCAGCCAGCCAGCGCGGTTCCTCCAGTGCTGCTTGAGAGTTCCAAAGGCCCGCTCAACCATGGTCCTGCTTGCACACAGGCGGGAATTGAACAGCGCCTGCATCAGGGTCCTGATGACCGGGAACACCTTCATCAGTCACCAGGTGAGGGGATAGGCCAGGTCCGCCAGTATACAGGGGGGCATGAGCACCCCCTCGATCTGGGTCATCCCCATGTCTGCAAAGTCCCCGTGGTACATCCGGGCATAGAAGGGGAAGATGGTCATGATACGGGCATCATGGCTGCACCCAGAGTTGCCTGTGAAGATGTCAATGAACTGCCCACGGTGGTCATAACAGCCTGCAGCTGCAGGGAGTGGTACCCGTGCCCGTTGACATACTCCGTGGCCTCCTCAGCTGAGGGGCACAGGATTTCTATGTGGGTGCCATCCACGGTGCCCATGCAGTTGGGGAACCCTCCAGCCGTGAAGCCAGCCATCACAGCTGCCTGGTCCACCAGCTGGATTACCTAGTCCAGGAGCACGCCATCCACAGCCTCGCACACATCCTGGATGATGCAGGCTACGGTGCTCACCCTGACACCGAAGTGCTGGGAGACGGACCGGCAGGAGTCAGGCGTTGCGAGGGCCCAGACCCCAAAGGCTACCCGCTGGACCATGGGGATGGGGGTCCTCATGGGTGTGTGCTGCTGCTCCAGCCAGGGCATCAGCATCTCTACAAGGCACAGTAGGGTGAGCTTGTTTATCCGAATGTGCACCCTCCAGGCGGCCCTATCCCACTGAGCCAGTGCCCGGGACCACCAACCCCGTGCCTGTTCTGTGACCCAAACCTGCCTGGCAATGGGCATTGCGAGCAGGGCGGCAGGCTGCATGGTCTCCCTCCACTATTGGAGCCTCCTGGCCAACTCGCGGAGCACAGCGGCCCTGCTCTGGCCATGGATCAGGGCCCGCCTGTCCGCCTCGGACAACTGCTGAGCCCTGAGCTGGGCCAGGGAGTGCCTGCAGCCATGGTGGGCTCTCTGGGCCCATGTAGCACACAAGGCCATGCAAACCCACAGGCAGATGTCCAGGTGCCCCTCTGTGGTCAGGAGGCGCAGCTGATCAGTGTGTGGGTGGTACCACTCAGCACAGAGTGCTAGGGCATCTCACAGGTGCCCAACCTGTCCCGCTCCATGGTGCCAGCTTCCCCGGGTGTGGTGAAGTCGGCACCGTTAAAGGCCAGGGCACGTGGTACCCCATCCCCAGGTCGCGACCAGTGTGCGCCCTGTCCCCAGGTCGGACCAGCATGCGCCTGGGCATGCTGGCGGCAGCTGCATTCCTGCTGTCATCACCTCCCACCTCTCTGTGTTGGCAACATTGTGTCCTTGCAGGCCTGATTAGTGTGTCAGCTGTCCTGTCTGTGTGCTCGGTTCCTGCAGCTGTGCAGGGTCCACAATCCTTGCCTCTCTCTGTTGCCATGCCTTGTTGTGGCCCCTGGCCTTATTGCTTGGCCTTGGGGCTCCCCTGTGTACCCTCTCACCCTGCCAGGGAATGTGGGCCCCCCTGTCTGTGGTGTCAGTGTTCCTGGCTTGCTGGACCATGACTGGCTGCACTTCCACCGGGCTCCCAGCCCCCATGGGGCCCCCCATACATGGACCTTCCATGAGACCATGGCCCTGTGCGACCTGTGGCATACCCCGGCCGTGCAATTGCTCCTGAGCTGCCCAGACAGCCTGTCAGGTGCCTATGCAAGCCTGAGCTCTGACCTTCATTACTTTGGCTATGAGGCAAGCACCCGGGATTGCCAGCTGCATGCTGAGACGCTGGGGTTGCTTCCCTCTCCCGATGGTCGCATTCCGGAGATGAGGTGCTCGCACGTGGGTTGGTCTGCAGCGGACACCATGTCTTCCCTGTCTGTGTGCAGCCTGGCCGCCTACATGGTCTGCCTGGTGGAGGGAGCCCTGCCCTGGCTGTGTCCTACTTTTGCTGCATTCATGGGGCCCGTGGGTACCAGTGCTCTCATGGAGTGGTGTATCACCAGCTGTTGGAGCTGGGTCACCTTCCGTGACCCCCCGCTTCTGGCTTCTAACTTATCTGAGCCCACCGCAGTGGAGCTGGCGGTGCTGTCCAGTGTGTGGTACCGTTCTGATGTGCAGTTGGGGCTCTCCATGCAGGAACCATTCGAGGCGTACTACCTGGTCACCCACCACATGTCCATTCTGGGGTACTGCCAGGGCATGCTTCATTGGCTGAAATTCGTTCACGTGGCAGGCCACCTGGCCCCTGACCCCTTAGTGGCACTCTTCAACTGGCTGTGAGTCCCTCAGTGCCTTCTGGTGCCCAGTTGCCAGCCCCACTGTGAGCTCCCGCCTCCGCCCTGGTGCCATGGTCCATTGCTTGTTCCCTCCTTGATGTCCTGGCCATACTGCTGTGCTTCCAGCATCCTGGGGTACCGCTGCCCCTGCCTGTGGCATTTGGCCCCCTCTGGGGGCCCCCCTGTCTGCCCCTGAAAACAGTGCTCCCCTCTGTTGCTGCCATCTCCGGTGTCTGAGTCCAGCTCTCCGNCGTTCATGTACAGAGGCAATGATCCGGGAGGGTGAGGAGGCATGGGGTATTCCAGGGCTGCCCCATCGGTCTCGCACACGTTGTGCAGCACACAGCAGGCACCTATCACCAGGGTCGAGGTCTCCACCATGTAGTCCAGCCAGCCAGCGCGGTTCCTCCAGTGCTGCTTGAGAGTTCCAAAGGCCCGCTCAACCATGGTCCTGCTTGCACACAGGCGGGAATTGAACAGCGCCTGCATCAGGGTCCTGATGACCGGGAACACCTTCATCAGTCACCAGGTGAGGGGATAGGCCAGGTCCGCCAGTATACAGGGGGGCATGAGCACCCCCTCGATCTGGGTCATCCCCATGTCTGCAAAGTCCCCGTGGTACATCCGGGCATAGAAGGGGAAGATGGTCATGATACGGGCATCATGGCTGCACCCAGAGTTGCCTGTGAAGATGTCAATGAACTGCCCACGGTGGTCATAACAGCCTGCAGCTGCAGGGAGTGGTACCCGTGCCCGTTGACATACTCCGTGGCCTCCTCAGCTGAGGGGCACAGGATTTCTATGTGGGTGCCATCCACGGTGCCCATGCAGTTGGGGAACCCTCCAGCCGTGAAGCCAGCCATCACAGCTGCCTGGTCCACCAGCTGGATTACCTAGTCCAGGAGCACGCCATCCACAGCCTCGCACACATCCTGGATGATGCAGGCTACGGTGCTCACCCTGACACCGAAGTGCTGGGAGACGGACCGGCAGGAGTCAGGCGTTGCGAGGGCCCAGACCCCAAAGGCTACCCGCTGGACCATGGGGATGGGGGTCCTCATGGGTGTGTGCTGCTGCTCCAGCCAGGGCATCAGCATCTCTACAAGGCACAGTAGGGTGAGCTTGTTTATCCGAATGTGCACCCTCCAGGCGGCCCTATCCCACTGAGCCAGTGCCCGGGACCACCAACCCCGTGCCTGTTCTGTGACCCAAACCTGCCTGGCAATGGGCATTGCGAGCAGGGCGGCAGGCTGCATGGTCTCCCTCCACTATTGGAGCCTCCTGGCCAACTCGCGGAGCACAGCGGCCCTGCTCTGGCCATGGATCAGGGCCCGCCTGTCCGCCTCGGACAACTGCTGAGCCCTGAGCTGGGCCAGGGAGTGCCTGCAGCCATGGTGGGCTCTCTGGGCCCATGTAGCACACAAGGCCATGCAAACCCACAGGCAGATGTCCAGGTGCCCCTCTGTGGTCAGGAGGCGCAGCTGATCAGTGTGTGGGTGGTACCACTCAGCACAGAGTGCTAGGGCATCTCACAGGTGCCCAACCTGTCCCGCTCCATGGTGCCAGCTTCCCCGGGTGTGGTGCAGTCGGCACCGTTAAAGGCCAGGGCACGTGGTACCCCATCCCCAGGTCGCGACCAGTGTGCGCCCTGTCCCCAGGTCGGACCAGCATGCGCCTGGGCATGCTGGCGGCAGCTGCATTCCTGCTGTCATCACCTCCCACCTCTCTGTGTTGGCAACATTGTGTCCTTGCAGGCCTGATTAGTGTGTCAGCTGTCCTGTCTGTGTGCTCGGTTCCTGCAGCTGTGCAGGGTCCACAATCCTTGCCTCTCTCTGTTGCCATGCCTTGTTGTGGCCCCTGGCCTTATTGCTTGGCCTTGGGGCTCCCCTGTGTACCCTCTCACCCTGCCAGGGAATGTGGGCCCCCCTGTCTGTGGTGTCAGTGTTCCTGGCTTGCTGGACCATGACTGGCTGCACTTCCACCGGGCTCCCAGCCCCCATGGGGCCCCCCATACATGGACCTTCCATGAGACCATGGCCCTGTGCGACCTGTGGCATACCCCGGCCGTGCAATTGCTCCTGAGCTGCCCAGACAGCCTGTCAGGTGCCTATGCAAGCCTGAGCTCTGACCTTCATTACTTTGGCTATGAGGCAAGCACCCGGGATTGCCAGCTGCATGCTGAGACGCTGGGGTTGCTTCCCTCTCCCGATGGTCGCATTCCGGAGATGAGGTGCTCGCACGTGGGTTGGTCTGCAGCGGACACCATGTCTTCCCTGTCTGTGTGCAGCCTGGCCGCCTACATGGTCTGCCTGGTGGAGGGAGCCCTGCCCTGGCTGTGTCCTACTTTTGCTGCATTCATGGGGCCCGTGGGTACCAGTGCTCTCATGGAGTGGTGTATCACCAGCTGTTGGAGCTGGGTCACCTTCCGTGACCCCCCGCTTCTGGCTTCTAACTTATCTGAGCCCACCGCAGTGGAGCTGGCGGTGCTGTCCAGTGTGTGGTACCGTTCTGATGTGCAGTTGGGGCTCTCCATGCAGGAACCATTCGAGGCGTACTACCTGGTCACCCACCACATGTCCATTCTGGGGTACTGCCAGGGCATGCTTCATTGGCTGAAATTCGTTCACGTGGCAGGCCACCTGGCCCCTGACCCCTTAGTGGCACTCTTCAACTGGCTGTGAGTCCCTCAGTGCCTTCTGGTGCCCAGTTGCCAGCCCCACTGTGAGCTCCCGCCTCCGCCCTGGTGCCATGGTCCATTGCTTGTTCCCTCCTTGATGTCCTGGCCATACTGCTGTGCTTCCAGCATCCTGGGGTACCGCTGCCCCTGCCTGTGGCATTTGGCCCCCTCTGGGGGCCCCCCTGTCTGCCCCTGAAAACAGTGCTCCCCTCTGTTGCTGCCATCTCCGGTGTCTGAGTCCAGCTCTCCGACCTGCCCCCCAGCTCCCCTGGGTGCTGCTGACCATCCTCGGATGCCTGTGCTCCCAGTTACGCCTATGCCCGCCCCCTTGGGTGCCTGTGTGACCTCGGGTGTCTGGGGGTCCCCAGACTGCACCTTCCGGCTTCCTCTGGGGAGGAGATGGGGGTTGTGACATTGGACTGGCTGAACGGCCCCAGCTCTCCTGCCTCCCCTCCATCACACTGTTGCCGATGCTTGGGGTGTGTGTGTGCCTCTGGACCTGGACCATTTCCGGACCACTCCCTGTTGCGTGTGGCCTCCCGCTGTGCCTGTGCCCCGACATTCTAGGTTCCCCCAATTCCAGGACTGCCTGTGTTGCTGGGGGGTCACCCGCATGGACTATTTTGTTGTTGGGGTTCCACCTGCCGTTGCCTGTGTCCTGCCCTGTCCCTGGGCCATTTCCCCCCCCGCCCTGTCCTGCACCCCCTCCCCAACCCCCTGTGCCCGTGGTGCCGTATGTGTTGTCTGTCCCACTGTGTCCCCCCTTCCCTTTCTTTCCTGTGCGGGTGTGTATGGGCATGGGCATGTGTTTGTGCTGTGTGTTCCACTGTGCCCTCGTTGTCTCTGTGCCTGTTGTGTGTGGTACCTCGGTGGCTCTTCTCTCTCCTCCCCCTCCCTTCCTGTTTCCCTTTTGTCCCTTCTGGCTAGTTTGCCCTCCATCGGCCATGTCTGTGTCTGTCAGGCCCTGGGGCCTGAGGAGGTGGGGCAAGCAGGGACGCCAAGGCCAATACCCCAAGAGAAACGGCTCCCGGAGCTTCCCCGCAGCCCCGCAAGTGCAACCGGCAGGATGCCGGAACCAGGAGCCCACAGTACAGCGAGGAGACACGCCCCCCAGCGTGCTTCCTGACAACGCGGGGACCTCGTCAGAGACAACCCCGCCCCCAGCACTGTCAACAGCCTTGGACACGCCCCCCGGAGCAATAACCCAGCATACGGCCAAGACAGACCGGCCGCGCCCCTCTCAGGCCACGCCGACGTTGTCAGCCCCGCCCCCGGACCCCGCCCGGCGGCGTTCAGCGCGGCTGCAGCAGAAGGCCCAAACACAGCCCTTATAAGGGACAGACACACAGGGCTGCGTTGCCGGTGAACAGAGCCTTGCCCTGTGAGACTGGCCCCCTTGCGATATTTTGCCTGAACCCCTGAAAGCCCGAATCGAGTGCGACTGCGACGAGAGACTGAGTGAGTGCCTGAGAGTGTGTCTGCCAGTGTGTCTGTGAGTACGAATATACCTTCCTCTCTAGCACGTGGTGCCCTGGGCCCATTTGAGTGTGTTCCCTTTCCCCCTCATCCCCTTCCTGGGAGTTCTCCACTTGGCCCAACCTCACGCCTTCCCTTCACACCCTGTGCTGGTCCTGGTCCCTGTGTGGAGTCCTGTTGTGTGCCTTCCCCGGTTGGGAAGTGGCTTGGCCTGCACCCCTATGATGATAGCGGTGGGGAGCGGTTAAACCCTCCATACCACCACCACGCTAACCTGAGGGGTCCTTTTTCAGGCCTTGCCTTGCTCCTCCCAGGACCTGCCTGTTGGTGGACTAAGTGGGGTACGAGTACTGGGTGTTTAGGGTGGACTCCCTTCCGTGGGGCTTGTTTCCCAAACCCCGAGCCCCACAGTGTCCCATCCCTCCCTGGTGCCTTCTGGGTGTTTTGACCATGGTTGGGAATTGGCATCACATCTGTTGCGCTGCCCTGGACCGTGGTCTGGTGTCCTGATTCCCTGACATGGTCCCGCTCCTGTCACGTCTGTTTAGGGCTTTTGTTGACCATGGGAGGGGTGGTTCAGTTCACCACTGCTGGGAATCCACTGTGGTGACTCGGGACCACGTAACATCTGAAATCACCCTAAGTAATCAGTCTTTGCATGTTCTCAGCCTGCTGTGAGCTGTAGGTGCCATAAAATGTTCTTGCACCCACATCTCATAGCACAGTTCATGCTCACTGTCAGGTAAAAGCACACGCTTTTACTGGAGTCTTGCTGGCCGTGGGGTTGGATATCCTTACCAGTTCTCATAAATCATCCAATCAAATATGCCTGTCTTGTACCCCCCTCTCTAGCATCCTCAGCATCACCATACATTGAAATTTCTGCCCTAAGCAGCCCCATAAACTTCTAGTGTGTCGGTGTGTTTTCCTCTGGCCCATCCAGCCACCTATTGGCTCAGAGGGACTCCCCAGAGCCAAGCTGGATTCCGTGCACACCTCAGGGATGGCTCTGAATCAGCCATGTGAGTTTCCACTGGGCCCAGAATAATTGGCCACGTGGGTGAATCAACCAGCCAAGTGCAGTGGGGAGTTGGTCCTTACCTGCTTTGCTTGCAAGGGGGCATGATTAGCCCATCTCTCTTTTATTGCTCTCTTTGGGTATGCAGTGCAGTGGGGATTTGCTCCTTAACTGATTGGCTTGCAAGGGGGCATTTGCCCCCTCTCTTTTATTGCCTTTTTTTGCACAGTGAGCATTTGCCCCTCATCTACTTTGGGTTTAAGTGGACATTTTCCCTCCCTGTTTTTTTGCCCTCTTTGACTTGGGGCACAATGGGGATTTGCCCCTAGACTGTGTATTTTCCTATAGTGAGACTAGAGGAAGGGGTTATTTCTCCGTCTGTGTTGATGCCCACTTTCAGGTGGCAGCTGGAGTCCAGCTGCCATATCCACTGCCCCACTGAACCTGAGTCCCCCTCCCCTGTTGGAGCTGTGGCTTGTGGGGTTTCCCATGACTTTTTGGTGGGGGTTAAACTGGCATAGCACTGGTGCTTGCTTGGCAGGGGTTGGGACTAGAGGTGGAGCTGGAGACAGGACCTGCTCACCTGGACGGGGCTATACTAACTTTAGACTTCAGCATAGCACTGGTGGATCCACAGCACTTCTGGATCTGCCCCTGAGTATGGGCTACTGGGGGAAAGACATTCCCTGGGTACCACACACTTCAAATCTTTATGCCTGATGTGATGAGTACTTGATGTGTACAGGAGGCCACAGGGGAGAACAGGGATGACTGAGGTACAGTGTCTCTTTTCCTCCCATCACACCCGTTGGTATCAATGGGATATACTCCTGAGTAAAGAGTACAGGATGAAAGACCAATAATTTAGCAGCAATGAAGCTATGCTTTTCCATAAGTATATAACCAAAAACATTTCAGCTCTCATTTTATTTTGATTGGAATTAAGTTTCTAATACAACTGATTGAAAGCAAGATTGAGACTTCTGTGGAAAAAAACATCAAAATTAAAAAAAATCAAATTATCAAAATCTTCAAAATTTCCGCTCCATGAAAATTTAATTATTACTCATGTCAAAAAAAAGAAAAAAGTTGATAAACAAAAATTCCCATGAAAAATTTTGAAAATTCAGTCAAGTTTATGCAAACTGAATTTTTCATTGAAATTTAATTTTGTTGGGAAATTTCAACCCAGCTGTTGCATCTAGTCCACACTGTGGAGACACAGTAGAAAACATGATCATTAAAACTCAGAAAATAAAAGACAAATGACTGGAACACAAAAATTATCTTTTAAAAAGAAATCAAAATGTCATCATTATTGTTATTGTTTGTTATTGTTATTATTATTAGCATTTATATAGCACCAGCGATGTACCTGGTGCTTTACATGTTTATAGAGCTTGGTGGTGATGGCTGCGTTCCCACATGTATCAGTGCCTGTTTCATAACTGGCTGAGGCTGGAGCAGGTGGCACTGAATATGCAAGGGGAGACCTGTACATCTGAGTATTTCTGAGCCTTCATCAAACTTAATCCAGCCCAGCATTGTACTACAAGGCTCTGCAAAAGTGGTGCAGTGTAAGCACCTAGCTGTGTCTGTCCTCATTTCAAAGTCTGCAAAGTCAGCCTAAAGCCCACCAGTTCTGTCTCTAAAGTCCTTTAATGTGGACAATGACATCTTTAAAAATAGTCACTAGCAGCTGGCTAACAGTAATACATTCAATATCCTTTTTGCCTATGCCTCCTTGGAAGCCAAATAGCCTTGAGGGGAATAGCTGTGAACTATGGCCATAAGGTGAGACAGAAGGCATGTACTAGCAAACCCTGCCCCTCATTTTCCCCTCATTTCACACCTACATTTACTGCTCCTTCATCCCACATAGTTTTTCAGTTCTTGCTTTTATTATGGCAAACTATTAACATTGCAGCTGCAGTGCCTTATTAGATTCTAATAACAAAAAATATAGGCTAAAGAAGTTGTATCTCACTGTACTTCACCCTCTGTTAGCTAGATTCCTGGGCCCAAAACCAAAAGCAAGTTTCTCCCATTGTACCCAATGTTTGCAATTGTATCTTGGCAGAATTAAGAGATTCTGGTCTCCATTTAAGTAAAATTACTCCATGAGCTATAATTTAACAGGACTGCCAGGACAAAGGATTTTTGCTTAATTGCACACCATGTAAAATACTAAGCATGAGATCATCCAGTGGAATAGTAATGCACATTAGCAATGAATGTGGGTGCAACTCCCATTCACTTCCTTGGGACTCACACGTGTGCTAACTGCAAATGCTAGATATATATAGATATAGTTTATATATAGTTATTATGTATATGAGTAAGAAAAAACATGTCAAAATAGTCTGTGAGATACTTGCTTTCAGTCTCCTCACTGGCAGCCAGGTCATTCCTCAGAATCTTGTCAATCTTGAGGGAATCTCAATTCCATGAGCTGCCATTGGGCAGGAGGAGGGCAGTATAAAAATTATGAAAACAAATAAATAAATAAATAAATAAATAAATTTCAATTGCCATGGGAACTTTCTAGGAAGAAAGTTTGACACCTTGTTTGATCTGTCCATACAGCCTGTGTGCTTTTTAACTGGTTTTTTTTTAGCACCACTTCCCATTTGTAACAGTTAATCACACTGGTACAGAACAGACCACCCCTGTCTCAAAGTGTAATGCCATGTAAGTGTATGAATCGTATACTTCCCAAATTGCAATTTAATACCTGTAATATATAACTCTATTCTGTGTAAGGAATATACCTTTTTAAAAAATAGATATTTTTAAAAATATCCTTTTGGAAACGTTGTTTCACTTTTGAAGCTTAGCGTGGTCATGAAAGGGAAGAAATGTGATGTCACAGATGACCAATACACACATTGTCACTTCGCCAACATCTACTTCACTCTTGACACATTGCATATGTAGCAGGGTACGTTGTTCTTTCACTCTCTCCCTGGGGAAATTAGCTATGTTCCCTGGTCTCCCAGGCAGAAGCAGCTCTCAATCCCTTTTAAGTCTGACCACCTCCTCCCCTACAGCCAGCTCAGTCCACCTGTTCAGGCTTCTTCCACTCCCAGGTGGATCCCCCAGGGTTTCCACCCCAACACAAAGATTCTGCCTGTCTGGGATCCAAGTCCCAACACGGGTCTCTCCTATCTTTGTCCAGCCAAGTTGTCCCCCGACCCCTTGGCTGTTTCTGGCTTCAAACAGGCTCCCACTCCTCAGCATCTTGGGCTATCCATGCTGGGCCCCATCTGGCACTCTCAGTCCAATCCTTCCTGTTGCTGCACTCCCCTCTGCCTCTCTTACCATCTCTGGGCCGTGGACTTTTCAAGCCCCACCGAACCCAGCTGTCAATTAAGCATGTGGCCTGGTTCTTAAAGGGTCTTCTGCCTTTAAGAACTCTTCCCTACCACAACATACTTTATGGATAGTTCCACACAAATACTCTTTTTATCCTGAAACCTCCTGGGCCTTACAACCAGGAGACTTCAAGCATTTGGAAGATCTGGGACAGGTAGAAGGGAGAGTAATTCAGCTCCTAATGATGTTGAAGTCGAAGTTCATTGTGGCCAGACAGGGTGGTGCCTGGGGCATGTTTGGGAAGGCAGCAGTGGATGATGAAGGAGAAGGGTGTCTGGGACTAGTGTAGATTGCAGAGTTAATAATGGCCATTAGAGGTGGGACCCCGGGCCCATTACCGGCTACCGGATTTACCGGTTACCGGTTCTCTAAAAACTGGATTCCTGGATTAAATCCGGTATACCGGTACCGGATTTATTTCATTGAGTTCAATGGGGCGCTGTGTCCCCATTGAAATCAATGAAATAAATTAATTCCTTCCCCCTCCCCCTCCCAGGCTGCGCGGGTGGAAGGGGGGAC
>QEPC01009883.1:148642-164654 GCA_003113815.1 Sphenodon punctatus | reverse complement strand
GGGTTTACAAATCCACAAGTAAGTTCTGGATTCATTTTTCACACACACACACACACACACACACACACACACACACACACACACACACACACACACTGCACTGAGGCAGTTCCTGGATGCATTCTTCACACAAACACTGCGCTGAGGCAGCCTAAAGTAGCCACAGCTGTAAACGTGATAGGCTGCCATGGAAAAAAAAATGACCACAGCTGCCTGAAGCAAAGCAGTTTACCAGGAAAACCTTTTACACACAAAAGTTCTGGGAGAAGTTTCACACAGAAGTTCAAAGATCTGGATGAGTGATTTAGACACACAGAAAGTTCTGACTGTTACAGCAAACATCCAAGAGAAATGTGTGTCTAAAAACATCCAATATCTCTCATTCTTGATCCCTTTCTGCTCATGAAACTTCCTGAGTGGCTCCCTAGTAAGATGGTTTAAAGTAGTGCTGAAATGAGATTTTGCAAAAACAGGAATTCCTGTTGAAAACATAGTTCCCAATACCATTTTGATTGGATTTAGAACCTCTCAGTACTCAGCAATGTCTTGATCAACATTTTGTTTCTTGATTTACTGATAATGGGCTTACCGGGATTCCATTTACTGCTTTGCTGTTTAGTACTTTGCTGTCAATTGCTAATCCTGAGAGGTAATACCAACACAATACTGCATTTCTTCCATCTTAGCTGCACTCCATTTCCCCTTGTACTTCCTTGTCACTCATTGGCTGGTATGCAGATTCCTTTACAAATCCGCAATCCAATTGCAGATTGGTCAGAGCAAAGGGTGTAACATACAACAACAATTCTGATTAGCAGCACTGGAATGGAGGCATAAATGAACAGTACATGGTAAATGGGGATATTGGTAAATTGGACCGATATCTCACGGTATTGCGAGAATCAAGAAATCATATTGGTATCGGTTAGAGCTGAAACCGGTACTTATTTTAGTACCCGTGGGCAATACCCTTATTTTCAGGTACCACATCAGGTACCCGATGGGTAACCCAGGTACTGGCTGGGTACCTGGACAGAAACCTGAAAAGTCAGTAACTTCCAGTACCAATTTTTCAACTTTCTGATTACCTATTGATATAGTGGGTCAGAAAACTGAAAAATTGGGACAGAAATTTAAAAAAACGAATGGGGACTGGAAGCTGACTTTCTGGGATGGGAAGTTGACTGGGATGGAAGATCAATACATTGGTGGCAGAAGTCAAAATATCGATATGGAAGTCGAAAAATTGGTGCCAGAAGTTGGTATTCCAGGATTGGAAGTCAACATTCGGGGACATCGGGTACTCAAGTTGTGTGGCAATCAGTTACCTATCTGTATGCAATGTTGCTGGGTTGATTCAGGTACCAGATATTTGTCTGGTATGCCCATTATACCTGGGAACTCATTTCTGCTCTATCGATAAATGGTGAGGAAATCGATCCCGTTTCCTGAGATGGCAAAATTTCTCACAATTAGGATTTTAGCTGCTGTTTCAACTCTAGTTTAAAGTTTACATGAAATATGACTCATGACATCTGTTTACTTGCAGTCAGAAAGTATAGATTCCATTTATTACTGTTTGTGTTACAGAATCTTTTAAAGGCCCTGTGCTTATATAAACACATCGAAATAAAAGCCCTTTTTCTAAAGGGTTTGCAGTCTGACTAGATCAGGGGGAAGAAGACCAGGGGAAAGGAAGTGTTATTATTCACTCTGCAGACAGTGGACACTGAGAGATGAAGTGATTTCCTAGAAATCACTGGACAATGGCAAGATTTGGTCAGTAATTAAATACAGATCTCCCAACTCCCATAAAACCATCCTTTTGCCATGAGGCTGAATTGATTCATCCAATCCTTTCCCGAAAGAGCACTGACATCATTTTAATCAGTTGTTCAAAACTTCCTGCCATTTACAAACAATCTAAAATTGGCAGGGCAGGCAAGAAGCAGCTACACTAATAGACAAAAACTCTGATTTAAGCAGAAAATAGATTTTTTTCCCTCTCCTTTGAACCTTATTTGCTCTGACTGCAATCAGGATCTGAAGAAGGTGATTAACTCGCATTTTAAATCACCTTTAAAACCTCACACTTTGCATACACCTCTTTTATAATCCATTATGGAAGCAGACAAATGTGACTGTCAGAATTACAGAAGGAATTGGTAGCTGGAAGTGGAAAAGAATGTATTTAAAAAGGCTATTAAATTTGGTTCCAGAATTTACCTTGCACAGGCCAGATGGGCTTATGTATTGCACAAAGAAAATGCATGTTCCGTTGTTTTTAAGGTATTTGCGTGGAAGCTAGGACTTCTGTCTTCACCGATGAATTCCTCTCTGACAGTTTCCAAAATGTGGGCCTGAACCTCAAGTGGAATCAGTTTTGCAAATTAGTTTGCAAACCCAATTGATATCTGATACCATTTGCATGCTTTTGTTTCTTGTTGGGGCCATGGGTTTATATTTAAAGATGCAGTCCTCTATCGGTTAGTCAACGGGAGCTAAGCCATTGCCTTTATGTGATGGAGGAGTGCACCCTTAGTTTCATAACGGGGGTCATACAGGATAACGTTTGAGAGCTGATGCTCTGTGAGGCTGTGTCAGACTTTCCCCAGAACGTGAGTGACGCAGGATTGTGTGGGACCGGGCAATCTTAGCTCCAGTGTTTCCTTATCATCCAAGTGCTTAACTTTGGAACATTTAAGTTCTTTTACTAGAGTTCTCTTGCTTATGATGGAGACAAAGTGGTACCGGCAGCAGTGGGCAAACTGTGGCTTGGGAGCTGCAAGCAGTTCTTGAGCAGTTCAAGTGAAGCTCCTGGCCAGGGCTGGCACTGGGCCCTATGCTGTCTTAATGATCTTTCTTTGCACCCCAGCTGAATTGCAGCTCTTTCGCAAAATCTCAGATGCCAGGACCTCGGATAACTGATTCTGCCAGCCGATCATGAAGCAGAAGATATTTGTGTGTGTGCGCATTTATGTGTGTGCATGCATGTATGAGTGTGCCTTGTGGCTCTTGAGCATATGAAGATGTTGAAATGTGACTCTTGGGTTTGAGAGCCTTGCCCACACCTGTAATATGGTCCAGTTCAATGAACTTTCATTTTCCTGACTCTTTAGTGTGTTCAGGTTTGGTACTGAATTAATGTAGATTGTTGCATTTCGGGACTGATCATTGCTACACCTGCGGTCAACAGTGAAATTATGCTTATGAAAAAATACCATCCGTGATCCCAGTTCATCATGCACTTTAAGTGTCTTCATCTGTAACCCCTATAATGGATTTGTCTACCAAAGGACAATCCAGCCCTTAGTATGGAGACATTCAGTCTTCAAAGGGAACCAAGGCTGAGCTGGAGTGCTTTTATGCCTCTCTGGGCCAGAGTACAGAATAAAGTTATCTCCTGATTTAACTCTTATTTTGTATTGTTGTTGCATTGGAACAAAGGGGAAATGCTTCAAAGGATGGAGAAGAAGGAAAGATGAAAGTGACTATGAAAAGCTGATCAGACTCATTCTGCTGTGCTCAGTCTTTCACCCCAATACCTGACTGGTGCTCTGAGCTGTTGTGCCACAGTGCCATTGTTGTTATCCCAATTGTTAGTCCACTGATGACTCCAGCCATGCGACAGACTGGGTTTGAAAAGTTTCTATTAGACTTGAAAGAAATGTTCTATCAGAAATAGTAATTTTAGAGCTGAAATGAATAGGCATTTTTATATCTACAATATTCACGTTTTTCAAAAGGCCACTGCCTTTTGAAAAGAGGCAAAATATCCTTTTCCAAAATGCAAAATGCTATAATGCAAAATATTTTTTTTGTTATAATGTAATTTTATAATATAATATGCTATAATATAATTTTGCTATATTGCAAAATATCATTTTCATTATCACATAAGTGTGATAATGAAAATGATATTTTGCATATCAATTTATCCAGATTTTGTTTTGGTCATTTTGGTTATTTTGGCAACTTTTTGATCAATTCAGTTTCTCAGTTACTTTGGCATTCAGCACTTCATTTTAACAGGATATAACACTATGCACACCAGTGCTTTGAAACAGGGCTACCGAGCTAACAGAAATAGCTCAATAGCATTGTTGCACAACAGTTTGGTGTACAATAGCATCAAATATTTCTAAAACAAAGCAACAAATACTCAGTTGACGGAAATGCTGGCGTGAGTGAAATAATCAAAAATAAATATCTGAAACAAATATTTGCTCAAATGAAGCAGGAAATGAATAGAGATCTGTATCTGCTTCAGTGGATCTGATTTGAAGTGGGCAAAATGGTTGGATACAATGGGTGATTTCAGATGTTACATTTTTGGGATTCACCAAAGTCAAGCTCAGTTAAACGCAGGTGGTGGTGAAAGAGCCGTGCACGTCTGTTCGCTCACATCCAGATGTTCACCACAGTCAAACATGACCTGGGGTGAATCTAACCACGCTTCATGAGGTCGGGCCGGGAGGAGGTCCAGAAGTGTGGTGAATGTTCACCACGGCAGGGGTGAATGAAATGTAACCTCTGAACGGAAACCCCTGGCTGCAGTGAACGGAAATGACCACGGGCCATGGTGTTGGCATGCAGCATCGCTGCTAGGCAACCAACAACAAGGGGAACATGGAGGGAGATTTAAAGGGCAGGAAGCAGCATGGGAATGTGGCGGAGTAGTAGATGTAGAGGAGGGAGGAGGAAATGGAGTGGAGGATGGATTGAGAGGGTGAGGAGGAGGTTTTGCAGCAGCAGCAGCAGCAGGAGGGGGAACCCGGCCCATCAGGGGACACCCAGCAGCTCACGGGGCCTCCCTGGAAGAGGGTAAGGGGCACAGCTGGGGGAGGGTGGGTTGGAGAAGGGGACAGGAGGGGCACATGAGGGAGGGAGGGAAAACATCCAACAGGAGCATAACCAGCAGCCCCCACTGTACCCCCAAACAGACCAGAAAGAGGGCAGATGCCCAGGAGGAGGTCGAGGCTGGAAGGAGTCAGGGGCTGGCGGAGGCGGGTGCTGAGGAGGAGGAGGAGGAGGAGGTGGTAGTGGTAGTGGAGGGGCCAGCAGCCCGGTGCCGATACCACAGGGGGGGTTAGGGGGGGCTCCAGGAGACCCATGACCTGATAGCTATCTGGGCGACACCAGAAATGCAGGCAGAGCTGGCAATTAATGACAGAAGCACCAGATAGTCATGGAGATGGGGGAGACAGGATACGAACGCACGTCCACACAGTGCCGGACCAAGATAAAGGAACTAAAATGGGCTACAAGGACATTACAGACAATAACCGGTGCTCAGGGTGGGCGACACATGCCTCTCCCTACATGGATGCGCTAAGCTGGGTGCTGCACCCAAAGGGCTCCATAATTGCCCAGCTCCCAGTAGGAGGGGGTGCCAGGGAGGAGTGGCCCACCCAGGATGACCCCCCTCCTCTTGCAGCCGCAGGTACCAACCCAGGCCCAGCCTGCGCCCACCTACACCAGGGAGGAGATGCCCAGCACGTTGGGCACATGCTCCCCATGCTCCCCCAGCCCTACATCAGGAGAGCACACACACGCCCGGAGGAGACAGTAACCCTGACCCTCGCACCCTGCAGACCGGGAGACTGGGAGGACACCAACCCCAGTGACCGGCCGGCATCTGAGGGGACAGACACCGAGGGAGCAGGTCAGGGCAGTGCAGAGCATTCGCTCAGAGCACCTACACAGGAGGGGGGCAGGGCGAGATGGCTCCGCACAGTATTGACTTATTCCAACCTCTCTCCACAGAGCCATGACAAGCAAGGGAGGGCAGAGGCCATGGGCCACCTGTACCACAAGCCCAGAAAATGTGGGAGCACCATGCGTGGGCGCACAGGCAGAGGGAGGATCTCGCCCTGGAGCTCATCAATACCAGCACCAGGCAGATGGAGGAGATGCTGGTGGCTGTGAACCAGTTGGAGGAGGGGACAACGAGGGCACTCCAACAGGTGGAGGGGAGGGACAGGGCACTGGTGGCTGAAATGAAAAAGGACAGGTGGCTGCTGCATCGTGATATGAATAGACAGCTGGAGGCACTCCAGGCCCACTCGGACCGGCAGAACTGCCGGTCCGAAAAGTTGTCAAGAAAATGTGACTGCTCGCTGGAGCAGGGCACGTCCCTCCTCCTGCAAACTGGGGCCTTGAGTGCCTTCATAATGGCAGCAGTCCCACCGGGGGACATACCAGCGCCCTGACATCCACCCCCCACCTTTTGTACTGCTAGTCCCACCAACACCGCAACACCCTCCTGCAATACAGCATCAGGGACCACAGATCCGGGGACCCATTCCCTAACATCACAGATGTCAGCACACAGACAGCCTGGACCAAATATGGCTATGGCCAACACAGAGGGGACAGGGGGGACATGAAGGTTCCAGGGGTGGTGTCCCAGTAGTAGGTGCTGTACACCAGTTCAGGTGCCTGGGAGCACCTCCTCCTCCACCTCCAATGAGGGGGGATCCATTGTAATGGCAATCTCTGTTGGTAGGGGGAGGGGAAGGCCAAGGGGCACCAGGGGAAGGGACCTGGCCAGGGCCAGGGCAGCCTAGGGGACCTTAAACAGAGGGGACATCCTACTCCATGGGGGGACAGTGATGGGTGGGGGGGTGGGGGTATGGGGGGCTGTTGGGCACATTGTCACACGGGTGTTCTGGGTATCTGTTTGGGTAAGCGGGAGGACAATAATAGATATTAAACAAATCTGTATAGTGTCAGGAGCTTTATTAAATGCAGGCAAGGTGCCACAGCAGCAGCTGTGTGGCTGCATGCACAGTGTGGTCTTCAGTAGGGGGGTTCACAGCGACGAGGGCATCAGGGACAGGCACTCTACATCATGTGCCAGTGCTGACCTGATGTGCTTTGCATAGCGGTACTTGCGGGGGTTCAGCATGTCAGCATATAGCAGTACCGGGCTGGGCAGGTGGCAAAAAGGGGGGTTGTTAAGAGCTGCCCCGTCAGACTCACATATGTTGTAGAGGACACAGCAGGCTCCTATGACAAGGTAGGAGGTCTCTACTGAATAGTCAAGCCTGCCGGCTAGGCAGCACCAATGCTGCTTGAGGGCACCGAAGGCCCTCTTGACCATGGTGCATGCGGTGCTGAGGTGTGTGTTGTACCGATGCTGAGCTGGGGTGATGGCCACAGGGAATGCCTTCATCAACCATCACTTCAGAGGATATGCTGGGTCACCAATGGGGGCATCATCACCCTGTCATGTATTTCCTATTATAAGCATATATTTTTGGCCATCTGTGTTCCTAATGTATTAATTTTGAGTTTCTATATGTTAACTTTTTGTTTCAAAGTATTGGATTTGTGTTTTGCAGTATTGATTTCTAAAATCAACTTCTGTGATTAGCTTGGTTCAGGCTGAAGCTTCTTCAGCTACATTCCAATGAGCTTTTTTCTAAACTTCCCAAATGAACTTTCACCGTATCCAAGGAAACAGTCAAATGGCTAGGAGTTAGAGGGCAGATCAAAGGCCTCTTGCCAGTTGAGGTGTCTGGAACCTTATCTGTTATGTGTCTAGATGACGAATGATCAGGCCATAAACATCTCCAGACTGAGAAGGAAGATTTAAGTTAGTTTTTTCTAGCTAACATATCTATTTAATTAATGGTTGAAATAACCTTGAAGCTTTGGTTATTCTCTCTGTAATCTGACAATTATCTTTGATAAAAAATATAAGGTTTCTATTCAAACCTTGAAGGAAATTTAAAAACTTTACTTGTTCAGAATTAAGAGAGCCAATTAGAATCCAGTGTATTTCCTTGCTAACTGACGTCAGCAACGTCAGTCCTCAGGAATGTGAGCCTCCCATGCAGGCAAGCTTAAGAAGGGAGACAAGAGCTTTGCTCTTTAGACTGAGATTCCACACCTCATGTTGGAGTTTCTTTCTCACCAACATCTTGGCAGACAAAGGGAAGAACTGGGAAGAATGTAATGTATTACTCTTGATATCTTTGAGCCAATGAATTGAGCATATGTTAAGCTTTTAGAAGCTTTTTTCTTAAAATAGAGATGTTTTAAGATCATGTAATTTTGATTGGCTATCCATGCTATTCTATGTAAACTACTGATATTCTCTATTTATATTTAAGTAAACTACGCTTATATTTTTAATATATTCTAAAGTCTCATGTTCCTTTATTTATAAATATATTGTCATTTTACAATACTTTCTTTGCTAGTCTGGTATCAAAGTGAAGTGTAAACTCATTTTATACAACTTGGAAAAAATGAAGCCCAATCTAGTATGATTAGTTCAGCTAGGCCATAAAGCTCACTTTCCGTTTGTAATAAATGGGATCACGCAAAACATGACAACCCCCTCGATGCGGGTCATACACATATCTGCGTAGTCCCGCCTGTACATGTGGGCAAACAGCGGGGAGATGGTGAGGATGCGAGTATTGTGGCTGCAGCCTGAGTGCCCAGTGAAGATGTTGGTGAAGCGTCCCTCTGATCCATGAGGCCCTGGAGTTTTAAAGAGTGGTATCCATGCCGGTTGATGTACTCGGCATCATCATCGTCCAGAGGACGTAGGATCGCAATATGGGTGCCATCGATTGTCCCCAGACAATTGGGGAAGCCCAGTTCCAGGAAACCCTCCATTACGGTGTCCTGATCCACCAGTTGTATCACCTGCTCCATGAGCACCCCCTCCATGGATTTTCAGATGTCCTGAACTATACATGCCACTGTAGTGAGCCCCACCCCAAAGTGCTGTGCAACGGATCAACAGGAGTACGGGGTGGCCAAGGCCCACACAGCTATGGTGACCCATTGAGGCACGGGAATAGTTTCCCGCAGATCAGTTCAGATGGGCTCTAGCCAGTCCCTCAAACACTCAGCCAGCAGCATGAGGGCTTGCCTGTCCATCCTGAAGTGCCTTATCCAGGTGGCATTGCCCCAATGTGTCAATACCCTCTGCCACCACTGACGAGCCCTCGGAATGACCCATGTGTGCCTCTGAATGGGCATCACAAGCTGCAGAGCTAGGTACCTGGCAGCCCTCTCACAGGCACCCCTGGATAGCAGGGCCCTGCTGCCAGTGGAAAGGTTGTGTGCCCTGAGCACCGGCATGCTTTAGGCCATTCTGAGACACCATGCCATGCCCAGGGCAAAGAGTCGGCCAGCCCTTCCAGTGATGTGCCGTGTGTGTGCCACCAACCTAGCCATGTACCGCTGACATGCCCGTGTTCATTCAGGGTCATCTATGATGACCCCCACAAGTGCCACGTGCTCCTGGTGCCACTCAGTGCTCACCTGGAGCAGGGACAGGCGAGCAGTAATCTGTGTGCGATCCATCCCAGCGGTTGTGGCTGCTCTGTTGGGTCGGGTCACGGCTGGGGTATACCTGATCACCGCCGCCCTGTCCACGCACCTGTGCCTACTATACTTAACAATCCGAACCCCCCTCCCCCAGGCCATTGGTGCACCCTAGTGGCTGCACTGCCCCTTTCCGAAGGGCTGGTGGATATTTTGCTCTGTCCCCTGCATTGGGGAACCACCGCTTTCGGTGTTGGTGTCCATCCCAATGTATCTCCCCCACTTGTTTCTGGGAAGTCAGAAGCATCTGTTTAGGAAAGATTCTCTTATGTCCTCTGTCTCAGTGCTGCAGGATGTGATTGTGATGATAATTGGCCAGCATGAATGTGTTTAAACTATGTCTTCTGACTGCTGGGATGCTATCTCACAAGTCCCAGTTATTTTGCTTATGCCCGCCTCAGGGCTGCCCCCTATGCCCACCTCAAAGCCACTACCAATTGGTCCCATAAAGCTAGAAGCTTGCAGTAATGTGTTTGGCCATTGAATGTGTCTGTCAGTCTTTGGGGTTGCTCCATAACCTTCCTCCTTCTCTCCCCCTGCCATGCAGGGTGCCTGCCTCTGACTGGCACTAAAAATGNTGATATTCATCTGAATAATGATCTTCACAGGGACAACATCAATTGCTTATATAATTGGGTCCCTTTATCAAAATCTCCTGTACATTTGCTGAAATGGCAGGAAAGGTATTTGATACATTCATACTAAATATCCTGTAAACAGAATGGAATATCAAAATGTTACAGCTGGAAAAGTATTTTCAGGTTAACCTTGGGATCCTTTATCCACTCTTTCTGAAAATTGGCAGAAGTATTAAGCATATGTAGGGACATAATATGCGTAAGATTCATAAATATTGGATGAAGATAAAGAAGTTGTAGCCATGAGTGTGTATGGAGATTTTTCTAAAATCACAACATCCAATTGCTTCTGAAATCGGTTCCCTTTATCTAATCATTCCAAATCTTGGTACACATAGTGCCCTCCATTGGGGGTATAACCTTCCCAATTTTAATAAAAATTGAAAAGAAATAAAAATGTTATAGCCGGAAATATGTTTTTCAGTTTTTTCCCTTTTTAAAAAAAAACAAATGTCATTTTCAGTTCCTGATTGCACCAAACTAAAGACCAAACCGAGTCGGACTGAACTGAATACCGAATCCAAAGTGAAATTTCAATCAGAACTACCGAACGACCAAACATCCAAACCTGGTTCTGTTTGCACATCCCTAATTGTCCCTATGGGTTGAAAGCTTTGGTATCCTTTCCTTGTGGGTGGCAACCACAGAAGGAATATTATAATAATATGTAATAATTATTGTTACAAAATTATTTATGGGGCTGGATTGTCCTCTTACACTAGTGTAAATAAGGGTAAAACAAGTCAAAAGAGTATCAATTATACAATTTTAAGATAAAACAAATCATCTTTTTATGACCACTGAGTAAATTTGCATTATGTTATGCAAATACACTACCAATTGGTAATGGTTTTCAGCTGGAAGGAGAAAGATATGGGGTGAAATCAAGTTTGTGTCCAGTGCACCAGCTACATGCCCCAGAAAGGGGGATGGGCAGCCGTGTGGGGTCAGATCAGGGCATGGAACCATGCTGGCCAGTGAGCATTCTTTTGTCTCCCCCCCCCCCCGATCCCCCATGTGGGAATGGAACAAACATGTGACTGGGTGACCCTGACTACACCATGCCTGCAGTGCCCCCCTGCACCATGATGTGCAGTCATGGCAGCCAATAATGGGCAGTCATGGTGGCCAGCTATGGAGGCCCCCATGCTGTGGTGGGGATGGAGTTGTGAAAAAAATGCATGGGTCTGCTATGATCCATCTGAATGGCTCTTGGCCCGGGTTGTGGTCCCAGGATCATCCGAGGGACCACATCTGGGTGAGCCACCTACCCAGGCCAGGTCAGCAGCAGACCCACATCTGGCAGCTCAGAAACTGATGGGATGGTGAGTCCCTGACACAGGTAGGCCCTACCATGCCATAGCGGGTCCTCATCACATTTAGTTTCACCCATGGGTTGAATATTTCAAAGAATTTTCTAACAGTAAGAATAGTCAGGCAATGGAATAGGGTACTAAGAAGAGATTATAAGAACATAAAACTGCCAGACTTGGTCAAACCAGTTGTCCAGCTAGCTGAGCATTCTGTCTCTAACAGTGGTGATCACCAAATGTTTTAGACAAGTACACAAAAGGTGACATCTATGACATTCCCATCATTGGATGCTTAGAAGAGTATATGTTGAAGGTAGTCTATGGGTAGCTAATCCTGCCTCACTGTTTAGGGATGGATTTTTGACCATTAAAGTAACCATGCAAACTTTCAGCTCTAGGCTCCTATAAAGTACAATTTGTACAAATATAGATTTGTCAGTATGGAAGATTTAAAAGTTAGCAACAAAGGTGTTTAAATGAACAATAGTTACAGGACTAGCCAATCACACTTAAGGTTTTCTAAAAGTCCATCTGATATAATCCTTAATCTTGCAGATAGGTATATAAAGGACATTACATACCAATTTATCCTCACTTGCAAATGGTGCAGATTTTTTTAAAAGCCTTACAGATTTTAATTCTGGATGCTCATGTTATCCACACAAATATCTCATCCTTGTTTGAATTCTGTTAACCTCTTGGCCTATATGATTTCTTGTGCTAATGTGTACAACTCCACTGGCTTTTAGGCAGGTACCTAGCAACATGTTTTGGTCTGTATTCTATATGTTATGTATCCTGCACAGAAACAGTTTCTGAAAAGTCAGTCTATAGAATTATAAAACAGAAAGGATTACCCTAATAGATGTCTTCTCTCTGTGAGAAAACAGAAAGTTGGAGGTGTATGAGCACCTTATTACAAAGTCGTTGCTGCTTCTTCAATAACTCATTTTGATATTTTGTAATTTGCAAAAATGTGCCTGTGTGATCCCACAGGCTCTTAACTACTTTGTAATGAGTGTGTATGAACAGATGGAAAATGTTTTCAATTTCGGAGAGAACCACTAATGGATGTCACCAGCTATTAGAAAAGCTCAGGTGGCCCCATTTCGAGAGAATAGGCATTGTCATAAACCTCTTCATTTTTTAATGAAATGTTTGCTCACATTTCTACCTTGATGGTAACTTTAAGACTGCCTACACTAGTCAAAACAGATTAGGTCTTGAGCTGGAAATTATTCACTGCTAAATAGTCCAGAACCTCCATTTCAGGCATTTCACCTGAAAATAACAAAGGCTGGTGTAGGTCACTTCAGTACAAAGAAAAATTAATCACTGGAAAATATTTAATTCCAGCAAGGTTAAATTGCTATTCCCTGTTCTTAGCAGACATATATTAAAAATGTCTGTCATCTTGTCTGGAATGCTAAAGACAAATTTATAGCAACAGAAAGCTACTGTTAGGCCATTAGTGAGGGCTGGACTTGCAGCCATTTCTGGGTTTGGTTTTATCCTTGTCCACTAGCTACCCATGTGGGATGGTATTTCCATGGTGCAATTTTTAGAAAATAAATAGTCTCTCTACCTACTGGATCATGGCAATAGAGACAAAGTAGTACAGTGATATCTTTTATTGGACCAACTCCAGCTGGTGGAAGTATGCAAGCTTTCCGACCTCACAGGATCTTTCATCAGAGAAGTCTGGAGTTAGAACTATAGACTGGGGAAAGTGGTAAGGCCCAGGTAGGAGGTCCACAATTAAAAAGGATGGTATACAATGAGGTGGAAAGAGTAAAAGTTGCTGATAGTAAGTAAATGTAAAGCTTCCTGTAGCTGTAGACAGTCATTAGACTTACAATTTTCTGTAGTGGCTTGTGAAACCCATATCCAAATTGAATCCATTGTTCTTTCTATCTAATAGAGCTATGAATTTTTGTTCCCAGACCTCTCTTTTAAAAGGTGCTGCATAGGTTTCTTTTAAAGACCAGGGCAGAGAGATCAGAAAATAGAGTGGTCACTTTGAGAGAACTGAGTGTAAATGGTAGAATCCGTGCTCTTGTCCATGATCTTTTTTATGTGTGAGTTAATGCGTTTGTGCAAGGGTTGGTAGGTTTCACCTACATAGCCATGGGGGAATTTGGTGCACTGAATGAGGAGATTTTTAGATTTGCAGTTGTAGGTCCCTTGTGTTCTGAATAGATTTCAATGGGTTGTTTGTATGCTGTTCACAGTAGAGATGTGAGGATACATTTTACATCTCCTTTTCCAGCAGGGCCTTGTTCCTGTAGGGATGTTGGTGTCTTGGGTGGTGGGGAGTTTTCACCAGATAATTAGCGGAGAGAAATTAGGAGGTTTTTTTGAAAACCAGAAGAGGGGGTTCAGGAAAAATCTCTTTCAGGGTTTGGTCCCCATCCAGTATAGACATAGGATGTAATTTAATCAAGTGTGCACTGCTGAGCACAGATAGTATCTGTGAGTGCAATGTTGCACAACTTTGCGCAGTAATGGCATGCAAGTAAATTACATTCTCTGATTGCAGTGGAGAATGCAACCGTGGACTCTATGGAATCGACATGCACCCTTTACTTGCATGCCAGTGCTGCACAACACTGCACATAGGATTGCACCCATAGATCTTACAGTATAGATATAGTTACAGATCGTGGACATAGAAGTTTACATTTGGAGAAGGCTGCAATGAGCACTTCCTCTGCTAGGCTAAAAAGTGAACATGCTTGCTCAGAGGTTTTACTAAAGGGTCGTAGCAGAGCTAGGTGTGTGATTGGGGTAACTAATCACTGGGTGTACCCTGCTAGAGTATCAGTAGTTCTACACTTTATTGTGACCCCATATAGTCTCACTATTCGCTTATTTTCAGAGAGACATGGGGTGTTTTCAAACGTGACAGTATTCAGTTTTAGTGCGCTTTACTCCACGGGCAACTGTCATGTACATGTGCGCCTACCAGATGTTGGCACGTGCTGGATCCTTACTGTGGTGGTGGGGTGGCTAACCCAGGCTGACTCAGGAAAGTCCCTTTATTTGCAAGCCAATGTTTGAAAGCCCTCTTTACTCACCATGGTCGAGAATGCCCAGGTGTCATGGTGACTGCCTTTGACCATCATGACTGTCCATCAGGGAGGGGGCAGGCCTCTGGGGGCAGCGTGGGGGCAGAGGATGGCTCCCTGCCCTTCCCAGCAGTCAAGCCCCTGTCATGTTAATTTAGGGGTCTGGTTCAATCCCAGCCACAGTGCAGACCCCACTCTAGACTGGGTGACGCCGTCACATTAGAAAACACCGACTGAAGGAGGTAACTGATCAGATTGTCTTATTTTTTTAAAGAAAGCCTTGGTTATTGAAAGTAGGGAAATGTCAAGGTAGAACAGTCAGTGGAGTGAGTGCACACTGCACATGCTGCAAAAGAAGAATCAGTTTAGCCTAGTGCAAGGGGAAGATCCTGTATAGGGGTATCTGGGCAAATGACCCCCCCCCCTCCAAATCACTCCAGCTGCAGTTCACCCTGAGCCAGGCTTCCACTTTTCCTCCCTTCCAAGCCTCCCAGCACTGCAGCTCCTGTATGTGCTGGAGGAGACTCTAGACAGCCCTCTTACTGGCTGCCTGGGCTTCTGGATCCCTGCCAGCCAGCACTGGTTGGGGTCAGATAAAATCCGGCTCTGCTCTCTCTCGTTCTAAGAAGCTCCTTGTTAACCTGACAGGGAGGGGAGGGACTTCTTAGAGTAAGTGAGAAGCAGAGTACAGGGTCGACCTGAAGAGGGAGGAGGGGAATGTTAACAGCTCCCTGTGCAGTCTCCTCCTCCTCCCCCTCCCCTACTGCTCCTCTCCCATTGGACAGACCAGAGACAGGAGGGGAGGGAGAAGTCTAGAGGAATCAATCCCCCATTCCCCAGAGAGCATGCTTGGGACAATGCCCTGTGAAAGCAGGGCTTTCTGGGGGATTGGAGAGGTGTCAGTGGCTCCCAGGCTGGGTTCCTATGGAAGATCCCAGCCAATAGTAATCAGTTTTAGAGCTATTATGGTCGCCTTTTCCAGACACCATGAAACCAGTTTCCCTCCTCAGGAGAGGAGCTCTCTCTGCCTCCTCTCCTCTAGTAAGGGCAGAGCAGCCTTTGGACTTCACTAGATGGAGGGGGGGACACAGAGAGAGGAGCTCCTGAGAAGGGAAATAATGGAGAATGAAAGCAGGAAACAAAGCTGCTGCAGCTTAGGGATGGGCGAACAGATCGCGGTTCGGGTTCGGCCATTTGGTTCAGCTGCGTTCAGTTCAGCAGTTTGGTTCGGCTGCGTTCGGTTCGTCCATTCAGTTCAGCGGTTCGGCTGTTCGGCTAGTTCACCGAGTTCGGGTTCAGCTCTTCGGTTCGGTCATCTGAACAGGCCATTCAATTCGGCCATTCGGCTGTTCGGGAAATGTTGTTATGAGTGCTTTTTTGTTTTGTATATGGTTTTTTGGTTTTTTATTGGGTTTTATATGGTTTTCTTTTGTTTTTTATTTGTTTTTTTTGTTTTTATATGGGTTTTTTAATTTATTTTTTAAATCTAATATTATATATATCTGTCTACACTAAATCTAACTGCTATTAATTATTCTAAATGCTATGAACTAAATGGATTATCTAATAAGTACACAGACCTACTCCTACAAACACTAAAACTAAATCACTAACGCTATCTCTATCACTAAGCTAACTCCTA
>QEPC01009883.1:138543-148636 GCA_003113815.1 Sphenodon punctatus | reverse complement strand
AGAAGAGGAGTCTGTAGTGAAATACATACATTACATACTCAATGAGTCTGTACAGTGCATAACACAAGGTTTCAGTTTATGGTTTAAGTTTAATTTAATTACAAAACTGAAATGAAACTTAAAGCAATCTAAAAATCCTACTCAACACCTGCTGTTCAGGAACAGTGACTAGCTCAGAAGGTGCTGGGAAGGGGGGAGGCAGATAATTATTTTTGTTTCTTGCAAGCCTCTCCACCCCTGGTGCCTGGAAGTCTTCTCCTCAGTGACTGACACCTCCCTGTAATGTTTGACCTTCCAGTGAACCTTTTTTTGCCACCTGAACTCATCCGAATGTGATCCGAACTGACCGAACTGTTCGGCCATTTTGCCGTTCGGTGTTCGGTTTGTTCGGTATGTTCGTGTTCGTGTTCGTGTTCGTGTTAGAGTTTGGTCATCCAAACCGGCCGAGTTCGGGTTGAATTCCGAACTGCCGAACCGCGTTCGCCCATCCCTACTGCAGCTGCCTGGAGGGACAGACTGAATTCCTCATCTTTGGGGTGAGTAATAGTGTTTAAACTGATTTTTAGGGATGTGCGAACGTGGTTCGCGTTTTCGGAGTTTGGGCCGAACTCGGCCTGTTTGGACAACCGAACCGAATGATCAAGAGGCCGAAAAGTTCAAAAAAGTTCGGATGAGTTCGGGGGTGGGAAAAACGTGACTTTGGGTGGGAAGAACGTGTCTGGAAGGGGGAGGCAGCTGAGGAGCAAACTTCCTGGCACCAGGGGTGGAGACCAGGGGTGGTTTCAGGGGCAAATTATACCGATACTGAAAAAAAATATCAATTTTGGTATCGGTATCAATAGCGCTATTTTCAGATAGCCGAACCGAACTTCGCCAAACCGAACACCCAAACCTGAACTCGGGTTTAGAACCGAATGACCAAACGTCAGAAGATGCAAATCACACTCTGTTCACACATCCCTACTGATTTTACTGGTGGTGTGTTTTTTTAAAATTATTCCCACCCACCCCTTTCCTTTGTTGCTCTGTCTTTATGGTCCATCCCCTTTTAATTGTTCCCCTTCCCTGACTAATGTGTTTTTATACTTTATTTTGGAATTATTTTTTAGGTTTGGAGGTTATTTTGGTTATTTGGCTCTTTTAAATATTTTGTGTTTTTTAATTTATTGCTTAGGGTTCTGGAGTATTTTGGTTGCTTGGTTATTTTAAAGTATATCTTGGGATATATTTTTGGTGACTAAGAACACTTGGTTTCCTGATTTTGCACACATTCTTGTGTGGTTTTAATGTTTTGGAATGAGGAAATACTTGCATTAGCAACTTTGAATTTTATCCCCCACTCTTCCACTGATCCACTCACACTGGCTGAAGCAGCTGGCTTTTATCCTGAGAAGAACTGTACAGTATGGTTGGGGTCCTGGGAAACCCAATGCTGCATTTATGGTGTGCATTTTAGACCTTCTTGGTTTTTTTCTGCACTTTGCATGTGTTATTTTTATGGGTTTCTTTGTTGAATAAGCTTGAATTTACTATGGTTTGCATCTGCTTGCTATGTGCTTCCCCCCTGCTCTCCCAGGAATGCAGAGGCCATTTCTGTGGACCTGACTGGAACTGGGCATGGCCAAATCTCTGGCTCTTCTTTAAAATGGGCATGGACCTAGTCAGTCCCCTTGCTGTTTCTACCCATATTGTCTGCTTTGCTTTCTAATTTTAAGGCGGGGAGGGGGGATTGGTGGAATGGTTTATCTTTTTTTCTCTTTAATTTTGTTGCAGTGCATTTTAAAATGGTTCCTTTGAAGTTTGGTGTAGGTGGGATGTGGGTTGTTGGTTTTTTTTCCTGCAAGAAGGCAACATACTGGCTCTTTCCCTGCATCACAACTGTGCAACTCCACACTGGCTTTTACTCTGCAGCTTTTACTCATGGCTCCTCCTATCGTTGGCTAGGCTCTGCCTACCATTGGCTAGGCTCTGCCTATATTGGCCACACTCACTTCTTGCCCCGCTCTGCACCCCAACAGCCTTAGAACCCATCAGCCACCACTGGCCTAGTCGACAAGATGTTGAACTTGACACTGGGACATGAGGGTTGAAATCCTGTCTTAGCCATGAATGTACCAGGTGGTCTTAGGCAAATGAAATTAGTGTATCTCGGTTTTAATTACCCATCTGAAAAATAGGAATAATAATGATCTACCTCACTTTACTAAAATAAAATCAACTGACCAACCTCACTGGATTGTTGTCAGAAGTGTAATGTGCTTTGAAAAATGAAAGTGCAATAGAAATTATAAATATTAATAATAAAGAAGTGGTGGAGTACATTGTCATCTTGCATTTAGATTCTGGAGATTTGGCACTGTTATGTCCTGCTCGGTCTGAGACAGAGGGAAGAGTTGACCTCCAAGACGCATAGAAACTCTGTCCATGTGTTTGGATGGTTCTGCTGTTATGTTGTGAGATAGGACCATGACACACATTATTTCCTTTCTGAGTTTACCTGACATGGACAACAAATTATGCTTTCCTCAGTGGAGACAACATTTATGTAGAAATCAGGTCATGCAAATAGAGCTGCCTCCATTTCCTCAGTTTGTCATTATCCTGCATCCAGGATGATGAACAGCACAATTGAAAATCCTGTCATTACAGTTGCCCAGAGTATCGATGCCACAAGGGTCCTCATCAACTCCTGGCACCCTCTCCAGAACTATTTTTGGCTAACATTCCTGGATAATTATCATTCGAAGGACCTTCTGTTTGAAACGGAGTGACAATGCCAAGCAGCTAAAACCAGAGATCTCATGGAACAGCATGAAGCCAAGATGAGAGCTCTCAAAGGGCGATGGAACTCAAAAACAGTTTGGTTTATTGCAAGCTGTTCATCAGCAGGGGTCTTTCACAGTATCTTCCCCCCACTGCTGGTGCCCTGAAAGAATAGCTGGCATCTCAGTACAGATACCATTAGCAACTAGAAGGGAAGAAAAGAGATTGGTGTCACCATTATCTCCTTGGGATGGTCTGCAGTGCATACAGCAAATCCTGTTGTATCAGACCACCTGCATGGAACTGTGTGAAGAGCTGGGGCCTATATCTGAGGAGAAGACCACTGTCATTCATGCTCTAAGCCCAACTATCAGGAAGAATGTGACCATTTCCCTCTAGAAACTCACCAATTACATGGGAGTTGTGCTCCAGTTTGTTGTATGGAAGTCTACTGTCAAAAACCTATTGCTGAGGTATTCAAGAGCTTGCATATAGTTCTTCTGACAAGGGTAGTGTGACTAGATCTAAAATGAGTAACTACTGGAGTATCAGGTTGGATATCTCAGTATCAGAAATTTAGTTGGATACCAATGTTATCCAATTTTCAATAACCAGGAATTTCCTAGTTAACTAAAATACTTTTAACTGTATTACCATTTAATTACTGTTAGATTTTTTTTGAATCCATTCCTCTTTCCGAACTGATCTGGTAATGTGGTAAACAGTAGTCACTGGATAATTGCCACACTATCCAGAATATCAGACATTAACCGTGGATAATTTCCCTCCCCCCCATCCATTTCAACTCTAAGAATGACACACTGATGCACAGGAAGTTATGAATGGTGTTGTCAAGATGAGGCTCTTTGACTGGGCTGTGGGAACTGTTCAGACTTGTATCTTGTTACTCAATATCTTTCCCCTGGCCCTAGTGTCCTAATACACTAGTTGAAGAGTGTTTTTCTCAGTGGTTCTACAGGGTGTCATGATCACTGGGATGGTGGTCAGGAAGTGCTATTTTAAAAAATAACTACTTGGTCACTACTGTTGCAAAGGTTCTTTATTTTGAAGGTGCTCTCATTCTGAGGTGTTGTCTTGAAATCGTTTGTTCTTTTAGATCAGTACAGTGATGACTCAAATGATATGGTGCCAAGAAAACTATTTTATTAAATACACAACATAAATTATAAAAGCACACAGCATAAAAGATAATAACCCCCATGAATACAGAAAGTAAAAGACAGCATCTCACATCCCTTTATGCAAGCCAGAAAACCCCAACAACAGCTGTGAGATGATCCCCAGGTGGGCTCCAGGTTCTGCCGCTCCCCCTCTGCATGTCTGTGGAGTGGCCAGCAGTGAAGTTCCAATGTGGGTCCCTGGCTGCTTTGTCTTATAGTATACAGGCTTCACAAAGCCACTAGGAAAACACTGTGCATGTGCTAACAATTAACTATTGTCTCCCTCTGACCCTCTGGTCATTCAGCTCCCAATTAAAGAGCCTTTCTCTGGGTATCAGCTTCAATTACTGATAAGCGCTTTCATAACATTACAGCTCTGGCCTTGGCATTCTGAACAATAACTTATACAATACAGCATAGGCTGCCAAAAAGGCATGTGTACAACTCATGACATACAAGATGGATTCTTAAAGCAAAAGTAGGCCGAATAAGATATATAAGTGTTCACTAAGTGGCTCCACCGATGTACATAGGTCTTCCGAAATCTTTCACTACAGGTGCTCTCATTGGGTGTGCTCAGTTTCAGCACCCAAGGACTGAGATTGCAGAAATAAAAGGCTATTTTAAGTAGATTGATACTATGGAGGCAGGGTTTTAAAATAGCGGAGGACTGACAAATGAGGCTGGGTTTCAAAAAAGCTGAGCTTCCCCATTTACCCAGTATGCTAAACTATTATGAAAATATAGCTGTAGGTGACACAATAGGAGCTTCTGCATGCACAGTATTTTTTTGAAAATATGACCCTAACTTTACAACCAAAGTAAGATCTTAAGAAAATATTGAATATCTGAATAACCACCTCCTCGCTTCTATCTCATCATGGTTGTTGAGGTTAGCTGAAGTATTCAACTATGTCTTTATGGGATAGATTAGTTTCATACTTAGAATCTTTGAGGTCCGAATTCCCTTTGGCCAAGCTGATGGTGGTTGGTGATTTTAATGCCAGATTGGGAGATTATAATGGAAGGATGAAAATTTCCTCTTAATTAATGAAATCCATGGTATAAATGCTCCGGTCTTAAGGGACCAGAAGTATAACTGTGCTGGTGCAAGGTTCCAGCTTTTGTTATATACATGTAATCTTAAAATTATCAATGGCTCTTTTCCTACTGAATCAACAGTAGATTTAACCTATATTTCAAGGTTGTGATCAAGTACAATTGACTATGTAGTTACTGACGCGGATTCAGTTAGTACTATAGGGATGGGCAAATGTGGTTTGGATGTTCAGAGTTCGAACTGAACTCGGTCTGTTCGGACTTCCGAACCAAACGTCCGAACCGAACTCTTGAATGACCGAACAGTTCGGTCATGTTCGGATGAGTTCGGATGGGTTTGGAGGCAGGAAAAATGTCTTTCCAGGGCCAAAAATTAGATTTCGTTTTCGATTTCATTTCAATTTCGCTATTTTTGAATGTTCGGCCAAGTTCGGCCAAACCAAACTCGGCCAAACCGAACCATCGAACCCGAACTTGGGTTTCGAACCGAACGACCGAACAACTGAACAATGTTCTGTTCGTCCATCCCTATGTATTAGATTTCCAAATTATTTGCTCCCAAGAAAGTCACCATTGTCCGCTTAAGGTTTGCTTTCAACCAGGCCTGGAGAATCCTGGGGTACATGGCGATTGTTCGAGTAATCCCTCCCCAGTAGGAGATGTAGTGGTGCCAATGATAGCCAATAAGAAACTGACTTGGAATAGTTCCTTTTTGGCAACTTTTATCAATTTGTTACAGGGACACAAATTTTTGAGATGGAGAGAATCTCTATTGGTTGCAGAGGAACTCCAACAGGTCCTGAATTATTGCCATCTAATATTTAATGGTTTGTACCTGCATTTGTTTATACTATTGGATGCCCAACCTAGAGGCCCCAGGCAATTAAGGGTGGGCCTGCTGGTTTGAAATACTATCCATGCCATATTTCAGAAGGATTGGATAACGGGTCCTGCTGGTATAAGCAATTAACATATACATGTATGCCTGAAGGTAACATCTTTGTAGTCCAACCAGTGTACATGTAATTTGGCATGGCTGTATGTCACATCTTCAGGATAATATCTTACAAATATGATAAATATGTAATATAGAGTCCCAATTTTATATGCCTGAAGAGCATATGCAGAGAATGAGCCTATTCCAGGGATTCTCTTGTGTGTCACTGTGGAATAAGATCGGTTTGTGATGCCAATTGGTCAGCAGAAATGTCAAACATATATCCTCATTCTGTGCTGTGATCACCCCAACTTCTGTCCCCGACTGTCAGGAGGGGGAGGGGAACACACACTCTCTCACTCCACCCACACGCCTTTGTGTCCTGATCCCTTCATCTGCTTGCATTAACACTAGGATAAATGTCCATCAGGATAGTATTTGGACCAAAGAGTCTCACAGAGACCAGGCCCCTATCATCATAGGGTGCAGAGAATAGAAGGAAGGACAAGGCCCCACACTGTTTGCCTCACCCACAGTGCCCATACTAGGAGTAGGGAAGGGAGAGATTGTGGTAGAAGGGTTGTGGGAAACAGGGGAAGGGGACTGGGCTTGGAGGGAGAAGGAAAGCATTTGCTCATGGAGGAGGTAGAGGTATTCCCAGCGAGGGGAGGAAGGGATCCACACTTTAACGTCCACCAGCACTCACTCACACACTCACACAGTCACCCGCGTTCACGTCTCTCTATCTCCAGGAAAGGCAGGGAGGAGTCACAACAAACACTACACATATCAGTATCACCGTATCAAGGGTTAAATGCATGCACTTAGCTTTTGGGCGGCCGGTCTCCACTCTGTTCACCAGTGCTGGGACACACCCAGTGATGACATTATATTGCTAGGCCCCACCCCCTGCTGCACTGCAAGCCTCGCGGAGCACCGCACCATCGGGGAAGACGCTTCCAAGTGTGCCGTGATATCAGGGTCCGGTGCTACCGCCCGAGGGGCAGGAAGCCGCCACTGCCACCACAGGGCCTCAACCCCCTCCCCCACGATACCAGTGGTGGGGCCGGATAACACCCATGCTATCCCCAAAGTCCCAGTTATGTCCCTCTATGCCCACCACAGGGCCGTCCCCTATGCCTGACTCCAAGTCACCACCGATTGGTACTGTAAAGCTGGAAGTATGCAGTAATTGGCCAGTCAACGTGTCTGTCAGTCTGTTGAGTTGCTCCCCCCATCCTCCTTCTTACATCCTCCCTCCCCCTGCCATGCCAGGTGCCTGCCTCTGACTGGCACTGGCGTGTGCTAATATTTATCTGAATAATGGTCTTCAAAGGGACAACTTCAATTGCTTATAAAATTGGGTCCTAAAATTGCCCTGTAGTTTGACAGAGATGATTGGGAAGGTGTGGGATATATTCCTGCCAATTGTCTTATAAACAGGATGGGGGGGAAATGTTACTGGTGGAAATGCATTTTCAAGTTAATGGCTTATAACATCAGGACCCTTTATCCAATCATTCTGACATTTAGCAGGATTGGTAATCTTGGGGAGGGACATAACCTTCCAAGGTTTCATGCAGATTGGATGGAAAATAAAGAAGTTATAGCCAGGAATGTGTATGCAGCTTTTCTTAAAATCACAACATTAATTGCTTATAAATTCAGTTCCCTTTATCTAATCTTTCCATTGGGGGTACAATCCCTCCAAGTTTCATCAGAATTGAATAAGCAACAAAAAAGTTATAGCCATAAACACTGTTTCCAGTGTTTTCTCATTATTTCAAAAACAAAAATTTGTTTTCATTTTTGTTTTTATTATTATTATTATTATTATTATTATTTATTATTGCTATTATATTAACTAAAATTAAAACATTTTTTGTTTTCATTATCATAATAACAAAAATGAATTGCACACCTCTAGCAAGAACTCCTTAGACTGAAGCGTCAATTAGAAGGGGCTAAAAGGGAGATGGATACTCTTAAGGAAGCTCTTTTCCAGTAGAAGGCAATAGAGAGCACTGAGAAAAAGGTTGAATGGGAATGGGACCACTACTAGCCAGGAGGCTTCGAGGCTCATGGGGAATCCCGTAGTAGAAGAGGCATATTGGGGAGCTAGTCAAATGACAAGAATAATTGAGACAAAAGGGACTAGTGGCCTTAGATAAGAGTATGAAAAGCAAGCCTCCTTGAATGAAATAGACCTAATTCCATCCACTGGTTGTGAGAGGTGTGCTCAGGCTTGGGTAGCCTTTGAGGTGGGATTTGGGGCTAAACCCCAAGAATGTGATACACGTGGCTGGAACCTCACCTGGACTAGACACCACACCATGTTTCAAAGATAAAATAAATAATAGAAACTGGGGTGGCATGCTGTATGCTAGGACTGGATTTGTTTAAGCACTGGGACATCTTTGTTACTACGATTGATTATGGGTCCTAGAAGAATGATGTTACTGGATCACATGAAGGACTATTGAGAACCCTGGGAGCTTTTTGGGTCATCATATGTGACTGCTGACTTATGATACTAGTGGTTTAAGCATTCCAGGGTTGGGGGCCAGTGTGTTGGGTAGAACTGGTCCCCACCCTAGGTGGTGTGTCTCTTTTCTTTAGCCAGGTCTTCCTGGCATTGGACCCATATCCCAAAGAGGGGTGTGTGTATGACAGGTCTCAGGAACACCCCAGGAGTGACCCCGCCTCTATGAGCCTTAAGAAGAGCAGTATCCAAAGGATTAATCCATTAAAGGGATGTGGTCCCTTTAAGAGCCCAGTTAATGGACTGAATCATGAAGCAACACCTGCATAAAAAGAGAATAGGAAGTCAGTGCAGTGCTTGCTGCAGAGAGTCATACAGAGGACATAGAAGATGCTGAGTTGCTAGCTAGAGAGCTCTAGGAAGTGGAGCTGGAAGCAGTCTGGATTAGATGCTCCTTGTAACAGGCCAGGAGGCCAGGAAGGCAAGCCTGCTAAGGAGCTGGGGAAAAGGGCTTTGGAAAAGCCTCCCCACTGAAGGGCTGAGAAGCCAGGAGAGACTGAACTCAATACCAGGTGGGAGAATTCTTATTAGTTGTCACAGTGAGGACTGTGATTTATGTTAATGTTATATATAAGTTTGGGGATCCACTGCTGAATGGGAGAAGCCTCACCTGGTGGTCTGGGATGACTATAGGGGTGATGCCAATTTACTGCCTAAATTGTCCACAGGGCTGTGGCCAAGGCCAGGAACATGAGTGGTAAAATACATGGAAAGTTTATGTGTGGATGCTGTGCACATACTAATTCCCCAAGAACCTGTTTTACAATGCCCTAATTAGACACCCCAGTTCTTGACAGTGTCTTGATTGAGATTTTTTTCTCAATTTATTTACTGAGCCATGTGTTTGTGTTGTGTCCCATTTCTGTCTGTCTTCTCTCTGAAACCACCAACTCCACAATGGGGAGGAGGGACAAGAAAATTTGCAACTTAGCACCTTCTATGTCACACAGAGAACACAGAAGGTGCTGAGTTGCTAGCTAGAGAGGTCTAGGAAGTGGAGCTGGAAGGAAGTAGAGTATCTTAAGACTAAGGATATGAAAAATGGCAAGGGATTTCAGGTGGAACGTGGGGGAGAACAGACAGATAATGATTCCAGAGTGCCTGTTTCAGTTACCTATAATGTGCCCATTAAGCAGAGGAATAAAAATAATACATTTAAGTGTCTATATCCTAATGCTAGAGGTCTAAAAAGTAAGATGGCAGAATTAGAGTTTATAGTGCTAAATGAAGATCTAGACATTATAGGCATCACAGAGACCTGGTGGGATGAGGATAACCAATGGGACACTGTAATACCAGGGTACAGGATATATCAAAAGGACAGAGAAGATTGTGTTGGTGGTGGGGTGGCTCTGTATGATAAGGACAGCATTGAGGCAAGTAAAATAAAAAATGTACAGGATGCAAACTGTTCCCTAGAATCTCTATGGATTGAAATTTCAGGTATCAAGCAGAAAGGTATAGCAGTGGGGCTATACTATCGCCCCCCTGACCAGGATAGAGAAACTGATTATGTAATGCTAACAGAGATTAAACAGGCTACTAAAACTGGGAACGTAATAATAATGGGTGACTTCAACTACCCCAATATTGACTGGGTGAATGCCTCCT
>QEPC01009883.1:109022-135478 GCA_003113815.1 Sphenodon punctatus | reverse complement strand
GTTATTTACCCTCTCAACTAGTACTAAAACTAGGGGACACTCCATGAAACTCACAGGTGGCAGAGTAAAAACAAATAAAAGAGAGTATTTTTTCACTCAGTGTACAATTAGGTTGTGGAACTTACTGCCAGGTGAGGCGGTCACGGCCAGCTGTAAAGCTGAGTTTAAAAGAGGTTTGGATAAGTTTCTGGAAGATAGGTCCATTAGCAGCTATTAGCCAGATAGGATTGGGGAACAAAACCCTTTACTGTCAGGAGCCTGGGGATGACCCACAGGGAATGGATAGCATGGTGACCTGTTGGGTGCTTCTCCCAGATCCCTGTGACTGGCCACTATTGGAAGCAGGATGCTGGGCTTGATGGACCATTGGTCTGTCTCAGTATGGCACTTATGTTCTTAAAAACAACTGTGCATGTGAAAATGGCCACTGTGCCATTCTGTACATGAGAAGCCTTTTTCCAAAATGGCACTGGCAGCATCACTGCCATTTTGGAAAAGGGCAGTTCTGTGCATAAGCAGTTGTTTTTTCTTTTTAAGTGAGATTCTTGCAACAGTTGTGAGATCTTCTTGAGATCTTGCTGATGGTTCTCAATTCTTGTGGGATACTCATGAGGAGGGGCTTTATGGGTTTTATTCAGTATTTTTAATTTTTATAACGTTAGCTGCTCTGAGCCTTTCGGGATAGGGTGGGATAAAAATCAAAATACATAAATTAAATAAATTAAACTATTCTCTTAGCAGCAGAGGTGACACATTATGTTCAACTTTCCAAAGTGATTCAGTAAAGTGAACACAGCTAGCCTGCTTCTAAAGCAGGAGTCTGGTGGGCTTCTAGAATGAACATTAGCAAGTAGGAAAGTCAGAGAGTGGCTTCAAAGTAGGGGTGAAATTAATATCCTTGGTGAATACTGTATCTGCTAAATTTACCCAATTGGAATCCTTTCCAACAAAGTTGGTAATATCAGTGTAACAGTGGCTGTAGCCAGCATGCAACTAGCAAACTGCAGTCACAAGAGAGCTAACACCTGTGCATGCAAAACAGGCAATTAGCCCAAATAGTTAATGAACTGCCGGCACAGGTGAAACAGGAATGAGCAGAGGGAACTGCTCCAGGCAATCCTTGCAGCAGGAGGAGCATCCTCAAAGACTAGCCTTGGCAGCAGGGGATGTTCAATTGTTCATGAGGAAGGTTGCTAAAGTGGGAGAGATCCTCAGAACCTGGGTGTGGCAGAAAGCTTTCTGTATTGGCTGCTATGCTGGCTTGAGAACTGGCTAGCCCTCTAAGTAAAGAAGCAATCCTGTGTGCAAGGAACAAGCACACCGTACTGCAAAGGAGACAGCTTACACAGCAGGAGGAAAGACAGCGCTGGATTCCACGGTGAGACTACAGTACTCCAGACATTAAGCCTTGTGAAGAACCAGAGGCATTACCTTAAGTGACTGTTTGTTAAGCCAGGAAGGAAGCCAGACCCTGGGCCGTAGGGTTGCCACCTTTGGTCATTTTTTACCTGACACTTCCATTTTGGCCTTCAGCATCATGTGAAAAAAATCACCACAGGTGGCAACCCTACCTAGGCTTGGCAGAAGATTATATATTGTGCCTAGAAACCCTACAGGAATCCAAAGGAATGTCTCCCAGAAGAGACTAACAATGTTTGTTTGTTTTGTTATGTTCATCTGGAGATCCACTCAACCAAAACATTTTTCAGTGGCAGACTATAAGGAGAACTGGAGGAGGCCCGATTTTAAATTAACCACCCCTCAGAGGGTTACTCCTGGCTCTACAGAGGGCACTATAGAGAGAGTTTTTTGTGTAGAATATGAGAGTTAATTTTCTCATAGACTGTCATTTAGGTCACTCCATGGAGGAGGGCAAGACTTGTCCACAGTCAGCGTCTTCATTTGGATATCTGTTCCCATTATTTCACTTTGGTGACTTCCATCTTTTATTGATTCTCTTTTAGGCCTCCCCACTCAGGGTGCGGGAAAAGCCCAGAGTAGTCTACCAGGTAGGCCCAGCTTTTTACAGCCCCCTGCAGGCCGTCTATCGGTATCTCTCCCTTTGCAGCAGTCTTGTTCCTTAGGATCTTCAGCGGGGCCTACTCCTTCTTGGCCCTCTGAGTCTAGGCCCACCCCTATTATTAGTGACCCTGCTTCTGATCTTTCCCACAGGGGCTCACCGAGTGTCACTACTGTATCCTCGGGGACATCTCCAATCCGGTCGGACCGAGTTCTTAGGCCGCGCCCCAAAGTTTCCACACGGTCTACAAAACAATTACTAGCGCCCAGTCAGGTTCAACTGTTAACCCTGACCACCTGGAACATCTCAGACTGGAAGGGGCACCAGTCTGATCCTGACTTCTATAATTGCCTCAATTTTTATGATGTGGTACTGGTCCAGGAAACATGGCTGGTGGATCCCCCCTTGCAGAATTCTTGGGGGGGATTTGATACTTATTGGCTCCCGGCGATGCCATCTGAGTTTTGTGGTCGCCCTAGTGGGGGACTTGCCTTACTTGTTACTTCGAGGCTTGATGCCCAAGTTGTATGCATTAGTTTTATTAAAGCTTATTTTAGTCTCTTTCACTGTGTATTCTTCTCAGGACTCGATTTAGGGTGATTTCAGACATTACGAGATCACGATCAACCACAGTGAACCACAGTCAATTCTGCGGCGGGGCCAAAGCGGCCTGCATGTCTGTTCGGCAGCCACCAGATGTTCATCATGGTCAATACCCCCATGGGGTCAAAACCAACCACACTTCCAGAGCTCCGGCCTGGACCATCTCCGAAAGTGTGGTCAAAGAGATTCCCAACGGGAAACAAAAAAAAGTAATGTCTGAATGGCAACCACCGGCCGGAACCAAAGACAATGATTCCCAGCTGGGGACAAAGCACACAGCGTCGCTGCCAGGCAACCAGCAACAACACAGACCGGGGAGGGAGATTTAAAGGGCACATGACAGCAGCCGGGATGAGCCGCCCCAGCGCCTTCCGGGTGCTTTGACCACGGCCCAGCTCGGGATCGGCGTAATGTCTGTTGCGCTGTCCCGGGTCGTGGTCCAGTGGTCCAATTTCCTGCCATGGTCTCAGTCCCGTCATGTCTGTTCGGGGCTTTCCTTGACCACAGGGGGTGGTTAATCTGTTCACCCTCTCTGGGAATCCACTGTGGTGAATCGGGACCGCGTAATGTCTGAAATCACCCTTAGTGATCGGGATAGTTTATATCCCTCCGGGAAGATCACCCTATTATGATCCTAATATTTGGGTTACCATTATGGAGCAGGTATATTCTGCAACAGTGAGGTTTCCAGGAGCTATGCTTCTTTTAGGGGGCGACTTTAACACCCAGCTTGGAAACCCGGTTCTACTGCAGGAGGTTCCCATTTTGGAGGAGTCTGCCGATCCACTCTTATTCCCCCCACGCCATTCCAAGGACCACGTTGTGACTCCAAGGAAACCTCTGATGGATTCATTGATAGACGAATTAGATCTTGCAATTATCAATGGCAGGGTCAATGGAGATTTAGAGGGGAACTTCACGTTCCACTCTACCCAGGGTTCTAGCGTGCTGGACTTTTTTCTGGCATCCTCTAATCTCCTCCCTATAATTCGTAGACTGGAAGTGGTGGCTTCACCTGTGTCTACCCACTTCCCTTTGGTCCTGACTATTGAAGTCCCTCCAACTAAGAGGGTCAGTATTGCGCTGACTTGTCAGGTGCAAGCGATGAACAGGGGCCCCCAGCGAGTGCGGTCCAGGTGGTCTGTGGACCAGGCGGTAGCAGTGGGTGCTTTTATCTCTTTCCCCCCCCCGCGGTGAGGCTGTTCAATGCACTATCTACGGGTGGGGCAGAGGTGGTGGCTCAGTATGAGGAGTTACTGTCTCTTCTTACTCCCATAATCTCTAAGGAGCTAGTAGGGTTTGCATCAGTTGGAGCCCAGCAGAGAGGCTTCCCTCATGGTTTGATAAGGAATGCCAACAGGCTAGACTAACCATCAGACGGACCACCAGAGAATTAAAATTTAACCCGAACCAGCTACTGAGAGGAAGGTTGGCTTTACTTAGGAGAGACTATCGATTGCTTTTGTCTGCCAAGCGTTCTCGCTATTCTAAAGCCCAGTGGGCAAAACTCCTTGCGGTAACTAAATCCAAGGACTCTCGCCAATTCTGGGTCATGATCCGGGCCTCTCAGAGGAATGGTGGTGCGGCAGCGGGAGATGGGATACATCCGATTGTATGGCAGGATTTCTATGAAGCCCTTTTTGCATCTCCCGGGGGGGGTTTCGGCTGCCCCAGTGGTTTTGCCTACAGATGAGTTTCCACATTGGCCTCTGGTAACGGTGGAGGAGATAGGGGTTCTGATATCTCAGCTTAAATCTGGGAAAGCACCAGGCCCCGACTTTATTTCCCCAGAACTTTTGAAAAGTTGTCCCAATTGGTGGGCTAGGGTGCTCGCACCTTTGTTCACACATCTAAATGAGACTGGTGCTTTTCCCTCCAAGTGGAAGGAGAGTCTAATCATCCCCATATTTAAAAAGTGGAATTTCAAGCTGCCTGAAAATTATAGGCCCATCAGTCTCCTTAGTGTAATTGCCAAACTTTACACTAGACTATTGTTGGACAAATTACAGGCTTGGCTAGATAGTAATAGTCTCATTGAGCCGGAACAAGCAGGCTTCCAAAAAGGCCAGTCAACATTGAATCATATATTTGTCCTTGCGGCTTTAATATCTAAATATACCACCCACAGCAGGAAGTTATATCTCTGTTTCGTTGACCTAGAGAAGGCATTTGATTCGGTGTGCAGAGAGCAACTGTGGACCAAACTTAAAAATTTGGGTATTGACCCTAGGTTGCTCTACCTCTTGATACAGCTTCACACAAGTAATATCCTGCATGTACGGTACAACTTTGGGGGAGCGTTAGCTGAGCCTGTTCGGGTCTGGGCAGGGGTAAGGCAGGGATGCCTGCTGGCCCCTGCCCTATTCAATCTATATTTGAACGGTGTGGTTCAGGCCATGACTCAGGTAGAAACCCATGCCCCTAAGATTGGGACCCGACGAATCCCCCTTTTACTTTACGCAGATGATACTGTACTATTGTCACAGACGCCGATAGGGCTTAAACGTCTTATGCAGGCATTTGGAGCCTATTGCCACCAGAATTCTCTTCGTATTAACTTTGGGAAGACCAAGGTCTTGATAGCTGGTTGTAGAGGACCGGGGAAGATCTACCACTGGACATTTGGGGATAAGGCAATCGAGCAGGTCCGGTGGTTTAAATATCTAGGGGTAATTTTCTCCTCTTACCCAGGATGGAAGGCGCATACTTGGCGGCTGTTAAATTAGCCCTGAAAACCTCATTGGCTATCATCAAATTCTATTTTGGACAGGGAGGCAAACTGGTCCTCCCTGCTCTCCAACTTTTCAGAGTGAAAGTAGTAAGCCAGCTTCTTTATGCCCTGCCAATATGGGGGTTGTCTTACATGGCCAATTTTGAAAAAATCCAGAACGGATTCCTTAGGACTATCCTGGGTGCCCCGCGTGGGCTTCCTCAGGTTATTCTTAGGGCTGAGGCTGTAAGTAGCCCTCTTCAGGCTTATGCCTTACAGGCAGTGGTAATCTTTTGGGCCAAACTGGTCCTTTTTCCTGCTGGGAATCCCTCTCTCCTTTCACTGGCAATTGCTGGAGACTGACAGTGGAGGAGGAGGTCCACTGCCTGAGGCTCTCAGCTGAGTGTTTGAGTCGGATGGGACTGAAGGCGGCCAAGCACTTGATTATTAGGAGGGTGATGGACCAGACATTATAGTCAGAGTGTGCTCTCCTTTCTGTACAGGGGGTTGCACCAGCCTATGTCCCTTTTAAACCCACGGTATCTGGAGACTATTATCTTTTCACATGGGTTGATGTAGGGAAACGAGTCGCATACTTTAAGCTTAGGGCTAACTCATTTCCCCTTGGCACTCGTTGAAGTTCGGTACCAGAAGATTCCGCGGGCCCAGAGGATATGCCCACAATGCCAGCTAGGCGAGGTAGACACTGTGGATCATATTCTCTTCAGATGTCCTTCTCTTGCTGGCCCAAGACACCAATACTTCAGGGGCCGGTTTGGACAAACTAGTTTGCCTAGGCAGACTATGGGGTGCGTCCTTAGCCCAGTGGATTCTGAATGGACTAGGGCAGTGGCCAGCTTTGCACTAGCCTCATTACGCATTTGTGCATCCTAAACTTTAGTATTGTGCTATTGTTTGGGGAGGGAGAGGGGTAATACATAGTTATTGACGTACCATTAATTTTAATTTTATTTTTCCAGTAAATGTACTATTGATATTTATTTTATTTTATGATGTATTTATTCCAAGTTGTTTCTGGTTTTGTAATGATGGTTTGTAAAGGCCTATGGCCAACAATAAAATTATTATTATTATTATTTGGTGACTTGGTTATTTTGGTATTTCAGTTACTTCATTTTGGTATCTTGGCTACTTTGGTATTAAACAGTACCAGAAATTTTTCAGAATCATGCATACATGCATAGTCCATAAGTAGCACAAAATACAGTCCCAAAAAGCAGTAACAAAATATCCTAAACATTATCAATGACAAAATATCCAGAATGGAGAAGAGTCAAATGCCTGGTCATTTTGGGCATAGACAATTATTTTAATATTTTATGCACTGTCTGAAAATGTGTAATCTGAAAATGTGAATAATATTTGTGAATTTTTAAAAATTGACTCTTCTTTTCTTGGATGTATTTCAAAGCAGTGTCACCCAAGGCAGCATTATGGATTTCAGCATTCCAAAAAGTATGTTGCCTGATGATCGTACCCATCAAGGTTATTATTAAATGTATTATATTTTCCATATCGATGTCCATGTTTTCTGAGCATTTTCTTGTCAAATTGAAAGATGTAGGCAGTGGCACTGATTGACGAAGTGTAAACGGACTGCTGGTGCAGGGAGAGGGGATGGGTGGAGGCTGCGGCGAGTGGGTGGTGTGTGGGCAGCCCCTTACATGAACTTCAACCCATCTCCACGCATCCGCCGTTGTTGCCTGTTGCTCCATGCATGGGCGATGGGTGGAGGTGGAGCGCGGGAGAGTGCATGCACCCCACCCACCTGCCGTTGCCGCATACCACCCACCCGCACATGTGGGCAAGAGTAGGCGGGTTTTCCATGCAAAAAGGGCCTTTGCCTCAGCCCAGACCCAAGCTGGAAAAAGCTAGGTAGTGGACTGGTACAAGCCCATAGGTAGTGTTGGGGAAAAGACTAGTCTAAATGTAATACTAGACTATCAAGAATGGTCTCTTATGGCTTTGACATTCTTGACTTTTGTAATGTGAGGGAAGATACCAAGTGGCAAAATGTGTAAACATATTTCAAAAGTGAATTGCCTACATTTGAATGGCAGTTTACAGAGTAAATTGGAATTAACCAGTATGGGTGCTTTCAGCCATCATATATTCAGCTGGTAGAACCCTAGGAAATCAGCATATATGTAGAAGGGAGATGACATGCAGGGCCAGTCTTAGGATTTGCAGGGCCATGACAAAGATAAAATTAGGGATGGGTGAGCAGGTCATTTTTGGGTTCGGTCGTCCGGTTCGGCTCACTCAATCGGTTCACTCGTTCGGTTCGGTCATCGAGTTTGGGTTCGGTTGTTCAGTTTGGCCGTGTTCGGTTCAGTTCGGGCGTTCAGAAAAAGTATCATGAGAACCCGTGATCATGCCGGAAATCGGAAATTCGAGTGCGTGTGGAGCTTGTGTGGGTGAGAGCCTGTGTGTTGTCGCTGTCTGGGTGTTTGGTTTTGATTTGTGTCTTTTGGCTGTGTGGTGTGTGTTGGTTTTGGTTTGGCTAGTTGGTGAGTGTTGGTGGGTGCTGTGTGTTGGCTGGCTGGGTCTGTTGAAATTTAAAAAAAAAAAAAAATGGAGAAGAAGGTGACCAGTGCCACCAACATTAATTGCCTGGCATGGAGGTAGGCCAAGGTGGTGGAGCCGGTGGTGGAGGAAGAGGTTCCTCTGGTCACTGCTGCTGGACCTTCGGTGGTGGAGGAGGAGCCAGAGCTGGCGGGCACAGGAGGTTCTGCTGCCACTGCCACCAGGTTTGTAAAGTTTTGAGGACAAGAAACTTAAGGCTCTATCCATTAGTGCGAGCTCACTGTCGTGCGGGTGGGTGATGGCCATCAGTCAGGCACAAACAGTGGGCATCAACGGGTAGCAGCACATGTTTGTCACAGAGATAGTGGATACTGTAGTGTGGGGGGCTCTTCCAGCAGTCAGGCATGAGCACAAGCAGCACCCCCACCCAAACATGTGCCAGGCTAGCAAGGGTCTCCACTCGCCATCCCTACCTAGCACCCCCAAATACGATCAGGATTTGCACGTGACAGCCAGGGTCTTCCAGTTGCCATCCCTAGTGCCCCATATAGGGCAGGATTTGCACATGCTAGCCAGGGTCTCTCCATTGCCATCACTCCCAGGCAGCACCCCAAGGAGGGCAGGATTTGCACGTGCCAGACAGGGACTCTACATTTGCCATCCCTAGCATCCCCTAGTAGGGATGGGCGAACAGATCGTGGTTCGGGTTCGTCCCTTCGGTTCAGCTGTGTTCGTTTCGGCCGTTCGGTTCGACTGCGTTCGGTTCGGCAGTTCGGCTAGTTTGCCGAGTTCGGGTTCGGCCGTTTGGTTCGGCAGTTCTGTTCAGCCATTTGGTTAGGCTGGTCGGCTGTTCAGTCCAGCCATTCGGGAAATGTTGTTATGGGTGTTTTTTTGTTTTTTATATCGTTTTTTGGTTTTTATTGGGTTTTATATGGTTTTCTTTTGTTTTTTATTTAGTTTTTTTGTTTTTATATGGGTTTTTTTAATTTATTTTTTATCTAATATTATATATATATCTACACTAAATCTAACTGCTATTAACTATTCTAAATGCTATGAACTAAATGGATTATCTAATAAGTACACAGACCTACTCCTACAAACACTAAAACTAAACCACTAACGCTATCTCTATCACTAAGCTAACTCCTACAATTATCTATCTATCTATCTATCTATCTATCTATCTATCTATCTATCTATCTATCTATCTATCTATCTATCTATCTATCNTGAAATGAAACTTAAAGCAATCTAAAAATCCTACTCAACGCCTGCTGTTCAGGAACAGTGACTAGCTCAGAAGGTGTTGGGAAGGGGGGAGGCAGATAATTAGTTTTGTTTCTTGCAAGCCTCTCCACCCCTGGTGCCTGGAAGTCTGCTCCTCAGTGACCGACTACACCTCCCTGTCATGTTTGACCTTCCAGTGAACCTTTTTTTGCCACCCGAACTCACCCAAATGCGATCCGAACTGTTCGGCCATTTCACCGTTCAGTGTTCGGTTTGTTCGGTATGTTCATGTTTGGGTTCGGGTTCAGTCATCCGAACAGGCCGAGTTCGGGCCAAACTCCGAACTTCCAAACTGCGTTCACCCATCCCTATCCCCTAGCACCCCAAGGAGGGCATGATTTGCATGTGCCAGCCAGGGTAACCATCTCCCGTTGCCATCCCTAGCACCCCACGGAGGGAGGACTAGAGGCATCATAAATTCATGATATTACTTAGGTGTTTTATGTGTTCCTGTTTCAGAGAGGAATTGGATGCTGGCCCCAGCACTGGTACCACACCACGCAGGACAATGAAGCGGAAGTCGGACTTGCCAGTGCCACCCCCAGACAGTCAGTGGACAAGGTCCAATGTCTGGAAGTGGTTTGAGAAGCATGAAAAATATTCCATCTGCACAGGGGCTGGAACAAACGGGAATGGATTGCCCAATGCCCTATGACCTGTTAGGAGTGGAAGTCCCCTGCAGAGAGAGATTGGCCACCCACCCTCTTGTGGAGGAGACAGAATGCAGGCAGGGCTTGACACAGACCATTGGTCTGATGCAGTATGGCACTTATGTTCCTATCTTTTTATGTTCCTTAGATCTGCTTCAAAAGATTAGGAAGGCAGAGAGAGGGGACCACATCAGGGCTAATCATCCATATTGAAAAGCTGCATGGCCTGATGGTGAAGCAGCAGGAGGACTCTGGCGTGGCTGTGGAGCCTGAGCAACAGCGCGAGAAGAAGGGGGGGAAGGGAAACCGGAAGTGCCGGCATGTAAGCCCTTCCCCCTCCTCCAGCCCTGATGGGGAGTCCCCCATGCCCTGGGAGTCTGCTGAGGACAAGGCATTTTGGGCGGAGGTGGAGAGGCCCACCTGGGTCTTTGTGGCTGCCCTAAAGGTGCAAGCAGCCACCATGAAGAACCGACTGGTGGAACGGTTCCAGGCGGTCAAGGTGCGGGAACAGAAGGTAAAGGCATACGTGCAGTACGTCTCCAAGTACGTCTCCACTGAAATGGCCAACCTGGAATTCTTCCTCCAGTCGGTCTCCAACTGGCAGGCGGTCGTGGCAGGGGCCGTCAACTATGCCATCAAGCATGACTATGAAATGCCAGAGGGTGTGATGCCCCCTGCCCCTACCTCCCATGCACCCCTTCTGCCTTTCCCCCAACTTCCGGGGGGCAGGCCCAAAGACTGGATAAATAGATACGTTTTCTTTCTAGTTTAAAATGTTTGGTTTTTGTTTTATAATGTTGTTGATGTTGTTGTTGTTGTTGTTAATAAAAGTTATATTTGTTGATATTGGTATGAGATTTGTTTTTACTTTCCAATCTTTTATCCCTCTGTTTGGAAGTTCAGGCTGGCAGATGGCAAAATCTCATACAGCTTGTTGATCCCTACCAGTAGCACCTGGCACCACATGTAGCGTAGTTAAGACATTAACTCAAAGATGTGCCAGAAGAAGGGTCTCAACTTGCAGACAACCCCCCAGGAGGGGCAGGGCTTGTGTCTGTGCGGGTGTGAGAGAAAAAGAGACAGGCTCCTTGGCAGCGGGCAGTGGGTACTGGTGGTAAGACAGTGGATTGGTGGTTGCCAGGGTACAGAACCCTTTGCACAGACAGCATATAGGCCTGGGTGGTGGGGGCCTTTGGCAGTAGCAAACATGGGTTGCCAGGGCAGACAGGCAGCATGGCATGAGTGGCATTCAGGCAGGCTTTGAGTTTGGCAACCTGGGTGGGCAGGCAGGTAGTCACGGCAGCTTGGCATGAGAGACAGGCAGGAAGCAGACTGAGGCAAGCTTTAAGCTGGCAATGGCAACCTGGGCAGGCAGGCAGCATGGCATGAGCAGAAATCAGGCAGGCTTTGAGCTTGGCAGCCTGGGCGGGAAGACAGACTACATGGCATGATTGGGAGCAGCAGCAGCCATCGAAACCTAGTTTCCTAGGTACAGACCCCTTGGCTGACACAGACAACATATAGGCCTGGGAGCCATTGGCACTAGCAGCAGCAGACAGTGGGTTGCCAGGGTACCGAACCCTTGGCACAGACAGCATATAGGCCTGGGGACCATTGGTATCAGCAGTCAGTGGGTTGCCAGTGTACAGAACCCTTGGCACCGACAGCATATAGGCCTGGGGGCCATGGGCAGCAGCAGCAGCAGACATTGGTTATCAGGGCAGGCAGGCAGGCAGTGAGGCATGAGTGACAGTCAGGCAGACTGAGGCAGGGGTTGAAATTTGCAACCTGGGTGGGCAGGCAGTCAGGCAGCATGACATGATAGGCAGTAATGAAGGCAGGCTTGGCAGGCTTTGAGCTGGGCATCCTGGGTGGGCAGACAAGCACCTTGGCATGGGAGGCAGTAAGGTGGACTAAGGCATACTTCAAAAGCTTTTATTTGCGTGACCACGTTGGTCCTTGCATACAACATTTACAAATTTTTAACATAAAAATCTGACATCATATCTAATTTTAACAGAACCCGCTGTTTAGAATTTATATAACATCAAAAGACATTTAAAATCATACTAACAAAAACATAACTAAAATATATAACATTTAACTACACACTATAAATACCCCAAAATTGTTTACACCAAATTTGCCCGCAACTGAAAGAGATAACTACTTCCTATTCTCCCTGAGGGGATACAGCCACCTCTAGAATTGGTTTGCTTTCCAGGAAATGAGCTCTGACCTGAAAGGCTTCCACCAGGAAGCCCATCACTGCAAATGTTGTGTCCCTATTGACATCACCTAACAGCACTCTTAATATTTCCAATGGGGTTCTCCCTGGTAATTTCCCCATGATCACTCCCAACCAACGCCTCCTTGCCCCATCATATAAATGGCATTCCCCCAAAATATGCTCAACTGTCTCCACCATCGTTTCATCAAAAGGGCAGGTTCTTTGGGCAAGGGGGATACCCTGATATCTCCCCTCTAAAAGCCTTGTAGGCAAAACATTCATCCGTGCCATCAGGAACAGTTGTAACTTCCTGAACCCACAGGGCCTACCCAAATATGCTGCCATTTCTGGGAGGACAGGAGATATGCTTCCATAATGGGCCATTGAGCTCGTTCTGGCAACCTTGGTGTAATCTACCTGCCTGCTGATGTCCTGAAACCTAGTTTTAATCACAACCTTTGCCGCCTTTTCCCCTATCTTTACTAACTCCTCCACAGACAAGCCCATAGATACATCCTTTGATCTAACCTGAAGGCCCCATGGGTTTATGAACGAATCCTCCCGCCTATAGGCAAATAGGTCCTGACTCACTGGCGTAAGGTTAAAGAAATTTATTCTCAGCAACAAAATTATGGCCCGAGTCCACACAGCACAGCTCCAGGGAATTACCCCTGTCTCCAATCTTATCGCCGCTGCTGGCACACTATTCGGGATAACCAGCAAGCTCCGTACACACCTGGCCTGGGCTTTATCCAGTTCCTGGGAAAAATCCAGGGCCCATAATTCGGCACCATACAATAATTGGGTCCTGATTTTTACATCCAATATCTTTAATGCTATCCCCCCCTAAAAAACCCTCTCTCTTATGAAGGCATCGTATGAGCGATATAATATTTCCCCTCACACGGCCAAGTACTAAGTTTCTTTGTTGGGTCCAGCGCATGGAAGCATTGAACCAGACCCCCAGATATTTATACCCAGTAACCTGCGCCAGTGTATAACCATCTATTTGCCAATGCCAAACTTTCCTTGACCTCCCGAAGACCAGCACCTTTGACTTGTCGTGGTTTAAAGTTAATATATTTGCTCTACAATATTCCCCTAATGCAGTCAACTGTCTCCTCAGACCTACTTGCATCTGGGACATCAGGACTGCATCATCTGCATATAGCAAACATGCTGCAGGATGAGTGCCCAACATGGGGGGGTGATGAGACCCTCTAGCCATGACAGGCACTAAATCATTTATGTAAAAGATAAAGAGAAACGGGGCGATAACACAGCCTTGCCTGACTCCTGTGGAAACTCTCAGGCTACCAGTCTGATTGCCCCTGGAGTCCAAACGGACCACCAGTGTTGTATTACCATAAACTGCTCTAATTAGTCCTAACAAACGCCTGTCAATGGAGGAAGTCTCAAGTTTTTGCCACAATCTAGGTCTATCGATTTTATCGAAGGCCGCTTTGAAGTCTATGAAGGCACAGAACAGTTTCCCCCTACGCTGTGTATATTTATTAGCCAAAAAACTCAACATACTGCATTGGTCAGTGGTAGATCGACCTTCTACAAAACCAGCCTGCTCTGGCAGGATCACGGATTCCCTTATTAACCAGTCCTGCAGGTAGTCCATCAAATGCCTAGCATAAAGCTTACTTGGTATGCTCAAAAGGCTTATAGGCCTATAGTTTGAGGGCACGTTTCGTGCTCCACTCTTATATATGGGCACGACAATTGCTTCCCCCCAGCCACTTGGTATCCTACCAGTCCGATCGATTGAAGAAAACAAGGAAGCCAAAACCGGGGTCCACCAATCCACATATCTTTTGAGAAATTCAGATGGCACAAAATCCGCCCCCGGGGCCTTGTTAGATTTAAGCTGTACTATCAGATCACCTATTTCATTTACTGTGACCTCCGGCCAATGTGGCATATCAGTTCCTGGAAAAATAAGTTCACCCTCATCCACCTGCTCCGGAAACAATAATTTATAATGAGCTTCCCACTGTGCTGCTGGAATCCGTGGCTCTGCCCGATCTTCCTTCCTATTCCAGCTACCATTTATAATTTTCCAATAGAGTCTATCATCTCCCACCTTGATCGCATGCAGTAATTGGGCCCATCTATACAGATGATACTCCTTTTTTTTTTTTCTTTATCATGCATCTATATTCCATCTTCTGTTCTATATATACCCTCCGACCCTCCAGGCCTCCATTTTCTTTAAAGCTATTATAAGCTTGCCTCATTTTTTGCCTAGTCTCGTAGCAGTCGTGGTCATACCACGGGGGCCCACATCCTCTGACACCCTCCCTCTCCTGAAACTTCTTACCTCTACGGGTAAGGTAGGGATGGAAAAGACCTACCAACTCCTCATAATCTACCACCACCTGGTGGCCATCTCCTGAAGAAATAATTTTTTTCCTTAGAGTACCACACTCATCTTCCATCATTACCCCCTCAAGAAAATTTGCCCTCTCTTCTGTCCATGGCGCCCTTACACATGCTGGTTCCTGAGACCGACCATCACTCAGGGCCTGCTCTATTTCCACCCTCTTCCTCCCAACCAAATTCAATGGACCAAACAACAAACTCAGGGGAAGATGATTCCCGTAGAGTTGTTGGTCCACCCAAAAATGATCCACCCAAGGGACAAGGTCTGGAGTGGTCAGACACAAGTCAACCACACTAGCACCCTGATGCGCTACAAATGTAAATTCCCCCTCCATTGAGCCATTTAATACGACCAGGTCCAAACTGGTCACCAGTTTGGACAGGGAGAGTCCTGAGGCATTAACAGTCTGGTCCCTAGAGGACCGCCTCATTCCTGGGAGGGGCGTCTGATCCTCAACCCCACTGACTTGACTCAAAATGGCATCACTTGGCCCAAGTCGGGCATTAAGGTCACCCATCAGTAAAAGTTTTGCCTGTGGAAAGGAGCACAGTATATTTGTGAGAAAATTTTCCAATTTCTCCCAAATTGGGGGGTCAAAGCTACTTGCATTTACAGGAGGTATATAAACGGACACACAACTTAATGTTAGCCCTCCTGTTCTTATCACCACACACACCGCAATAGGGACTAAAATTATTTGATGTAACAGCTCATAGACCAAATTTTCTGAAAAGAGGCACGCCACTCCACCCCTTGGTCTCCCTTTAGAAAAGACAGTTACTGCTGGGGCGGAGAAATCCCTGAATCCTTCAAATTCCAAAGCATCTGTAATCCATGTCTCCTGCAGGAAAAGGATATGGAAACCCCTTAGAAACTCAAAAAAGTAGCTGTCCTTGTCGCTGGCCCTCCAGCCTGCAATATTCCAGGAGCACACTCTAAGGTTTTCCCTGGAATGGCCAGAAACACCTCAACAGTTAGATGGCTTCATCCCACCACCTGCCCCCTTAGACCCCGCATTAATACCCTGGATAAGGGATCTGATCGTCTCCCTAATCCCCACTGTGACGATCTTCGAGGGACTACCTTCAGGGGGCTTCAATGTTCCTGAGGCCAGGGGCACTGCCTCTTCAGAGACCTCTTCTTCCCTTAACCCACCCAAGGGAGGCTACTCTTGGGCCACATATCCATTTCCTGGCCCATAGTTGAGAGATATCAATGTATCAGTCTCCATCTGGGGCAAAAAGCTACTTCCTTGAGCCCCCTTATCTACTGATAACTGAGCCACAGGATCATTCCCTGGCCCATGATTAGGAGATATCGGAGTATCAGTCTCCATTTGCAGCAAAATGCTACTTCCTTGCGCCCCCTTATCTGTAAACAACTGAGGACTCTGCTCGGGTAATGATGTTTTAAGCGCAATATCCTGGAGACATTGTCCTATTGGGCGTTTACCCCCCCTAGGTTGTCCGCTATTTTTAATATGTTGTTCCTTTGCCCTATTTAACCCAATCCTAAGGGGTCGCCGCACCCCCCCAGCACTGTCTGGGGCCCTGTGTGGTACACAACGGGCCCCGAGAGGGCTAACGACATCCCCTGCTACAGGTCTTACCTGATGCATATTACAAAATACCTCACTAATATGAATGCCCCATGAGTTTAACAACCTGCCACCATAGAATATTTGCCCAGCTATTTCTAAATACTTAAAGACTACCACAATTCTTACCACCCCCCTTGGAGAGGTAAGTTTCTGAAAATACTCTATATGCCACAGCGGTAAACTGAATGCCCAAGAGCTCATATAACCGCATTTTAATTGCTTTATTTGAGAGCCAATAGGGCAAAACCCCATTTGGTAATAAGTGAATAGTGAAAAGCACTGCATTTTGATTGACTTGGAAACCCATACGGCCTCCCATAGGCATATTTGAGATTGAGCTATATCCTGGAATGAAAATGATCTAATGGTTGGAGGAACAAGTCTCCCTTCCAATGAATCTCTCAGTACTGAGGCCTGCAGAACTCCGTCCCCCGCTTTCTCTCCAGATGTCAGATCCTTTCTCCCTTCTTTTAGATCTCTTGTAATAGTTGTTAACTGCTCTATTTGCTCTTTCTGCTGGTGCAATACATCAATTATATCAGCTAATTGCCAAGTAAGTTTTTTGATCAAGTCGGCAATCAATAGTCCCTGTTTAGCCAGGAACTCATATGGGCCAGCCTCCTGTGCTGGCGGAGATATACCAGGGCAAGTTTGCTCCCATGAGTGCAAAGAAGCATGGGAACTCCCCGGGGAAACATTAGCAAGATGGAGGGCTGATGTATCTACTGCAGCTCCCAGTCTCTCATCCTGGGGCAGAGTTCCCAACGTATGTGCAGTATTAGCCAGAAAATAATCTAGTTTAAGTTGTTTAGCGGCAACATACTGGTCCGCTGGGTCCTGGGGGCCCTGCCACACTCTTTTCCTAGTCATATCCAGTCGCTGAATTTCACCTGTCGGCAGCAGAAGTCCGTTTCAGCCAAGTCCCAGAGAAGCTTTAAAGAAAGAAGGGAAAACTTGCACCCAGGCAGGGATGTCCAGCCCAACTCACCAGCCTATCTAACAGAGGCTCCACACCCCTCGGAAACCACACGCTCCTCCCCGTTACCTTCAACGGTGCCTAAGGCCGCACGTACAAGGGTGCGCACGCCCGCGGCGCGCATGCCTGGGTTGGGGCGCTGTAAGAGGGTTCCTCTGCGGGGGCTCGCCTGTTCTCTGGCCACTCAGGTCCCGTCCTCTATCACCACGCCCAGCAGCTCCAGGTGTATCTGATGCTCCTACCAGCCTCAACCCCCTGTCAAAGCGGTACACAAGATCAGCTCGCAATGTGAGGGGGGGGAGGACGTCCAGCAGAGCAGCTATCCGCTGCCAACCCAGCCTGCAGCTCCACTCTCCCAGCTATCTCCCACCCTAAGGCATACTTTGAGCTTGGTGGCAAGCTGGGCGGGAAGACAGGCAGCGTGGCATGAGAGGCAGTAAGGCAGGCAGACTGGGACATTGGCAGCAGGGGACAGATAGGCTAGCAAAGACTGTGGAGCAAAGAGAGCAAGAGTCTGTAAGTTTCACATAGGTGGGTCGAGATCATGTACCCATAGGCCGGCTGCCAGGCTTACAGTTCGTATCCCAATGCCACCCTACATCATGAGGTCAGTCAGATAAGGAGGCTGAGGCCATCTAGTATGAGGGAGAGAGGCAGGGTGGGTGCCAGACATTGGGAGGGAGGGACAGCACCTCAAGTATAGGAGCAGTAGCCCTAGTCCAGATTGAGGAGGAGGAGCCCTGTCCCGACTTCCCCTGGCATGGGATGGCATGTGCCACTGCACCATCACTCTTTGTCCAGGGGCATCTTGGGGAATCCTAGAAGTGGAAGGTTCACCTTTAGAAACAACAACAGCTCCACCATCTTGGCCCCCAGTCTCAGGCGGTGCGGGGAGCAAATATCCCCCACCACAGAGAACACCCATTCGCTGGGGACACTGGTTGGTGGGCAGGACAGGATACCCTTGGCCATGTTCAACAGGGCTGGCCACACATTGACCTTGCCAGCCCAGTAGGCCAAGGGATTGCTGCTAGGATCAATGCATGGCTCCTCCTCCAGGTAGGTCTCCACTGCTGCTGAGGTGCCATCATAATCCCTCTAGCACAACCTGCCCCACTACCCTCAGCCACACTGCTTGCCCTTTTGTGCTGGACCCCATGCTCCCCAGAGTGGACTGCAAACAGGAGGAGTTTCTGGGACTAGTAGGGGTCCTGCTGCTGCTGCTCATCCTACTGCTACCGCTAGGGCTGGGGTCAGGGATAGACCCAGATGGCTGGAAGGGGTCACTGCTCCCACTCCCACCATTCCCAGGGGCGTCCTGCTGCATGGCCCGCTCTGCCTGCCGGACCTTCTGCACCAGCGTACCCTTCCGGAGGCCATAGACCGCTGTCTCATGTGCCATGCTGCCCTTGATACTGAGGTCCAGCATGGTTGCCAGGACACACTCCTCCCAGTGCAGGAGCTCATCAAAGCGTGCACTGAGCCCCGCCTTCAGCTTCCGTGCCAGGTCAAGCATCTCATCAGATCTTCCTGCCCAGAGGGCCACAATCTCACCCCCAGAGAATCTCATCCAGGCTACTTTTGAGACTATGGACAAGTGGGGTCACCTGGCTGAGGGTGGCGGTGGAGCTCCTCACGGTCTCCGTCATGGCCAGGAACGGTCTCAGGACAAAGACCGTGGGAGCTAGAATCTCCCATTCCTCCCTGTTGTACCCTGGAGTTGCCTCAATGTCTGTCTCCAGTTCCACCTGATGCAGGGCAGCTTTCTGATCAAGAAGCTGCACAAGCAACAGGAAGGTGGAATTCCACCTGGGGGAGACATCCTGGATGAGCGTGTGCACCGGGGACCCTTGTTTGGCCTGCTTCTCCTGGAGGTGCTCGCTGACCATCACGCTGCAGTTGAAGAACCTCACCAGCTTCCTCCCCCTGTCGACCAGGGAGCTAAGGGTGCCTGGCCCAATCCCCTTCTCCCCCAAGCTCAGAGTGTCCTTCACCACAAGATGGAGGGAGTGTGCATTGCAAGGGATGTTTGTGAAGCCCCCGTCATGGACTGCCTTTAGTATATTGGCCGCGTTGTCCATGACCACACACCCCTTGGTGAAGGCCGTGTCTGGCATGACCCATTCCCTCACCATGGTGGCCAGGGCTGCCTCGAGGTTCCTTGAAGTGTGGGAGCTGTCCATGACATGTGCCTGAAGCAGGGCCCACCTGTACCCTGCTTCAGGACCCCTCCTGCCACTGCCAAGTGTTGCCTCTGGGTCCTGCCACCAGTGTGCAGTCACTGCCATGTAGGCATGCTGTGTGTTTCTGGCGGACCACATGTAAGTGGTGAAGTGGACCATGCCCCACCACCACCACCTGCCAGCTGCTCCCTCACCCACTCCTTCAAAGCCCTGTAGAACTGTGGCACCACAGTCCAACTCAGAATGGAGCGGGAAGGCAGCTTAAAGTTAGGGGCCAAGAACTCAATCAGCCACTGGAAGCCCTTGTCCTCCACAATTGAGAAGGGCTGCCCATCCAGGGCAATCGTTTCTGCCAACATGTGCTTCACTTTCTCTTGGAAGCCAGTGCCATGGCCCCCTGCCAATGCCCTTGACAGATCCCCCCACCCCAGCTCCTCCATGGTGGACTGAAGGCGCTGCTGGTGAGGCTCGTGCTGCTGTTTTGCCCCCCTAGAAGGAGGAATACTGCTCCTGCTGCTAGAGGCAGCAGTTGGTGCTGGTGCAGGACGCTTGCCCGCTGAAGGAGCCAGGCCCCTGGACGTTGCATTTGGGAACCCGCTTGCATCCACTTCTGCTGCCTTCCCGCTGAGCAGCAGAGCACTGTGGCATGAATTTAGGTGCCTTGCCGTTGCCGTTGTCCCCAGGTTGCTGAGCACCTGCCCATGTTTTACCACCTTTTGGCACACAGTGCACTGCACCCTTGGGATGATCTGCCTGCACCTGCTTAAAATGATCAAAGACTGAGGATTTTCCCCCACTCCTGCCATCTGGCCTGCCACAGGTGATGCACTTCTGCCAACGCTGCTGGGAGGGGGAGAACATGGTGGCACTGGTGACACAGCTCTGGGAGGAGGGTCATCCATCACCTCAGCTGAAGACATCTCCTCTGTGGCCTGCCTCTGACTCACTGTCCACAATCATGGTGATGTCCCGTGAAGGGGAGTACTGGGACCATGAGGCTAGATTTCCGTGCCTGCCATGCTGCTGGGACTCTCCCTGTGCCCCCACTCTATAGCTGCTAGTGCTGCTGCTATCCCCACTGACATTGCCCATGGATCAGGCCCTGCCTTTAGCAGTTGGGGTGGGATCCACCAGCTCTGGACTGCTGGGGATCGCCTCAACAGTGGGGGACATTGGTGGCCCTGTAGGAACATTGGAAGCAGCACCAGCACCTGCTCCAGCACCAGCAGCAGCAGAGACATATGCAGCCTCATGTACTGCAGGCCTTTCAGTGCCCTACGTGGCACTGGAGGAGGACACTGCCATGAGGCGACGCTGAGCTGCTGAAGCCTGGGGCCCTAAAGCAGGCCTGCTGAGTTTGGGGCATGGTGATGTGCTTAGGCTACTGCTGCTGCCTGCTACCACTCCCCTCTGGCACGTGCCTCATTGCCTCCCCTATGGGCAGAAGACTGGCCTCTCCTTCCTTTCTCTATTTCTCCCTCCAAAATAATGTTTTTATATTTTTTTTTATTATTTACATTTTTAATCTAATATTATCTATCAATCTACACTAAATCTAACTGCTATAACTATTCAAAAAGCTATCAACTACTAACTAAATAGATTATCTATCACAAAGGCCTACTCCTACAAACACTAAAGCTAAGCACTAAACGCTGTTTCTCTATCACTAAACTAGTTGGTAACTCCTACAACTGTCTGTCTGTCTGTCTGTCTATCTATCTATCTATCTATCTATCTATCTGGGATGGGATGGGGATCACAAACAACACAAGGAGGGGTACAAAACTGAAATGAAACCAAAATCAATCTAATAATCCTACTCTAAATCAATAAAAAAACAGGGGAAGGGAATCAGGGATTGAATATATATATAGAGGGAAAGGATTCAATGGAGGGGGGAGGGAGGAAGGAAGATTGAACACAGGGAGGGGTTTAAACAAAAAATAACACCTAAATCTATCTAATATAATAGAAATAAATGATATGGGGGTAGAAGGGTTGGATGGGTGAAATAGGAGGATGGCAATGGATTAGGAATAGGAAGGAACAAAAACTGCTGGGAGAGGGAGCCTTCTGAAACGCCTGCTGTTCAGGAACAGTGACTAGCTCAGTAGGTGTTGGGAAGGGGGGAGGCAATCAGTTTTGTTTCTTGCTGAGCCTGCCTCACCGCAAGCCTCATTGACTCTGTGCAGCCTAGCCCGTGGCCAATTGCAGACTGTGAAACCAGTGGTCTGAGGCAAAAAGGGATGGGGATTGAGCAGGCTGGCTGCTACTCCAAGCCTCTCCACCCCTGGTGCCTGGAAGTCTGTTCCTAAGCGGACTCCCCCTGCCTGTCACGTTTTGCCTTCCAGTGACACATTTTTGCCACCCGAACATGATCCAAACTGACCGAACTGTTTGGTCATTTCCATGTTCGGAATCGAGTTCGGTTCAGTCAGTTCGGGTTTGGATTCGGGTTCGGTCATCCAAACAGGCCAAGTTCGGGCCAAACTCAGAACTTCCGAACCATGTTCGCCCATCCCTAGATAAAATATGGGGGCCCGAGTGGCCCCTCCTCTTTGGAGGCAGCCTCTGCGGTGCCCTGAAAGCTGGCACTGATAACATGCATTCACATGAATGCCTGATTTGTGATAGAATTATCTTCCGTGTGGTAAGTCCATGGTGAGTTTTCCTAATATTTTCAGCAGTGACTTCCATGGAATAACCAAGTGGTGACATCCATGGTAAACCACTTGAAAACGTGATTTGGAAAGTACTGTAGTACTTTTTTTTAAAAGCTATTGAAATAGAAATGCTAAGACTATCCATTCTTAACACAGCATAGTTTAAAACAAAACAGATCTTTCACGACACTGCAGCAACATTTCTCCTTAAGGCTAAAATATTTAAATTAAATAATGATAAACTTTAGTGGAGGAAATAAGATCCATATTTTCTGAAGATGATGCGTCAAGACTTAATGGCTGCATAACCTTTATAAGGTGACGTAACTAAACATTGTTTATCGATGCAGCCAGAGTGCTCCAGAATTCAATAGCAAAACGAATCAACACTGAAACCTAAACTATAATTTATGAGGATCTCTCTCTTGGTTCCTCCTTAAGCAAATCAAATTTGGAGCTAGACTGATGGTTTGAGATAGCAAGGTAACATTTGCTGAACATACTGTGTAGCGTTTTGCAATCTCACCTCCTCCCAAATCCCATTTATAAAAGAAATGTTCAATCAAAAACCATTTTTAGCACATTTGCTGACAGCTAATACATAATTCTCATTACCTTGTGTATTTCCCCAAATAGGACTTTGCAGCAAACAAACTGCAATAAAAAACAAACAAAGTAAGCTGATAAGAGTGAGAGAAATGGGAATCTCAGAACAGTACGGCTGCCCTACTCCTGTCTGAGAAATGCTCATTACTACCATAGATGTCCCAGTCCAGGAAGAAGGTGACCAGTGCCGCCACCATTAAACGCCGGGCCTGAGGGAAGGCCAAGGTGGCTGAGTCGGTGGTGGAGAAAGAAGTTCCTCCAGCCGCTGTTGGACCTTTGGTTATGGAGGAGTCAGAGCCAGTGGGCACAGGAGGTGCTGCTTCCACTGCTGCCAGTTTTTACTTTGAGGACAAGAAACTTAAGGCTCTATCCATTAGAGTGAGCTCACTGGCATGTGGGTGGGTGCATGGGTGGTGGGTATCAATCAGGCACAAACAGTGGACATCAGCGGGTAGCAGAGGATGTCTGCCACAGAGAGAGAGGGAACTGTAGTGTGGGGGGCTCTTCCAGCAGTCAGTCATGAGCACGAGCAGCACCCCAACCCAAACATGTGCCAGGCTAGCAAGGGTCTCCACTCTCCAGTTGCCATCCAATTCCCTACGCACCCCCAAATAAGGTTAGGATTTGCACGTGCCAGCCACCAGGGTCTTTCCAGTTGCCATCCATAGCATCCCAAGGAGGGCAGCATTTGCACATGCCAGCAAGGGTACTTCCAGTTGCCATTGCTACTAGCACCGAAAGAAGGGCAGGATTTGAACATGCCAGTCAGGGTCTCATCCCTCCGCAGAACCCAAAGAAGGGTAAGATTTGCACGTGCCAGTCAGGGTCTCATCCCTCCACAGCACCCAAAGAAGGGCAGGATTTGCACGTGCCTTCCAGGGTCTCCCCCCTCCGCAGCACCCAAAGAAGGGCAGAATTTGCACGTGCCATCCAGGATCTCAACCCTCCACAGCACCCAAAGAAGGGCAGGATTTGTATGTGCCAGCCAGCCAGGGTCTCCCCATTGCCATCCCAAGCACCCCAAGAAGGGCAGAATTTGCACGTGCCGGCCACCAGGGTCTTTCCAGTTGCCATCCATAACGCCCCAAGAAGGGCAGGGTTTGCATGTGCCAGAAAGGGTCTCATCCCTCAGCAGCACCCAAAGAACGACAGGATTTGCACATGCCAGCCAGGGTCACATTTCCCATTGCCATTGCTATTGGCACCACAAGGAGAGCAGGATTTGCATGTGCCAGAGAGGGTCTCTCCATTGCCATCCCAAGCACCCCAAGGAGGGAGGACTAGAGGCATCATTATAAATGCATGATATTACTTTGGTGTTCTTAATGTGTTCCCATTTCAGAGAGGAATCAGATGCCGGCCTCAGCACTGGTGCCACTGTCAGGCCAAGGAGGACCCATAGGCTGAGGTCACCAGTGACACCTCCAGACATTCAGCGGACAAGGTCAGATGTCTGGAGGTTTTATGACAAGGGCGATGGAATCGCCACATGCAAGGTTAGGCACGGGCCTGGAACAACAGGGAATGAATTGCCCTATGACCTGTTAGGAACGGAAGTCCCCTGCAGAGAGAGATTGGCCTCTCAATCCACCCACTTGTGGAGACAGAATGCTGGAGGACTTGACAGACCATTGGTCTGACACAGTATGGCACTTCTTATGTTTCTATCTTTTTATGCTCTTTTTAGATCTGCCAGAAAAAATTCCAGCTGCAAAAAGAGGGGACCACAGCGGGGCTCATTGCCCACATAGAGCGAACGCATGGCAGGAGAGTGAGGCGGCAGGAGGAGGACTCTGGTATGGCCGCCATGGAGCCTTAGCACCAGAAGAAGGGGGGGAAGGCAGCCCCAAAAAGGCAGCATTTAAGCCCTTCCCCCCCCAGCACTGATGTGGAGACGCCCGGACCCCAGGAGTCTGATGAAGTCAACGCCTTTTGTGCCAAGTTTGAGAGGCCCACCCGGGACTTCATAGCCAGAATGCAGCAGACAGCAGCCACCATGGAGAACTGCCTGGTGGAGCAATTACAGGCATTCCAGATGGAGAAGAAGAAGGTGGAGGCGTATGGCCTGTACGTCTCCACCGAGATGGAACGTCTTGAACTATACCACCAGGCGCTCTCCAGGTGGCATCGGGCCATAGAAGGGGCTGTGGAGTTTTCCGTGACCCACGGCTATGACCAACAAGAGTCCCGGGTGGCCACCCCTCAGCCCTGTGCTGTATCCCAAATGACTGTTGCCTTTCCCCCAAGCCCTGGGAGACAGAGATTAATAGTTTAATGTATAAGTTTTCTTTCAATGATTTCTTTTGTTTTCAAAATGTTGTTGTTGCTTTGTTCTTCTTGTTGTTATTTAAATAGTTTTAATAAAAGGTTTTGTATTTCTTGTTATGAGCTCCATTTGACCTGTCAAATCTTTTATCCCTATGTGCTGAGGTTCTGGCTGGCAGGTGGCAGAATCTCATACAGCTTGTCAATCTCTACCAGCAGCAACTACCACCCCATGCAGCGAAGTTATTAACCCAAAGATGTGCTGTGTCAGCAGCATGGTCTCAACTTACAGACAGCCCCCCAGGAGGTGCAGGACTTGTGTTTGTGTGGGTGGGTGTGACAGAGAGAAAGAGAAACAGGCTCCTTGGCAGCGAGTAGCAGGCAGCAGGAACTGGTGTTTGGAGGGGCTTTTATTTTCTCCAGCTTCAGCGGGCATCCATGGGTGGGTGTGGAGGAGTAGGCTGTTGGGGGATGGGGGTTCGGCTGGTGTGCAGGCACCGGCCTTCTGGATGCAGTGGAATGGAATGCAGCCCCCAGTGACTGGAATGATAGTCCCAGAATCTAGTTGATGGTTCCTGGGACCGGTGGGCATGACTGATACAGGGATAGTGGAATGACAGCCTAAAGCCTATTGAGTACCCTTCATTCAATCTTGCGATAGGTGATAGCAGCAGGTACAGGAACGCACACAGGCAGGCAGGCAGGCAGGCAGGCACATACAAGATGTTGTGTTATATTCCATCTCATTATGGTAGGTTTGCTGCATGTTGGATGTGGGCAATGGACATTGGGCGCATGAGCACAGATGGGAGTTCTTCCTGGTTCTGGCAGGTGGCAGCCAGGGTAGCTGGATACACCTACCTCTCCCCCTCCAACCCCCATCTCTCTCATTCTAGCTGGGAACCTCTCTCTCTCTCTCTCTCTGGCCATATAGTTGCTGATGATATAGTTGCTGCTCTATGCTGATGACACTCAACTCTATCTCTCTACTCCCTCTCTCTGTCACTCTGTTCAAGCTCGTTTCATCAACTGTCTCTCTGACATCTCTACCTGGATGTCTCAACATCAACTAAAACTCAACATGGCTAAAACTGAACTCCTTATCTTCCCCCCTCATCCTTCCTCTGCTTCCTCACTGTCAATAATTATTGATGGAGTCACTATCCTGCCTGTCCCCCAAGCCGGTAGCCTAGGCTTCATCTTTGACTCACCCCTTTCTTCTACACCCTACATTGACTGTTGCTAAATCCTGTCACTTCTCCCTCCATTACATTCCTAAGATTCGCCCTTTTCTCTCTGTATCATCTGCTAAAACCCTTGTTCATGCTCTGGTCATCTCTCGCCTCGATTACTGTGACCTCCTTCTCACTGGCCTTCCCCGGTCTCACCTTTCTCCCCTCATCTCTGTCCAAAACTCTGCTGCCAGGGTCATCTACCTCGCCAGTTGCTTTGACCATGTGCAGCCCCTCCTCTCTTTGCTTCACTGGCTTCCCTTTCCTGAACGAATCCTGCACAAGCTCCTAGTCATGTATAAAGCTCTTCAAAACCTCGCTCCCCACTACCTCTCTGCACTTATCGGCCTCCATACTCCAGCTCGTGCACTTCGCTCCTCCTCTGTCCCTTCTCTCACCCTTCCATGCCTTCCCTGCTCCCCTAAGCACCTTCGTCCCTTCTCACTTGCTGCCCCCCATGCCTGGAACTCCCTCCCTGTCCACATC
>QEPC01009883.1:93214-106651 GCA_003113815.1 Sphenodon punctatus | reverse complement strand
CACCTGCTGTTCAGGAACAGTGACTAGCTCTGAAGGTTTTGGGAAGGGGGGAGGCAATCAGTTTTGTTTCTTGCTGCGCCCGCCTCACTGCAAGCCCCATTGGCTCCGTGCAGCCTAGCCCATGGCCAATCGCAGACTGCGAAGCCAGTGGTCTGAGGTGAAAAGGGATGGTGATTGGGCAGGCTGGTTGCTACTCCAAGCCTCTCCACCCCTGGTGCCTGGAAGTCTGCTCCTCAGCTGACTCCGCCTCCCTGTCACGTTTTCCTGTTTCACGGTTTTGCAACCCAAATTCACCTGAACGTGATCCGAACCGACTGAACTGTTCGGTCATTCTGACGTTCAGAATTAAGTTCGGTTCAGTCTGTTTGTGTTCGGATTCGGGTTTGGTCATCCAAACAGGCCAAGTTCTGGCCGAACTCTGAACTTCCAAACCGCGTTCACCCGTCGGCCACAATCCTGCCTCTGGAGTATCTCATACAGCCTCCTATGGAGACTCTGGACCAGAGTCATCACCCTGTTGATGGTGGCCGTGGAGGAGCAGATGGTCTCCATCATAGCCAGGAACGGTCTCAGTACAAAGACAGTGTGAGCCAGAATCTCCCATTCCACCCTATTGTTCCCTGGAGGTGCCCCGCTGTCCGTCACCAGTTGAACCTGATGTAAGGGGAGTTTCTGCTCAAAAAGCTGCTCAAGCATCAGGAACGTAGAATTCCACCTGGTGGACACATCCTACAGCAGCTGGTGCACTGTGGAGTCTTTCTCTGCCTGCTTCGCCCGGAGGAAGTTGCTGCCCTTCACGCTCCTGTTAAAGAAACTGCCAGCTTCCTCCCCCACTCAATCAGGGAGATAAGGGTGCCTACCCCAATCCCCTTCTACCCCAAGCATCCCTGACCACCAGGTGAAGGGTGTGTGCGACGCAAAGGATGGTGGTGAAGGCCCCCTCATGGACTGACCTCAATATGTTGGCCACGTTGTGTGTCACCACGCACCCCTTGGTGAAGGACACAACTGGCGTGACCCACTCTCTCACTATGAGAGTCAGGGCTGCCTCAATGTTCCAAGAGGTGTGGGGGCCATCCATTACTTTCTCCTGAAGCAGGGCCCACCTATACCCTGCTTCAGGACCCCTCCCGTCACTCCCAAATGCTGCCTCCGGGTCCTGCTACCAGTGCGCCGTCAATGCAAGGTAGGCATGCTGCGCATTTTGACTCAACCACAGGTTGGCGGTGAAGTGGACAGTGGCACCCCCAGCCCCTGTCAGCTGCTCCCTCACCCGCTCCTTTAAAGCCTGGTAAAAGGCTGGCACCACTTGCCAACTCAGGGTGGTGTACGAGGGCAGCTTAAACCGGGGGGTCAGGAAGCCAATCAGGCACCTAAACCCCATGTTCCCGACCACCAAAGTGGGCTGCCCATCAAGCGCAATCATTTCCCCAACACATGCGTGGCTTTGACTTGAAAGCCATGCCGCCCTCCATGTTCTGCTGCTGCCGATGGACTTGGCAGCTGCCCCCACCCCAGCTCCTCCATGGTGAACTGACACTGCTGCTGCTATTCCCCACTAGCAGCAATACTGCTCCTGCTGCTAGAGGTAGCTTTTTGAGGAGGACGCTTTCCCACTGATGGAGGCGGACAACTAGCCGCTGCAGTAAGGAACCCACTGGCGTCCACTGACCCTGCCTGCCCACAGTGCTGGGGCATGACTTCAGGTGCTTCACTTTGGCAGTTGTGCTAAGGTTGGTGAGCACCTGCCCATGCTTCACCACCTTCTGGCACAAAGTGCACTGCACCTCTCTGGGATCATCCACCCGCACCAACGTTATATGCACCCAGACGGAGGATTTTTTGCCCCCTCCTGCCTTCTGATCTGCACCGGGTGATGCACCACTGACAGTGCTGCTGAGAGGGGCAGAACATGGTGGTGACACAGCTCTCAGAGGGACAGTCATCGCCTCAGCACCAGACATCTCCTCCACAGGACTAGTGTCTCCCTCACTGTCCCCAATCTGAGATATGTCCCACGAAGAGGAGTACTGGGACCCTGAGGCTAATCGACAGCCCATGCTGCTGCCACTCTCCCTGTACTCCCTATAACTGCTGCTGCTACTGCTGCTCCTCTCCCTGATGCCATTGCCCAGGGATTGGGCCCTGCCTCTAGCAGCCAGGGTGGGATCCACCAGCCCTGGACTGCTGTGGATCACCTCAATAATGGGGGACATTGGTGGCCCATGATGAACATCCAACCCTGAAGCACCTGCACCTGCTCCTGCAGCTGCAGCAGAGACAACCGCAGCCTCCTGGACTGCAGGCTTTCCAGTGCCCTGCGTGGCAGTGGACGATGCTGTCAGAAGGTGACGCCGAACCACACCCCTAGTGCCACTACTGGGAGCCTCTGAAACCTGTCTGCCAAAATCAGGCCTGTGCAGTTTGGGGCTTGGTGATGGTGTTGGGCTGCTGCTGCTGCCTGCCACTCTGCTGGCACGGCCCCTGCCGCCTCTGCCACATTCCCCATTGCCCGCCTTACGGGCAGAATACCGGCCTCTCCTGATTCTCTTCTCCATTTCTCCCACCCAAATTATGCACAGGAAAATTTTATATTTTTTTTTGTTTATTTATTCAAATTTATAATCTAATATTATATATATCTACGCTAATTCTCAGTACTATTGACTGTTCTAAAATCTTTACAACTAAATGGAATATTATCTAATATCTATAAAGGCCTAGTCCTACAAACACTCTATAAAATATTAAAACTGATTCACTACACACTAACTCTATCTCTATAACTAAGCTAACGCCTACAACTATCTATCTATAGTAACTATCATAGCTATCTAGCTAGCTAGCTAGATACACACACACACACACAGGGTGATTTCAGATGTGACGTGGTGAGATTCACCACAGTGAACCCCACTCCAGTGTCAATTGCTTCACCGCGGTCTGCAGTGAGCCGTGCAGCCCCAACAGATGTGAGAGGGGTGGCACCACTGCCCGGGGCCAAGCAGAGTGAACATGGGCTGGGGGTACACAACGGATGTTACGTGGTGGCGAGGACCGCAGTGGGAGCCCCAAAAGGCATCAGGGTTACGCGGCTGTCACCATGGCCCGTGGTCATTTCCTTCCACTGCGACCAGGGGTTTCCCTTCAGAAGTTACATTTCTTTCACCCCTGCCGTGGTGAACATTCACCACACTTCTGGACCTCCTCCCGCCGTGACCTCATGAAGCATCGTTAGATTCACCCTGGGCCACATTTGACTGTGGTGAACATCTGGATGCGCACCAATAGACGTGCAGGGTTCTTTCACCACCTCCCGCGTTTGACTACGGTTGACTGTGGTGAATGCCAAAAACTTAATGTCTGAAATCACCCACACACAGGGATGGGGGGTGGTTGGGGGGTGAACACAGACAGCTCACAACAAGCAACAAAGGAGGGGTATAAAACTGAAATGAAACCTAAATCAATCTAATGCTATTCTAAATAAATCCAAAAACAGAGGCAGGGAATCAGAGATGGAATATATACAGGGAGGAGGGAAGGATTCAATGGAGGGGAGGGAGAAAGAACATGAGGAGAGATAAACATAAAAATAACACCTAAATCTATCTAATCTAATCTAAATAAACGAAACTATGGAGGTAAATGTGTGGAAATGGGTGAAATAGGAGGAGGATGGCAATGGAATGGGTGGAACACAAACTGCTGGGAGAGGGAGACTTCTGAAAATGTCTGCTGACAGAATCAGTGGCTAGTTCAGAACGATATGGAAGGCAGGGAGGGCAATGACTTTTGTTACTTGCTGCGCCCACCTTACCACAAGCCCCATTGGCTCCATGCAGCCTAGCCCGTGGCCAATCGCAGACTGCGAAGTCAGTGGTCTGAGGAAAAGAGGGATGGTGATTGGGCAGGCTAACTGCTAGTCCAAGCCTTTCCACCCCTCCTCAGATGACCCCCTCCCTTCCGTAGGCCTGCCAGCCAGGTATTTTTCCGCCCGAATGCCGCCCAAACTCATCCAAAGGTGCCCAAACTGTTCAGGGGTTTCTGTGTTTGGTTCAGACATTCAGTTCGGCCATCTGAACTGGTTGAATTTCGACTGAACCCTGAACGTCTGAACCGAATTCGCACATCCCCACTAAGAACGACATATATGATAGTTATAATGTATACAGGTGCTTTTATTGTACGTATAGTGCTCTCAGTGTCCTAATTCCCCTTCCCCCCGACCTGTACTGCTTCCTGGGCTGACCTCTACCTCGCCTGGCAGGTGGCTCCGCAGTCTGTGAGTTGCCCTCGGCCACGCTGTCATTCCCCTCCAGTGCTTCCTGCCTCTGGTATGGCTCCTGGCTGTCCTCTGTGGCAGGGGTCAGGGGCTCAACCGGGCCTGGAGTTGCCTGGTGCTACTGCACCTGCCTGGGCAGCTGCTGCCTCTCATCCCCTGCTGGACGGGTAGGCGAATGCGTGGTCCCTGTGGTCTAGGCTGCTGCAGCTGCTGTGGGATGGGCAATGGAGGTTGGATGGGTGGACAGGTATCGGGCTGCAGCCTGTATGGTGCCCAGGGGTACTGTTGCCATGATGTAGGCACTCATGGTGTCTGCATATAGCAGCAGCGAGGTGCTGGTTTTGAATGACCAGTCCAATTTCCTGGAGTGGTCTGTTCACAGGCGGTTGATGGTATGGGTCATTCTCTCAAATTCCTCCATTTGCCTGGTGTAGTCCCGCTGCTCCTGCCTCTTCTCCATCTGCATCTCCACTAATAGGTGCCTGTCCCATCCCTCCACCTGCTGTACAGCTCTGTCGGTGGCAGCCTCCATCCTGTCAATGGATGCAATCATTGCTTCCCACTGCTGTGTGATCGTATGCAGTATCTCCTCTGCTAGGTCCTCCCGTCGGCAGCGTACATGTGCCCTGTGCTCGCCATCCTCTGAGCCCTGTCCCTTCTGCTTAACTTCTTCCATGCACTCCACTGCTTCCAGTGCACATCCCCCCTCCATTACCTCCTCTTCTAACTCTGTCACGCCTGGGGTAAAGGGGGTGGGTGGTTAGTTCTGTTCCCTGCCTGTTGATCCTCCCTTCTCCCTTTGCTGTGTCCGTGCTGGCCCCTGTGTTTCCCATTCCCTGTGCCTACCTTCTATGTCTGTCTCGGAGTTCTCCATGCCCAGCTGCTCCATGGGGCTCTGATGCGAGTGCTCCCCTCATGTCAACTGGCTCCAGGTGACCTGTGTGTCTTCGTCGGAGGCCCCCAATGCAGACATTGGTCTTGGGATCCCCATTCCTGTCAGTGAAGGGGGCCTGCTGCTCCCTGATGTCCCGGGCTGTTCTTCTTGAGGTCGGGGGTCACCAGTGTCTGAGGGTGCTTGTGGTGCTGCCATGGGTGGTGGAACATCCTCCCTTGTCTGACCCTGTGCCATGGTGCTCCCTATCATCCTGGGGGCCATGATGGAGCCCTTCATGTGCAGGATGTGATCCAAGGCATCATAATAGGGTGCTGTCCTACCTGCATGACCTTACTTCTCATTGTTATTCTTTATGTTCTTGTACCCCCTCTTTAATTCCTTGGCCTTGGACCTGCATTGTGCTGCTGACTTTTGGTATCCTGCCTCTTCCATTTCCCTGATGATGTGGTCAAATACATGCTCATTCCACTTGTTGACTGCCAGCTCAATCTGATTTTCTAGAGATCCCCAGATTTTTATGAAGTCCTGTGTCCCCTTGTATCCCCACTGTCCCCCTCTCTGGTACCACAGTTTCCCTGGTGCCCACTCCAGCTCGGTTGTCTCCTCCTCCTCCTCCTCCTCCTCCTCCTCCCTGCTGGTGTCCCATGGGGGTTCCTGGGCTCGGGCTTTTTTACAGGTCTGTTGGTTGGACATGGGGGTGAGGCTCAGTGCTGTGCTCATTCTGTTCTGGCCCACTCTGTCCACCCTCCTTCCTTCCCTTTGTACCTGTCTGCGTCCCTTCCACCACCATCCCAGCTGTCTCCCCACCCGTTGTGGTCTCGTTACCCATTTTATTATTATTATTAAACATTTATAAAGCGCCAGCAACAACCTGGCGCTGTACAGAACATATAATCAGCTGCGGTCCCTACCTGTGGCTTACAATCTAAAAGACAAGGAGGGGGAGACAAGGAGAGGGGACAGTGGGAGAGACATGGGAGAAGACAAACAAACATTCAGGCGGATGCGAAGTCTCAGGCGCGTGTACTTGGCTTGGTTACAAGGTGGTCGGTAGCAGCAGTCAGCAGAGGAGGGCCGACAGTAAGAGCAAGGGGAAAGACTAGAGGGCATTGGGAAAGGCAGCATGGAAAAGGTGGGTCTTGAGGAGGGATTTGAAGGAGCGGAGGGAGGAGGCGAGGCGGACGTCGGCAGGGAGGGAGTTCCAGGCATGCGGGGCAGCGAGGGAGAAGGGACGAAGGCGGTTGGGCGAGCAGGAGAAGCGAGGGAGAGCGAGGGAGGGGACAGCGGAAGAGCGGAGAGCGCGCGCAGGAGCGCGTAGGGCGATTAGGTCCGAGAGGTAAGGGGGAGCTTGGTCATGGAGCGATTTGAACGTGAAAACCAGGAGTTTGAACAGGATACGTTCCGGAAGGGGGAGCCAGTGAAGGGAGAGGAGGAGAGGCGTCACATGGTCGAAGCGACGGGCAGAGTGAATGACCTTGGCGGCAGAGTTTTGGATCGCCACAAGGGGGGACAGGTGGGAGCGAGGGAGGCCAGCAAGGAGGAGGTTGCAGTAGTCGAGGCGAGAGATAACCATGGCATGAACAAGGATTTTGGCCGAGGAGACAGATAGAAAGGGGCGAATGCGGGCAATGTTGAGGAGAGCGAATCGGCAGGATTTGGCCACAGAGTCAATGTAAGGTTTAAAGGAGAGGTGCGTGTCAAAAATGAAGCCCAAGCTGCGGGCATGGAGAACAGGACGGATGGTGACCCCGTCAATGCAGACGGTCAGGTCAGAGGGAGAGGAGGGGCCTCTGTCCCCTGCTCAGTGTCCCCCTGTGGGGCAGATTGCAGTGGGTTCTGCAGGTGCTGCTTCTCTTGCTCCATCCTGGTGTCGTGTCTCTCCTTTCCTCTCCGTTCCTGTTTGTTGTCTCACCTCCTCATTCCTCTCATGCTGTGTGCCCTTTAAATATCCCTCCTTGTTCTTTATGTTGGTCGTTGCCTGGCAGCAACACTGCATGCATTTGCCACAGCTGGGGATCGTTGTGTGGGAGCACACCTGGTGGTTGCTGTTCTGATGTTACTTTTGGCCGATTCCTGGTGGGGATTGCATTGACCATGGTTCGGGAGGTGGTCCCATCCCGAGCTCCAGAACTGTGGTTTGCTTTGGCCCCTACCGGTGATTGACTGGGGTGAACATCTGTATGCCATTTAACAGACATTCAGGGCTCATAGGCCACACTGGGGGGTTGTGTGTGATTCGGTGTGGTTGACTGTGATCTCGTAATGTCTGAAATTACCCCTTAACAAAACCTTGGGCTCTCCTTCATTCTTCCACTCCTTCAATTTTTTAGCACCCCACATACAGCAGTAGTGACAGGGCAGGGAGCATTCCCTATGCTTCACAAGGCATCATGAAATAGCTGTAGGAGATTGCACCTGAGTGTCTACAGGCCTGGAGAATGGGCTGAGGAAAGTCCTTGTAGAATCTGACCCTTTTGGGAAGGATCGTTATGAGCTACTTCGAGGGGTTATTATTGTTGGATTGTGCAACAGTCACAAGTAAAAGCCCATTGCAAGCCCTGCAAGCTTAACATGGGGCTTATCCAGTAGGGGGAGGGTCATGGGATGAAACAGGTTTTTTTCTTTCTCCTTGTCTCCTCTCTTCTCCTCTCTCTGTCCTCCATCTTGTCCTATTCAGTCTGTACAGTGTGGAAGCATGTCTTCTGCGCTTTTAGTAAAGTTCTGTTTTGAAGAAACGTCTGCTGTATATTATTGAACAGAAAGCTAACTCTAAAATAGGTTATTGACCCAGGACATCTTCAGAGTAATTTTGAAGACTAGAAGCAGCCCAGAAGGAGTGCAGACTGTGAAAGAAAACTCCTAGACAGACAGGTCTACTACCGACTGTGAGTAAGAAGGCCGAAATCCCAGAAGGGTAAAGGGAAGGAAGCAAGTAAGGCAAGCAGCTCAGAGCTTAGACTTTCAGTAGGAAAGCTGAACAATGTAAACTACCAATTGTGGAAATTTAACCCTAACATTTTGTCAAAAAAAAAATGACACTCGAACTGTCTTGGGGGTAGATTTCTACCAGAAGCTGATTTTAGCCTGGGTATTGAAAATGTGCAATACAATTAAACTTTTTTTTTTACAGTAGCCACACAATATATGCCTTGCAAACACACACATACACATTATAGTCTGTTTTATGAGAAATGCCTGTTCCACACATGAATAAATAACAACCAACACTACTGTTTTTTCTTTGCAAAAACATTGTTTTTTTATTCAAACTACAGAATATGGTTTTTATGAACTTTAACTATCTATATTTAACCTAATCCAAAACTTGAAGTAAAGAAAACATTGAAAAACATTGTAAAACCCTGTAAAAAACCCCTGAAATAATGTAAAAATTGAACAGTGTATGTATAAAATATATTCTTACAGCAAAATGCAAACAATCCAACAGATGGCCCTACAAACATTCCTCACAACTCACCAAGAAGTTAAGGTGCCTCTTGCATCAAAATTTGCCACATTCTTCACATTTTTTAATACATTTTTTGTCTGCTTATCTATGGCAGAAGTAGCACCGTCCAAGAGAGGCCCCTGCCTGTTGTTCTTGAGCAGGGCAAATACTGTAGCCAAGCATGGTCAATGCTTGTTTGGCATGCAAAGACAGATGCTGGGGATTTAGCAGTCTTTGCCTAATATGTCCCTCAATAAGCTGTTCCCCCCAGCTGGCAAAGGAACAAGCGCCATCTCGCTTTTGCCTGTGCCATGTTCCAGTTTGGATTGTGCATAATCTACAGTACAAAACTTGCAATTCTTAGGGATGGGAGAACGCAGTTCAGAAGTTCGGATTTCGGACCGAACTCGGTCTGTTCGGTTGACCGAACCGAATTTCCGAACCGAACTCGAATTTCAAACTGAACCAAACCAAACCGAATTTCGGAACTCTGTTCTGTTTGCCCATCCCTAGTGGCAACACACACCAAAAAAACTGGTTTTGAATGGCCGAACCTGGTTCGGAAGTTCGGAATTCGACCGAACTCAGTCTGTTCAGTCGACCGAACTGAACTTCCGAACCGAACTCAAATTTCAAACCGAACTGAACCGAACCAAATTTCTGAACTCAAATTTCAAACCAAACCAAACCAAATTTCCTAACTCCGTTCTGTTCGCCCATCCCTAGCAATTCCAGCCACATCTAACATGTTGTAAAACTATGCCATTGGCCACCTACAGGTTTTTCTTTTAGAACTATATACGCCGGTTAGATGATCTAAGTTGTCCACTCCACTTATGGTAGTGTTGTAGTGCAGAATGGAGTGAGGCTTCCTCTGCTCTCCTTCCACCACCGTGTCATGGTGCATCATGGAGAGAAGGATTACAGCTTTCCCCTTCTTTGGCACATATGAACCTAATGTGTATTTCCCATCAAATTCAAAGATGAATGACAGAGGTTCTCTATGGTGATGTGGCTACATGTCTGCTGGTATGTCTGGCTTGTTCCAATGAATTGTCCCCACATAAGTCAAGTCATTTCCCAAAAGTGTGGCTGCAAGTTCAGTGCTACTGAAAAAGTTGTCCCCAACCACATTTCTTCCTGTGCCATATTAGGGTCCAACAAGCCTTTCTACAACACGGGGGTCTACCTGCCCTTCCCATGGTGCCCCTGGTTGTTTGCCAATATAAATGTCCCATGTGAGTGGGTACAGTGTTTGAGCATCACAGCACCACCATATTTTGAGGCTGTATTTGCTCGGTTTGCTTGGCCTATACTGTCAGAATGGACAGCATTCTTTGAACCTCACCAACTGTTCATCCAAAGTGAGGTTGGTACCTGGTACATATCCTTTCTGTAGTTGCTGCTCAAACAAAGTCCAGACTTCTCTAAAGGCAGTCATCTTATCAGTTGCCTTTCTCTCCTCTTTCGTGGCTTTATTATCTAATCTTATGTACCGTGTTACTGCACAAAACATATCTAGGCTCATGGTTTCTCTGAAAAAAGGATGCCCCCAGCGTGTGCTCCACATTTCCTGGTTTGCATGAAACACCTCATTCAGAATTAGGAGCCCAAGATAAGCTTTTAGCTCCATGATGTCAAGGGGCTCCCACTCTTTATTTTAACCTGGGTTGAGCTCATTCCTCTCTATTGGTTTCCCCAACTATCAGTAACAGTACACCTTCATTGAGAAAAATGAGGAAAGTATCTATTATACTTTCTTTGAGTGTGTCCCATACTGGCCCTGACTGTTCCCTAATTATGTCTGCATTGCAGCAGCTGTGGACAGGTTGTGGGTGGGTGGCCCAAATCCTGCCATTCCTTCCCTTCATTTGAGAAGCAGGCTTAGTGTTCCCCCTTGAAGCTGGCTATTGTTCCCCAGACTCTTCAGTGTCATCACTGTTGGTTGACTGTGGTTCATCTTGCTGAACAATGTCATCTGTCCGAGCTGTTGGTGCTCTTCCCCATCCACGGGCATGTCCACAGGGGGGCAAACCTCCTGGGAGTACCTCTGCAGATGTTGCAGCAGGCTGTCCCTCTGTGGCAGGCTGTTCCTCTGCAGCAGGCTGTTCCTCTGCGGCTGGCTGTTCTTCCTCAGAGGATCTTCTGACACTCTTGACTGACAAATTAACTTCATTCTCCAAGTCACTCCTACTGCCAGGTTACATATTCACTGTGGCTGCCACCTGATGACTCTCCGTCAGTGGATTCCTCTCTGTCTGAGTTCTGCATCAGCAGCCTCAAAGTCTCCAAAGCACTTATACAATAGCACTGTCTTGCCATTCCAGACTGCGAAAACACAAACAAAAACAGCCTTGATTACTGGGGGTGTACAAACAGCCAGGTGAAAGCCAAACCTTCACCTGCTGGATCAAACCATCCATCCTCAAGCGGATCTCAGAGGGGGACACTCAAATTCACATCTTGCTGCTGTCTGAAGCTCAGCCACTGAGAGATAGAGAGCCCTCTATTAGACTGTAATGGAAACCTTGAGAGATTTTCATGGCAGTGAAGCGGTTAATTTCATTGCTGCTACTTCCATGTCATCTTGCAGTCTGAACTGGCCTTGAAAAGTGTTGATTTGGTCACTTTTAAACTGGGGTAGAAATCCACCCTAATTGAAATGCCAATAGGAAAACTCCATTTATGCTGAAGTAAGTTTTCACCGCAGGCCTTCTTTTGGCATTTCTTGATTATAGGAGACAAATGGTAAGAAATATCTGAATGGAATTTGAATATGTTATGCTCAGAGGTGCTGGTGACAATGTCCTAAAAACTCAAACTTGTAGAGCCACTAATTACCATATTTATTCATGTTTTTTTCCACCTGGGGTAGGAAAACACCGCAAGACAAAAGGGTGGAAATGCTGCTGTCTAAAGATGATCTATGGGAGGTGATTACCATGAACAGACCGGCAGAAAATCACAAGGAATGGGATAAAAAGGACTGGTTAGCAAAGATTACAATAAGTCTATTGGTAGAAAATGACCAGCTAATCCATATAAGAAGTGACACCACAGCAAGAGGCATGTGGATTGCATTGCAAAACTTGCATGAGAGAACTAGCCTGAATAGCAAACTGTTTCTATTGAGGAAACTATAAAAATGAGGCTTGGCAAAGAAAGTGAAATGCAGCATATAAATGCCATGTTGGAAGTAGTGGCACAACTGCGCGGCATTGGAGAAGATATAAAGGACAGCCATGTGGTAGCCCTACTCTTCTGCAGCCTGCCTGAATCTTACAGTGCCCTCATCAATGCCCTAGAGACAAGGCCAGAGGCTGAACTGAAGCTGGAATTTGTTAAAGATAGACTTGCAGATGAATTCCAGCGCAAAAAGGAGAACTTGCAGAATGAAATATAGCAGAGTAATGACACTTCACTAAAAACCTCAGACAAAGCTCCTAAGAGGGAAACCAGAGTATGCTTCAGATGCAAAAAGGAGGGAAAGTTAAAGAAAGACTGTAGGGATGTACGAACAGAACACGGTTCGGATGTTCGGCTATTCGGTCGTTCGGTTCAGGAACTGAGTTCGGGTTTGGTCGTTCGGTTCGGGAACTGAGTTCGGGTTTGCTTGTTCGGTTTGGGGAGTTCAGTTCTGACGAACATTTGGAAAATCGGTATCAATATTGATATTGGTGCCAATATTGATATCGATTTTGAAGATTTAATTTTTGGTATCAGTATCGTTTGGCCCTGAAACACTAATGAGTTTGTTATTTTTATGTCTTGTTAGTTGTTATATTGTTAATGTTAGTTTTTTAAAAAGTTATTATAAAAGTTATATCTGTTACCAGCTGAGTTTGACCTGTCCAATCTTTAACCCCTCTGTGCTGTCTTACAGGCAACAGACCGCCCTCTCCTACTTCCCTTCTTGATGTCTTCCAACCCAAAGAATGCACACAAAGATTTTGTATATATATATATATATTATTTTTTATTCAGTTTTTTTTATCTAATATTATATATATCTACACTAAATCTAACTGCTATTAACTATTTAAAAACCTATGGAACTATTGGAATATCTAATAACTACAAAGGTCTAGTCCTACAAACACACTATAAAACTGAATCACTATACACTATCTCTATCTATCTCTATAACTAAACTAACTCCTACATCTATCTGTATCTATAGTAACTCTCTAATATCTATCTATCTATCTATCTATCTATCTATCTATCTATCTATCTATCTATCTATATTACACAGGGATGGGGGGACAGACAGCTCACACCAAACAATACAGGTAGGGGTACAAAATTGAAATGAAAGCTAAATCAATCTAATCCTGCTCTAAATAAATCCAATAACAGGGGAAGGGATTCAGGGATGGAATATATAAAGGGAAGAGGGAAGGATTCAATGGAGGGGAGGGAGAAAGAACACAGGGATGGATAAAAAATAAAAATAACACCTAAATCTATCTAATCTAATCTAATCAAAACAAATGATACTAGGGAGGTAAATGTGTGGGATGGGTGAAATAGGAGGAGGATGGCAATGGATTAGGAACACAAACTGCTAGGAGAGGGAGACTTCTGAAAACGCCTGCTGTCAGGAGCAGTGGCTAGTTCAGCAGGTGTTGGAAGGGGGGAGGGCAATGACTTTTTAAACTTGCTGTGCGTGCCTTACCACAAGCCCCATTGGCTCTGTGCAATCTAGCCCCCCGGTCCCCCATGTCCAATCTCAGATTGTGAAGCCAGTGGTCTGAGGAGAAAGGGGATGGTGATTGGGCAGGCTGGCTGCTACTCCAAGCCTCTCCA